>JALPQD010000202.1:854685-886103 GCA_023101885.1 Typhlomys cinereus
GGATACATGTCCACCAAACCAGGCCTTCAAAAATGCTAGAAATGTACTCAAGCGTGAAGAAAAAAAGCATATCCAGGAGCACGAAGGCAAGTATAACACCATAAAAGTGAAGCAATATACTTATAAAAACTACTAAACATAATAAATGTCGGGAATTAAAAATAGTTTCTCCATTATAACAAAAAATGTTGATGGAATTAACTCACTGATCAAGAGACACAGATTACAAACTTGGATTAAAAATCACAATCCATCAATCTGCTGCCTGCAGGAAACCCATCTCACCACAAAAAGAGGCATGCCCTAAAAATAAAAGGCTGGTCAACAATTCTACAAGCTAATGGAAGCAGAAAAAAGGCAGGGGTAGCCATTATGATATCAGAAAAAGTGGACTTCAAACAAAAGAAAATTATAAGAGACACGGATGGATACTACATTTTAGTCACAGGTACAATTCACCAGGAAGATTTCACAATACTGAACATATATACACCTGATATGGGCCCCTCCACATTCATTAAGAAAACCCTAACAGCGTCTAAAGCAAGAAATCAACCCCCAAACGATAATGTCGTTATGGGACTTCAACACCGCCCTTTCAACATGGGATAGATCAACAGGTCAAAAGCTTAACAGAGACACTTTGGACCTTAATCAAACCCTGAAAGAAATGGACCTCACAGATCTCTATCGAACTTTTCACCCACGCACCAAAGAATACACATTTTTCTCAGCAGCACACGGAACTTTCTCCAAAATAGATCACATACTGGGCCACAAAATGAATCTACACATATACAAAAAAGTTGAAATTCTAACCTGTGCCCTGTCAGACAACCATGGCCTAAAGATGGACATCCACAACACAACAAACAGGAGAAAATACAGTAAATCCTGGAAACTTAACAATATGATGTTGAATGAGAACTGGATTCAGGATGAAATTAAAAAGGAAATTCAAGAATTCCTGAAAGCGAATGATAATGAAAATACAACTTACCAAAATCTCTGGGACACAATGAAAGCTGTTCTAAGAGGTAAGTTCATAGCTCTTAATGCCTACATCAAAAAAATGGAAACATCAGAAATAAACAACTTATCAATGCAGCTTAAAGCTTTCGAGAAACTAGAGCAATCTGATCTCAAAAGAAGTAGAAGAGAGGAGATTAGCAAAATAAGGCGAGAAATATCTGAAATCGATATTAAGAAAACGATAGAAAAAATCAACCAGTCAAAAAGCTGGTTCTTTGAAAAAATCAATGAGATTGATACACCCCTAGCTAAATTAAACAAAAGCAAGAGAGAGAAAATCCAAATTAATAAAATTAGAAATGAACATGGAGTTATCACTACTGATACCCAAGAAATCCAGAGAATTATAACATCATATTTCAAAAACTTGGGGCTGGAGAGATGGCTCAGGGGTTAAGCCTCTCCCTTGCAGGTGGAAGGTCCTGAGTTCGGATCCCAGATCCCATGTATAGATGCCAGGCGGAAGCAGGGGGCGGCCTGTGCTTCTCGTCCTGGTAGGGCGGAGCCTGTGAATCCCGGGGCAAAGCAGACAAGAAGGAGGCGGAGGCGGTCAATGGTGGTTCCCGAATTCGTCTGTGGTTCTACACACACACAGACACACACATGTGCACTCACATACATACGCACACAAGCACAATTGAATAAATAATAATAAAAAATTTAAAAAAACTTATACTCTGTGAAGTTTGACAACACAAAAGAGATGGATGAAATTTCTAAGTAAACACAACTTACCTAAATTGAATCAGGAAGTTGTGAATTATATAAATAGTCCTATAACATACGATGAAATTGAAGAAGTAATCTCGAATCTTCCCACCAAAAAGTGTCCTGGACCAGATGGATTCAGCACAGAGTTCTACCAGACATTTAAGGAGTTAATAACACCAATACTCCTTAAACTGTTCCATCAAATAGCAAAGGAAGGAACACTACAAAATTCCTTCTATGAAGCTAATATCGTTTTAATCCCAAAACTTAATAAAGATTCACTTAAAAAAGAAAACTACAGGGCTGGAGAGGTGGCTCAGGGTTTAAGCCTCCGCCTTGCAGGCAGAAGGTACTGAGTTCTGATCCCAGATCCCACGTATAAACGCCGGGCGGAAGCCGGGGCGGCCTGCGCTTCTGGTCCTGGTAGGGCGGAGGCTGTGAATCCGGGGGCAGAAGGAGGTGGAGTCGTCCATGGTGGTTCGCGAATTCGTCCGTGGTTCTACACATACACATACACACACAAGACACACACACACACACACACACACACAGACGCGCGTGCTCACATACACACGCATATGCACACAGTTGAATAAATAATAATAATAAAAATTAAAAAAAAAAGAAAACTATAGGCCGATCTCTCTGATGAACACAGATGCAAAGATTCTCAACAAGGTCTTAGCAAATCGGATTCAAAAAGACATTAAAAAGATTATTCACGGGGACCAAGTAGGCTTCATCCCCAGCACACGAGGTTGGTTCAACATACGCAAATCAATAAATGTAATTCATCATGTAAACCAGTCCAAAGTCCAAGACCACATGATACTCTTGATAGATGCAGAAAAAGCTTTTGACAAGATCCAACAGCCTTTTATGATCAAAATGCTAGAGACAGTAGGAATGGAAGGAACCTTCATCAATATAATAAAAGCTGTATACAACAAACCCACAGCAAGGATTATGCTCAATGGGGAACAATTGGAAGCATTTCCACTTCAATTAGAAACTAGACAAGGCTGTCCACTCTCACCACTTCTATACAATATTGTACTTGAAGTCTTAGCTGAAGCCATAAGACAAGAAAGGGACATAAGAGGGATTCAAATCGGCAAGGAAGAAGTCAAGCTATCCCTATTTGCAGATGACATGATCTTATACCTAAGTGATTCCAAAAACTCCACCAGGAAGCTCCTGGAAGTAATTGAGAAGTTCAGCAGGGTGGCAGGATACAAAATAAATGTACAAAAATCAGAGGCCTTCCTATATGCCCAGAATGAAAGAAGTGAAAAAGCCCTGAGAGAAACAATCCCATTTACTCTAGCCCCTAAAAAAAGGAAATACCTTGGTATAAACCTGACCAAGGAGGTAAAAGATCTTTACAATGAAAACTTTAAAACCCTAAAGAAAGAAATAGCGGAAGACACCAGAAGGTGGAAAGACCTCCCTTGTTCCTGGATTGGCAAAATCAACATCATAAAAATGACCATCCTACCAAAGGCAATATACAAATTCAATGCTATACCAATTAAAATCCCAAAGCAATTCTTCAAAGAAGTTGACCAAACAATCTCAAAGTTCATATGGAGGCACAAAAGACCCAGGATAGCAAAGACAATCCTGAGTAACAAAAACACAGCTGGAGGTATTACCATACCAAACCTTAGTCTATACTACAAATCCATAGTTATAAAAACTGCCTGGTACTGGCTACAAAATAGACACACAGATCAATGGATAAGGATTGAAGACCCAGATATAAGCCCACAAAATTACAGCCATTTGGTCTTTGACAAAGGGGCCCAAAGAATCCAATGGAAAAAGAACAGCATCTTCAACAAATGGTGCTGACAAAACTGGATCTCCACACGCAGAAGATTAAAGCTGGACCCGTACTTGTCACCATGTACAAGACTTAATTCCAAATGGATCAAGGACCTTCATATAAGGCCAGAGACTATAAAAACCATTGTTGAAAGGATAGGGAACTCCCTCGAGCTGATTGGGCTAGGCCAACATTTCCTAAACAGACATCGAATAGCACAGTCACTGCTACCAACTCTCAACAGTTGGGATCTTGTGAAATTAAAGAGCTTCTGTTCAGATAAAGAGATTGTAACACGAGCTCAAAGGCAACCCACAGAATGGGAGAAAATCTTCACTAACCACACATCTGATAGAGCTCTGCTGTCCAGAGTGCACAAAGAACTTAGAAAATTAAACACCAAGGAAACCAATGGCCAAATTAAAAAATGGGCCCTGGAACTTAAAAGAAATTTTACAAGGGATGAAATTAAAATGTCTAACAAGTGTCTCAAAAAATGCTCCACTTCCTTAGCCATCAGGGAAATGCAAATCAAAACTTCCCTGAGATAACATCTCACCCCAGTCAGGATTGCAAAAATCCACAATACAAACAACAACAAATGCTGGAGAGGATGTGGAGAGAGGGGAACTCTCCTACATTGCTGGTGAGAATGCAGGCTCATACAGCCACTCTGGTGAGCCATCTGGAGATTCTTAAAGAAATTGAAGATTGAAATACCATATGACCTTGCTATCCCACTTTTGGGAATAACCCCCAATACAGCCGAGGTTTACCTCGATAGCACAAGCACGACCATGTTCATAGCAGCACTGTTTACAATAGCAAAGTCATGGAATCAACCCAAATGTCCAACAGTTGACGAGTGGATATGGAAACTGTGGTACATCTATACAATGGAGTACTACTCAGCTATCAAAAATTATGAATTACTTTAATTTGTGGGGAAATGGATGTCATTAGAAACAATTATATTAAGTGACGTATCCCAAACCCAGAAAATTAAGTGCCATATGTACTCCCTAATCAGTGGCTCCCACCCAGCCCACCTTGAGACACTCATAGGTAAATCTATTTATTACCTACAGTAATTGCAAGGATTATGAACAGGAGGGATGGGGTTGGAGAGCCACACCAGACACAAGGAGAGAAGTGACCATGTTACAGCAGAGAAAATAAGCCTCCATCAAGGACTGCAAGTAAGTAATGTGAAACCTGATTAATTTCACAGACGTTTGTTCCTATCATTTACAACTAACGGGGTATGATCTCACCAGAAGGGAAGGGCATATAGTCTGGCAGATAAAAAGTAACCATTTTGCAAATGGGTGATTGACCCCTCCCTCACTGAGATTTCCTACTTTTATTACATCTACCCTTGAATGTGCTCTTATAATAAGACTCCAGTTTAACAGCTTTTTGTCTCTGGCCAGGGGGTGACATACAGTGCCCATCAGGATGGAGTGAAGGGCATTGCAGGAGCATCAAAACTCCGAAAGAAAATCAACAAACCACAATCCAGAACTTCAGAGACTCTATATCATCCACCTAGAACTAGGCCGACTAATCTCTCCCCATCTTGAAGCTCAGGGTCATTTGCAGAAGAGGGAGTGATAAGAGTGTAAGAGCAAAAGGATGGGAGGAGCAATGATTTGCAAACACTGCACACAAGTTATGGCCAAAGCCATCATAATTGGACTTTGCATGCCCTGCGCAATGTCCAACACACTATTGACCTCACAAAGTCTAGCATCTGCTAAAGGCACCAAGATCCTTGGATGCAAGGGATTGGCAGCCACAGTAGTGTTCCTATGCTTAAGGGGAACACGGGAAAGGGTTCAGGGAAATAAAACTGTGTCTTTTTACGTCATCAGAGAGGAGGACCCAGAGGAGAGTCAGGCATGCAGAAGAAAGGACTCTCTGGGAATGGGGGGGAGGCACTGGGGGATGGGGAGAGAGGGGTGAGGGGAGGGGAGCAGGGGTTTCAGGGGGAGGAAGAGGGAGGGAGGGAACTGGTGTACCTATTAAGTTTGTATGAGCTGAAATAATAATAAAAAATGTATTTAAAAAAGGGCTCTTCCACATCCATTAAACAAACCAGAAATCAATCCCAAAATGTTATTACTTGAGGATTTCAACTGCACTTTAAACATGGTATAGATCAACATGACGAAAACTTAACAGAGACACATTGTAACTAAATCAATTTCTTACTGAAATAGACCTTACAGATCTCTATCAAACTTTCCATTCAAGCACCAAAGCATGTGCATTTTTCTCAGCAGTCCATAGAACTTTGTCCAAAATAGAACACATATTGGTCCACAAAATGAATCTCCACATATACAGGAAAATTGAAACTATACCCAGAACCCTATCTGACCACCATGCTCTAAACCTTGACATCTGCAATACAACAACCAGCAGAGAATACACTAACTCTTGGAAACTAAACACTATGGTGCTGAATGAGAACTGAGTTCAGGGAGAAATCAAAAAGGAAATTCAAGATTTCCTGGAAGTGAAGGAGAATAAAAATATCAAAATCTCTGGGACACAATGAAAGCTGTCTTAAGAGGTAAGCTTACAGCTCTTAATCCCTATTTCAAAAAAAAAAATAGAATCATCAAAATTAAATAACAATACAGCTTAAAGCTTTAGAGACACAGGAGCAATCCAATCCCAAAAGCAGTAGAAGAGAGGAGATTAGCAAAAATCAGGGAAGAAATATCTGAAATTGAGATAAGCAAAACAATACAAAGAGTCAAGCAGTGGAAAAGAGAGTTCATTAAAAAAAATCAATAAGATTGACATACCCTTGGCTAAATTAATCAAAATCAAGAAAGAGAAAACCAAAATTAACAAAATTAGACATGAAAATGTAGTTATCACAACTGATACTCAAGAAATTCAGAGAATTATAAGGTCAAATTTCAAAAATATACTCCATGAAATTTGATAACCCAAAACAAATGGATGAATTCCTGAGTAAGCACAACTTACGTAAATTGAATCAGGACATTTCAAAGTACTTAAGTAGTCCAATATTATATGAGGAAATTAGTGAAGTAATCTTGAATCTTCCCACCAAAAAATGTCCTGAACTAGATGCATCCAGTACCGAATTCTACTAGACATTTAAAAAACAACTAATATCTATACTGTAACAAAAAATAGTGAAGGAAGGAACACTTCCAAATTTTTTGAACAAGTAATATAATACTAATCCCAAAACCTAATGAAGATACATTTAGAAAAGAAAACTATAGGCCAATATCTTTGATGAATACAGAGAAAGATTCTCCACAAAATCTTAGCAAATCAGATTCAAAAATATGTCAAAAAGATCATTCACTGTGATCAAGTAGGCTTTATCCCAGACACACAAGCTTGGTTCAAAATACACAAATTAATAAACAAATCCAAAGTCCAAGACAAAAGGATATTCTCAATAGATGCAGAAAAAGCTTTTGACAAGATCCAACATCCTATTATGATCAAAACCCTAGAGACAGTTAGAATAGAAGGAACCTTTATCAACACATTAAGATTGTGTACAACAAGAAAACAGCAAGGATTATACTCAATGGGGAAAACATGAAGCCTTCCCACTTTGATCAGAAACTAAAGAAGTTTGTATGCTCTCACCACTTATGTTCAATATTGCACTTAAAGTCTTAGCTAGAATAATATGACAAGGGAGAGAGATAAAAGAGATTCAAATTGGCATGGAATAATTCAAGATATCTTTATTTGCAGATGACAGGATCATATATCTGAGTAATCCTAAAAACTCTAGCAGGAAACTCTTGGAACTAATACATAAGTTTAGCAGAGTAGCAGGTTACAAAATAAATGTGCAAAAATCACATCCTTTCCTATACAGAAAGGATGAAAAAAATGAAAAAAATCCTGAGAAAAAAAATCCCATTTACTATAGCCCTAAAAAATGAAATACTTTGGTATAAATCTAACCAAAGAGTGAGAGACCATTAAAAGGAAAACTTTAAAACCCTAAATAAAGGCCTCACCGGCGCCTCTAGGACCCCCAGGTCAGCCCACAGGGACCCGGCTCCGACTCCCACCATCCAGCCGGAGCCGCGCGGGGGCCGAGGGACGAGGAGGACGTCCCCCTGCGACCGGGCCCCGCCCCAGATGCCCTCGGGTTAAATAGCTCCACGCCATGCGCCCATCCTCCCTTTTCACCCCACCCCTGCTCCGCCGGTGGGGACACGCGCGCGGTCCACCCGGGCCTCACCCCGCGACATAGGTAAGTCCCCGTTCGGGCCCCGCCCACCAGTACCCCAGGCCAAATAATTCAGTTTAGTGAAATTGAGAGATCTTAAGAGTTAAAATGACAATGCCAAAGTCAAAGTGCAAATCCATGAGAAGCAACACTCAAGTAAACAAATTTCCCACTGAAGAAATTAATCCCATAATGTTAGACTCCAACAAGAACAAACCCACGGAAAAAGGCCAAGAAAGCCTAACCCAGGATAACGACTTTCAAAATATGATCATTACCATGTTCAATACTATGAAAGAGGAAATCCGGGAGGAATTACATAATCGAATCAATTGCTTTGAAGAGGAACACTACAGACATCTGGAGGAGTTGAGAAAAACAGTGCAAGAAACAAAAAGTGGCATAGAGCAGTTAAAACAAACTCAAGCAGAGTTTAAAACTGAGCTAAAAGACAAGTTATCTTCAACCCAGAACGCCACAGAGAGTCTTATCAACAGAACTAATGAAGCAGAAAACAGAATTTCAGACCTTGAAGATAAAGTGGGAGTACTAACCAGCTCAATGGAAGAGGTTGTTAAAGCCAAAAAGATACTTGAGAGAAATATCCAAGAGATATGGGACACCCTGAAGAAGCCTAACATGCGTATTCATGGAATACCGGAGCAAGAATCTCAAAATACCACCCCTAAGGAAATTTTTCAAACGATCATCAAAGAAAACTTTCCTCATCTAAAAAAAGAGAGGCCCATTCATATACAAGAGGCATTCCGCACCCCAAACAGATACGACCAAAATAGAAGCACACCGCGGCAAATAATAATTAAAACACTCCACATTCAAGATAAAGAACTGGTGCTGAGAGCTTCAAGGGAGAAAAAACAAGTCACTTTGAAAGGCAAACCTATTAAAATAACAAATGACTTCTCAGTCGAAACAGTAAAAGCAAGAAGAGCTTGGAGAGACATACTTCAAGTATTGAATGAGCAAAAATATCAACCCAGGCTGATTTACCCTGCAAAACTATCAGTCATGATCGAGGGAGAAAGAAAAATTTTCCAGCACAAAGACAACTTTAAGGGATACATGGCCACCAAACCAGGCCTTCAAAAACTGCTAGAAATGATACTCAAGCGTGAAGAAAAAAACAGGCATATCCAGGAGAACAGAAGGCAAATATAACACCATTAAAAGCGAAGCAATATACTTATAAAAGCTACTAAACATAATAAATGTCTGGAATTAACAATAGTTTCTCCATTATAACACTAAATGTTAATGGACTTAATTCACCGATCAAGAGACACAGATTACAAACTTGGATTAAAAATCACAATCCATCAATCTGTTGCCTGCAGGAAACCCATCTCACCACAAAAGATAGGCACGCTCTAAAACTAAAAGGCTGGTCAACAATTCTACAAGCAAATGGAAGCAGAAAACAGGCAGGGGTAGCCATTATGCTATCAGACAAAGTGGATTTCAAACCAAAAAAAATTATAAGAGACACGGATGGATACTACATTTTAGTCACAGGTACAATTCACCAGGAAGATTTCACAATACTGAACATATATGCACCCAATACGGGCCCCTCCACATTCATTAAGAAAACCCTACAGCGTCTAAAGCAAGAAATCAACCACCAAACGATAATTTTTGGGGACTTCAACACCGCCCTCTCTACATGGGATAGATCAACAGGTCAAAAGCTTAACAGAGACACTTTGGAACTTAATCAAACCCTGAAAGAAATGGACCTCACAGATCTCTATCGAACTTTTCACCCACGCACCAAAGAATACACATTTTTCTCAGCAGCACACGGAACTTTCTCCAAAATAGATCACATACTGGGCCACAAAATGAATCTACACATATACAAGAAAGTTGAAATTCTAACC
Organism: Typhlomys cinereus; assembly: GCA_023101885.1. NCBI lineage: Eukaryota > Metazoa > Chordata > Mammalia > Rodentia > Platacanthomyidae > Typhlomys > Typhlomys cinereus. The sequence continues at coordinate 864,404 of JALPQD010000202.1, forward strand.
TGTGCCCTATCAGACCACCACGGCCTAAAGCTGGACATCCACAACACATCAAACAAGAGAAAATACACTAACTCCTGGAAACTTAACACTATGATGCTGAATGAGAACTGGATTCAGGAAGAAATTAAAAAGGAAATTCAAGATTTCCTGAAAGTGAATGATAACGAAAATACAACTTACCAAAATCTCTGGGACACAATGAAAGCTGTTCTAAGAGGTAAGTTCATAGCTCTTAATGCCCACGTCAAAAAAATGGAAACATCAGAAATAAACAACTTAACAATGCAGCTTAAAGCTTTAGAGAAACTAGAGCAATCTGATCCCAAAAGCAATAGAAGAGAAGAGATTAGCAAAATAAGGGGAGAAATATCTGAAATCGAGACTAAGAAAACGATAGAAAAAATCAACCAATCAAAAAGCTGGTTCTTTGAAAAAATCAACAAGATTGATACACCCCTAGCTAAACTAACCAAAAGCAAGAGAGAGAAAACCCAAATTAATAAAATTAGAAATGAACATGGAGTTATCACTACTGATACCCAAGAAATCCAGAGAATTATAACATCATATTTCAAAAACTTATACTCTGTGAAGTTTGACAACACAAAAGAGATGGATGAATTTCTAAGTAAACACAACTTACCTAAATTGAATCAGGAAGTTGTGAATTATTTAAATTGTCGTATAACATATAAAGAAATTGAGGAAGTAATCTCGAATCTTCCCACCAAAAAATGTCCCGGACCAGATGGATTCAGCACAGAGTTCTACCAGACATTTAAGGAGTTAATAACACCAATACTCCTTAAACTGTTCCATCAAATAGCAAAGGAAGGAACACTACCAAATTCCTTCTATGAAGCTAATATCGTTTTAATCCCAAAACCTAATAAAGATTCACTTAAAAAAGAAAACTATAGGCCGATCTCCCTGATGAACACAGACGCAAAGATTCTCAACAAAGTCTTATCAAATCGTATTCAAAAACATATTAAAAAGATCATTCATGGGTACCAAGTAGGCTTCATCCCCGGCATACAAGGTTGGTTCAACATACGCAAATCAATAAATGTAATTCATCATGTAAACCAGTCCAAAGTCCAAGACCACATGATACTCTTGATAGATGCAGAAAAAGCTTTTGACAAGATCCAACAGCCTTTTATGATCAAAACGCTAGAGACAGTAGGAATGGAAGGAACCTTTATCAATATAATAAAAGCTGTATACAACAAGCCCACAGCAAGGATTATGCTCAATGGGAAAAAATTGGAAGCATTCCCACTTCGATCAGGAACTAGACAAGGCTGTCCACTCTCACCACTTCTATTCAATATTGTACTTGAAGTCTTAGCTGAAGCCATAAGACAAGAAAGGGACATAAGAGGGATTCAAATCGGCAAGGAAGAAATCAAGCTATCCCTATTTGCAGATGACATGATCTTATACCTGAGGGATCCCAAAAACTCCACCAGGAAGCTCCTGGAACTAATTGAGAAGTTCAGCAGGGTGGCAGGATACAAAATAAATGTGCAAAAATCAGAGGCCTTCCTATATGCCCAGAATGAAAGAAGTGAAAAAGCCTTGAGAGAAACCATGCCATTTACTATAACCCCTAAAAAAATGAAATACCTTGGTATAAACCTAACTAAGGAGGTAAAAGACCTTTACAATGAAAACTTTAAAACCCTAAAGAAAGAAATAGCCGAAGACACCAGAAGGTGGAAAGACCTCCCTTGTTCCTGGATTGGCAGAATCAACATCGTGAAAATGACCATCCTACCAAAGGCAATATAGAGATTCAATGCTATACCAATCAAAATCCCAAAGCAATTCTTCAAAGAAGTTGACCAAACAATCTCAAAGTTCATATGGAGGCACAAAAGACCCAGGATAGCAAAAACAATCCTGAGTAACAAAAACACAGCTGGAGGTATAACCATACCAAACCTTAGTCTATACTACAAATCCATAGTTGTAAAGACAGCCTGGTATTGGCTCCAAAATAGACACACAGATCAATGGATAAGGATTGAAGACCCAGATATAAGCCCATAAAGTTACAGCCATTTGGTCTTTGACAAAGGGGCCCAAAGAATCCAATGGAAAAAGAACAGCATCTTCAACAAATGGTGCTGGCAAAACTGGATCTCCACATGCAGAAGATTAAAGCTGGACCCGTACTTGTCACCATGTACAAGACTTAATTCCAAATGGATCAAGGACCTTGATATCAGGCCAGAGACTTTAAAAACCATAGTTGAAAGGATAGGGAACTCCCTCGAGCTGATTGGACTAGGCCAACACTTCCTAAACAGACATCCAATGGCACAGTCACTGCTACCAACTCTCAACAGTTGGGATCTTGTGAAATTAAAGACCTTGTGTTCAGATAAAGAGATTGTCACACGAGCTCAAAGGCAACCCACAGAATGGGAGAAAATCTTCACTAACCACATATCTGACAGAGCTCTACTGTCCAGAGTGCACAAAGAACTTAGAAACTTAAACTCCAAGGAAAACACTGGCCCAATTAAAAAATGGGCCCTGGAACTTCAAAGAAACTTTACCAGGGATGAAATTAAAATGTCTAACAATTATCTTAAAAAATGCTCCACTTCCTTCGCCATCAGGGAAATGCAAATCAAAACTTCCCTGAGATATCATCTCACCCCGGTCAGGATGGCAAAAATCCACAATACAAACAACGACAAATGCTGGAGAGGATGTGGAGAGAGGGGAACTCTCCTACATTGTTGGTGGGAATACAGGCTCATACAACCACTCTGGCGAGCCGTCTGGAGATTCTTAAAGAAATTAAAGATTGAAATGCCGTATGACCCTGCTATCCCACTTTTGGGAATAACCCCCCATGCAGCAGAGGTTCGCCTCGATAGCACAAGCTCGACCATGTTCATAGCAGCACTGTTTACAATAGCAAAGTCATGGAATCAACCTAAATGTCCAACAGTTGACGAGTGGATAAGGAAACTGTGGTACATCTATACAATGGAGTACTACTCAGCCATCAAAAATGATGAATTACTGGAATTTGCTGGGAAATGGATGTCATTAGAAAGAATTATATTAAGTGAAGTATCCCAAACCCAGAAAATTAAGCGCCGTATGTACTCCCTAATAGGTGGCTCCTAGTACCAAACTCACCCAGCCCACATTGAGACACTCAAAAGTAAACCTATGTAACACAGTAATTGCAAGGATTATGAACAAGAGAGATGGGTTAGGAGGGCCACACCAGAAACAAGGAGAGAGGAGACCATGTTACAGCAGAGAAAATAGGCCTCCATCAAGGTCTGCAAGTAAGTAATGAGAAACCTGGTTAAGTTCACAGACATTCTTTCCTGATCTCACCAGAAGGGGAGGGCATATAGTCTAGCAGATAAAAAGTAATCATTTTGCAAATGGGTGATGGACCCCTCCCTCAGTGAGGTTTCCTACTCTTATTACATCTACCCTTGAATGTGCTATTACAACAAGACTCCAGTTTAACAGCTTTTTGTCTCTGGCCAGGGGGTGACATACAGTGCCCAGCAGAATGGAGTGAAGGGAATTGCAGGAGCAGCAAAACTGAAAAAGAAAATCAACAAACCACAATCCAGAACTTCAGAGACTCTATATCAATCACATAGAACTAGGCCAGCCTAATCTCTCCCCATCCTGGAGCTCAGGGACATTTGCGGAAGAGGGGGCGGTAAGATTGTAAGAGCAAAAGGATGGGAGGAGCAACGATTTGCAAGATTCTCAACAATAGTTGGGGCCAAAGCAATCATAATGGGACTTTGCATGCCCTGCGCAATGTCCAGCACACTGTTGCCCTCATAAAGTCTAGCATCTGTTAAGGGCACTGAGACCCCTGGAGGCAAGGGATTGACAGCCATAGTAGTGATCTTATGCTTAAGGGGAACAAGAGAAAGGGCTTATGGAAATGCCACTGGGTCCTTATATGTCATCGGAGAGGAGGACCCAGTGGAGAGTTAGGCGTACACAATAACGGACTCTCTGGGAATTGGGGGGGAGGCACTGGGGGAAGGGGAGAGGGAGAAGGGGGGAGGGAGGGAACTGGTAAAAAATTTTAAAATGTATAATTAAATTTTTAATAAAAAATGTATTATATAAAATAAATAAATTAATTAATTAAAAAAAACCCTAAATAAAGACATTACAGAAGACATAAGAAAGTGGGAAGACCTCCCATGCTCCTGGGGCAGTAGAATCAACATCATAAAAATGACCATCCTACCAAAAACAATATACAGATTCAATGCTCTACAAATCAAAATCCCCAAGCAATTCTTTAAAGAAATTGACCAAACAATCTCAAAATTCATTATGGAAGCACAAAAGACCCAGGATAGCAAAAACAATCCTAGTAACTAAAACACTGCTAGAGGTATCACCATACCAAACCTTAATCTATACTACAAATCTATAGTAATAAAAATAGCATGGTACTGACTCCAAAATTGGCCTGTAGATAAATGAATAAGGGTTGAAGACCCAGATAGAAGCCCACACACTTACAGCCATTTGATCTTTCACAGAGGGGCCCAGAAAAATTCAATGGAAAAAGAAGAGCATCTTTAAAAAATAGTCCTGGCCACAAAAGGATGCTCCAGGGATGGGAGGGGGCAAGGGAGAAACACTGAAAGGAGTGGGAGAGCACTAAAAGGAAGGGGAACAGGTGGGAAGATTGTAAAGGGGAATGGGAATTGATGGAGAGGGTGAGAGGACGGGGTACCTATTGACCTTGTATGTTTGGGAAAAAAATAAAGTGTGGGAGAGGAAAAAAAAAAACAGAAACAGTGCTGAGAAAACTGGATATCCACATGCAGAAGATTAAAACTGGACCCATACTTGTCACCATACACAAAAATTAATTCCACACTAGGCTACACCACAGGTCCCAGGTGAAGCTCAGCACCATCTCCAGCAGCCCCTCTGCCCTCTCCGCCCACCTAGGACACTCGCGGTCACCCTGCTTCTCAGAATTCAACAGAGTCCAAAGAAAACCCAAGCAAAGATCTAGGGGACAAAGGCCATACATCTGAAGTACCCTAAAATCATCCTATCACATTTGAGAGATTCTTCACATACAGCCAAAAGATAAGTAAACCTCCTTTTTACCATCGTGCTACTTGCAATTATTAAGCACTATAGATTAATTTTTCAGTATAGCCACCCCAAAAACATATACAACTTCAGGGACTATAAGACTCACCCTCACATATCACGAAGGTACTAAATCATAAAAGTGCACTACCACACTAATATTCACCCCTTGTATACTAATCCTGATTTAATTGATATACTAACAGTCTAATAGCACCATCAAGGAAATAACAATAACAACAGAAAAACGTACCCAACTCCAAGGCAAACACTAGTGATAACTGCCCGAGAGTAGTAATACCAACTAAATCAATTCAGTCAAAAACACACAGAAACTGAAAGGTCTTAAGAGACAAAACAACAATGCTCAAGTCAAAGTGCAGATCCATGAGAAACAAAATACAAGAAAACAACCTCCTGCCAAAAGAATTAACCCCGTAATGATAGATTCAAACCACAACAAATTCACAGGAAATAGCCAAAAAATCCAGGCCCAACATAATGGCATTCAAAGCATGATCATTACCATGATCAACACTATGAAAGAGGAAATCCGGAAGGAATTAAATAACCACATCAACCACTTTGAACAGGAGCACAACAGACACTTGGAGGAGTTGAGAAAAACAGTTCAAGAAACAAAACTAGGCATAGAGCAGTTAAAACAGTCTCAGGCAGAGGTAAAAATTGAACTAAAAGGCAAGGTATCTTCAACTGAGAACGCAACAAAAGTTTTATCAGCAGAACTAATGAAGCAGTGAATAGAATTTCCGATCTTGAAGATAAAGTGGGAGTATTAACCAGCTCAATGGAAGAGGATCTTATAGCCAAAAAGATACTGAGAGGAATATTCAAGAGTTATGGGACACCCTGAAGAAGCCTAACATGCGCACTTATGAAATACCACAGCAAAAATCCCATAATACTGCACCTGAGGAAATTTTTCAAATTATCATAAATGAAAACTTCCCTCATCTAAACAATGAGAGGCCCATCCAAATATAAGAGGCATTCCACACTTCAAACAGATATGACCAAAATAGAAATTCAAATAATAGTCAAATAGTCAGACAGTAAATAATAATCAAAACACTCCACATTCAAGACAAAGAAAAGATAGTGACAGTTTCAAGGGAAAGAAAAAAAGGCACTTTTTCAGGTGAACCTATTAAAATAACAAATGACTTCTCAATGGAACCAGTAAAAGCAAGAAGAGCTTGGAGAGATGTACTTCAAGTATTAAATGAGCAAAAATGTCAACCCAGGCTGATATACCACAAAACTATCTGGTCATGATCCAGGGAGAAAGAAAAGTTTTCCAGCACAAAGACAACTTGATGGCTTACATGTCTACCAAATCAGGCCTTTAAAAAATGCCAGAAATAAAACTCAAGCTTGAAGGAAAAAATAAGCATATCCAGGAAGTATATCACCAAAACCTAAAAGCCAAATAATCCACTTACAAAAGTCACTGAACATAAAAAATGTCCGGATTTAAAAATAATTTCTCCATTATAACACTAAATGTCAATGAAATTAATTGACTGATCAAGAGACACAGATTACAAACTTGGATTAAAAATCACAACCCATCAATCTGCTGCCTTCAGGAAATTCATCACACCATAAAAGATAGGCACATCCTAAAAAAGAAAGGACGGTCAAAAATTCTGCAAGCTAATGGAACCAGGAAACAAGCAGAGGTAGCCATTATGCTTTCAGACAAAGTGGACTTCAAACCAAAAAAAATCATAAGAGAAACAGATGGATATTATATTTAGTCACAGGCAGAATTCACTAGGAAGACTTCACAATATTGAACATAATCCCTCCACAATCATTAAGCAAACTCAACAGCATCTAAAGTAAGAAATCAACCCCCATATGATAATTCTTGGGGATTTCAACACCACCCTCTCAACATGGGATAGATCAACAGATCAAAAACTCAATCGCAAAAGCAGTAGCAGAGAGGAGATTAGCAAAACCAGAGGAAAAATTTCCAAAATTCAGATAAGAAAAACGATACAGAAAACCAATTAGTCAAAAAGCTGTTTCTTTGAAAAAAATCAATAAGATTAATACACCCCTAGGTAAATTAACCAAAAGTAAGAGAGAGAAAACCCAAATTAACAAAATTAGAAATGAAAATGGAGTTATCACTACTGATACCAAATAAATTCAGACAATTATAACATCATATTTCAAAAAATTCTACTCTGTGAATTTTGGCAACACAAAAGAAATGGATGAATTCCTAAGAAAACACAACTCACCAAAATTGAGTCAGGAAGTTTTGAATTATTTGAATATTCCTATAACATATGAGGAAATCAATGAAGCATTCATTAATCTTCCCACCAAAAAATGTCCTAGACCAGATGGATTCAGCACAGAGTTCTACCAGATATTTAAGGAACTAATAACACCAATACTCGTTAAACTGTTCCATTAAATATCAAAGGAAAGAACACTACCAAATTCGTTCTATGAAGCTAATATCACCTTAATTCCAAAACCAAATAAAGATATACTTAAAAAGGAAAACTATAGGCGAATGTCTTTGATGAACACAGATGCAAAGATTCTCAACATAGTCTTAGCAAATCAGATTCAAAAACATATCAAAAAAATCATTCATGGGGATCAAATAGTTTTTTTTATTCAATTATGCATGTGTGAATGTGTGTGTGTGTGTGTGTGTGTGTGTGTGTGTGTGTGTGTGTGTGTGTGTGTAGAGCCATGCGTGTATTCGGAAATCCACCATGGGCCGCCTTCAGCTCCTCCTTGTTTTCCATGCGCTGGGATTCAAAAGCTCCACCCTACCAGGACCAGAAATGCAGGCCACCCCGCTTCTGCACGGCATCTATACATGGGATCTGGGATCAGAACTCAGGACCTTCCAACTGCAAGGCAGAAGCTTAACATCTGAGCCAAATCTCCAGCCCAGGATCAAGTTGGTTTTATCCCAGGCACACAAAGTTAGTTCAACATACGCAAATCAATAAATGTAATTTACCATACAAACCAGTCCAAAATCCAAGACCACAAGATACTCTCAATAGATGCAAAAAAAGCTTTTGACAAGATCCAACATCCCTTTGTGATCAAAACCCTAGAGACAGTGGGAATGAAAGGAACCTTTGTCAATATAATAAAAGCTGTATACAACAAGCCTACAGCAAGGATTATACTCAATGGTGAAAAATTTGAAGCATTCCTGCTTCTATTAGGAACTAGACGAGGCTGTCTACTCTCACCACTTCTGTTCAAATATTGTACTTGAAGTCTTAGCTGAGGCCATAAGACAAGAAAGGGAGATAAAAGGGATTCAAATTGGCAAGGAGAAAGTCAAGTTATCTATATTTGCAGATGACATGATCATATATCTGAGTGATCCCAAAAACTCCACCAGGAAATTCCTGGAACTAATACAGAAGTTCAGCAGGGTGGCAGGATACAAAATAATCATATAAAAAATGAGTGGCCTTCCTATGTGCCCAGAATGGAAAAAGTGAAAAAGCCCTGAGGGAAACAATCCCATTTACTATAGTCCCTAAAAGATTGAAAAATACCTTGGTATAAAACTAACCAAGGAAATAAGAGACCTTTACAACGAAAACTTTAAAATGCTAAAGAAAGAAATTACAGAAGACACCAGAAGGTGGAAAGATCTCCCATGTTCCTGGATTGGCATTATCAACATCATAAAAATGACCATCCTACCAAAGGCAATATACAGATTCAATGCTATACCAATTAAAATCCCAAAGCAATTCTTTAAAGAAGTTGACCAAACAATCTCAAAATTCATATGGAGGCAAAAAAGACCCAGGATAGCAAAAACAATCTGAGTAACAAAAACACGGCTGGAGGTATAATCATACAAAACCTTAGTCTATACTACATATCCATAGTTGTAACAGCCTGGTATTGGCTCCAATATAGACACACAGATCGGGGCTGGAGAGGTGGCTCAGGGGTTAAGCCTCTGCCTTGCAGGCGGAAGGTCCTGAGTTTGGATCCCAGATCCCACATATAGATGCCCGGCGGAAGCGGGGCGGCCTGCACTTCTGGTCCTGGTAGGGCGGAGCCTGTGAATCCGGGGCAGAAGGAGGTGGAGGCGTCCATGGTGGTTCCCGAATTTGTCCGTGGTTCTACACACACACACACACGCGCGTGTACATACGCACACACCTACAATTGAATAAATAAAAAAAAATTTTAGACACACAGATCAATGCATAAGGGTTGAAGAACTCAGATATAAGTCTACAAAACTACAGCCATTTGACCTTTGATAAAGGGGGCCAAAAAATCCAATGGACAAAGAACAGCATCTTCAACAAATGGTGCTGGCAAAACTGGATATCCACATGCAGAAGATTTAAAAGTGGACCTGTACTTGGCACCATGTACAAGACTTGATTCCAAATGGAAAAAGGACCTCGATATAAGGCCAGAGACTATAAAAACCATAGCTGAAAGGATAAGGAACTCCATCGAGCTGATTGGGCTAGGCCATCACTTCCTAAATGGACATCCAATAGCACAGTCACTATAACCAACACTCAACAGATGGGACCTTATGAAATTAAAGAGCTTCTGTTCAGATAGAGAGTGTAACTCTAGTACAAAGGCAACCCACAGAATGAGAGAAAATCTTCATATCTGATAGAGCTCTATCATCCAGAATGAAGAAAGAACATAGAAACCCAGGAAACAAATGGGCCAATTAAAAAATGGGCTTCGGAACTTAAAAGAAACTTTACCAGGGAAGAAATTAAAATGTCTAACAAATATCTTAAAAGATGCTCCACATCCTTAGCCTTCAGGGAAATGCAAATCAAAACCTCCCTAAGATATCATCTCACCCAGTGATGATGGAAAAATCCACAATACAAACCACACCAAATGCTAGAGGACATGTGGAGAGAGGGGAACTCTCTCCTACATTGCTGGTGGGAATGCAGACTCATACAATCACTCTGGTGAGCCTTTGGGTGATTCTTAAAAAAGTTAAAGATTGACATGCCATATGACCCTGCTATTCCACTTTTGGGAATAAGCCCCCATACAGCAAAAACTCACCTCGATTGCACAAGCATGACCATGTTCATAGCAGCACTGTTTACAATACCAAACTCATGGAATCAACCCTAATGTCCAACATTTGGCGAGTGGATAATGAAAATGTGGTATACTTATACAATGAAATACTACTCAGCTATCAAAAATGATGAATTAATGAAATTTGCTGGTAAATGGGTGGAATTAGAAAAATTATATAGAGTGAAGTAGCCCAGACACAGAAAATTCAGTGCCGTATGTACTCCTTAATAGGTGGATCCCAGTACCAAACCCACTTAGAGACACACTCAAAGAGAAATCTCTGTAATACCTACAGTAATTGCAAAGATTATAAACAGAAGGGAAGGGGAAGGAGGACTCTGGCAGAAGCCAGGATTGAGGGGATCATGCTACAGCTGAGAAAATAGGCTACCATCAAGGACTGCAAGTAAGTAATGAAAAGTCTGGTTAAGCACACAGACTTTCATTCCTGATCACTTGCAACTGATGGGGTATGATCTCACCAGAAGGGGAGGGCATATAGTCTGGCAGATAGAAAGTAACCATTTTCCAAATGGTTCCAATGGAGGGCATACAATCTTGCAGATAAAAGGTAACCATTTTGCAAACAGGAGACTGACCTCCACCTTACCATGGTCTGCTACTCTTATTCCATCTACCTTTGAATCTACTCTTATAATAGGACCTACTCCTATAATAAGACTGTATTTTAACAGCTTTTTATCTCAGGCCAGGAGGTGACACCCAATACCCATCAGGATGGAGCCAAGGGTGGTACAGGAGCAGCAAACCATAATTCAGAACATCAGAGACCCTACATTAATCACCTGGAACCAGGCCAGCCTAATCTCTCACCATCCTAAAGCTCAGGGAAATTTTCGGAAGAGGGAGTGGTAAGATTGTAAGAGCCTAAAGATGGGGAGGAACAACAATATGCAAGATACTCCACACAAGTTAGGACCGTAGCAATCATAATAGGACTTTGCATGGCCTGTGCAATGACCAACATATCATTGACACCCCTCGAAGTCTAACATGGATCACAGGCACTAGGATCCTCAGAGGCAAGGGATTAACAGTGACAATAGTGTTTCCATACTAAAGGGGAGCACAAGAAGGGACTATAGGCAATGATTCTGAGTCCTTACACCTCATTAGAGTAGAGGGTACAGAAGGAAGTTTGACATTCACACTAAAGGATGTTCCAGGGATTAGGGGGAAGAGATGGGGAACTGGGAGAAAGGGAGGGAGGGAGTGAAAGGATGGGGAAAAGAGGAGAGGGAATAAGTGGTACTAGGGAGGGGCGGAGGGAGGGAGAGGACCCAGGTACCTATTAAGTTTGTATGAGTGGGAAAAATAAATAATGATAAAAAAAGAAAAGTGGAATTCATGATTGGGTTTGAGTTGCTGATTTGGAATTTTAGATTTGAACATGCTCATGGAAATGAACAGGCAATGGGGAACAAGGGTATTTGTGGTGCTTTTGCCCATGATGTTAGCATTTACACAAGGCTACACTGGACCTTGGGTGTGTGAGACCACATCTCCTTGTCTTGACTTTTGGAGAACATGATGCCACAGTGAATGGGACATAGCCCTAACTGCTGTGAGTGATATTGGACACTTTCACCTAGTGTGACATTCTCTGACGTGGCAGAGTTGCATCACTCCAAGTAGATTACATGAATATGGCTTCATGACATAGGTTGGGACAAGTCTGCTCAGGAGGATTTAATCTCCAGAGTCTGGCTGTCAGTACCCTTCAATGGATTCATAGCATGTAGGGCTGGAGAGATGATCCTTAGTCATGTTTTCTAGCTCCTGTTTTTCTCAGGCAAACAAGGACTCAGGTGTGAAGCTCCAGAGTTCATAGTATTCCAGAATCCTCCAGGGGAATTGAGGAAAATGGCATGAAGAATGTAGGGAATCAGAATGACCTTCATGGTGAAGAAAAATAAAGTCAATGCTCATGTGTGCACAACATGTGGGATATTTTTGCAGCTGCTCACTCTGAAGGTTCAGCCCCACACACACTGGCACTGTCAAGACACTCCTATGATGAACCTTTTGATTTTCATGTTGCCATTCCTGCAGATTCCCAGTGATGTCTACTCCTTTGATTGCTCCTATTGTGCTTTGGGTAAGACAAAAACCCAGTGTATACAAGGATGGAGATGTGACAATGGCAGCATTTTCCCCCCTTATCACCATCCTCATAGGTGCGAATAGCAGAGATCCCAGCAGCAATTACCAAATACAGTAAGTGCATTTTTAACTAACTTTCTACTTTCTTCTCAGAATGAGCGATACCTACTTCGGTTCCCATATACTTCCTACACTCTCTCTTCCCAAAACTGTCTCTAATTCATTGTATTTCTTGCTATTGTCTAGCTTTTCATCCTTTTAAATTGAATGAAAGTATTCTGGTTTCCTATTTGTGGCTTTCCCTCAGAGTTCTTTCCATATTTCACCAACAAACCTGTCCCCTTTCCATCATATGCAGATAGTGAATTAGACCAATCTGCCGCAGTCCATGCTGCGACCTCGCAGTCCAGGGCTCCCCTTAACCAAGTGTGGCAAAAAGTCAGCAAATCGAGAGACAGATACACACACAACAATTCTGGGCTGGGTGAATCTGAATCTATTTTATTAGTATTTTATAACAGTTTTTATACTAGAAAATTTTTTGGACAGATAATGTTGCACCTGTAGACAGACAGTATCCTTCTAATCAGCAGGAATCACCTTTAGGATAAACATTCTTTAAGAAGTTCACCCATTGTGTAAGGGTGAGACACAAACAAATCTTAATTACATATCAACAGTTTTTTTCCCAGCCCTACAACAGGTTTTTTCCAGCCCTATAACAGGTTTTTCCCAGCCTCTCAGTCTCTAAATTTATCTATTCTATAATGTCCCACAAAACAGTCATAGGGTCTAAGTCTGTATTGTTATACTTATCAAAGACTTAATTTGAGATTTAGTTAAAATACACTGAGGTTGAGCTTTTCAGTAATTTGTGTTATATATATTATACATTCTTGTAAATGGTAAAGGTGAATCTGTTTGAGGGGACATATATTATAAACTAATTTTTTCTTTTTGAGGACATCAGATTCTGGCTGTTATCATATACGCTGGCCTATATTAGGTTATAATGGTAAGAACTATATTAGGAATTATTTTATTTTTATTTTTTATTAAATCATGTGTTCTATGAGAAATAGTTGTGTATTAATTTTAGTGAATTATATTATTATTATTTTCTATTAACAAGTGTTCTATAAGAAGTAGTTGTGTACTGATTTTAGTGAACAAATGGCATATACTCATATTTGTACAATTTCTGAATCAATTTAATAAGAGCCATATTTTTTAGGGAATTTTATCTACCTATGTTTTAGAACTCTTGAAGTTGTTTTCTAATTTCTTTGAAATCAGTGTGTACATTCTGGCTAACAAGTCTATTTACTGTGTATGACTGAACCTGAAATTTCTAGTTGGAATTTAATTTAAAGTTAAAAGCAGGCTTGGTTTTTAATTAGGAAACAAAAGACTTAAGGCAAATTACTTGACATCTGCAATTCCAGAGGCAGGAACTTATGGGGAGATTATAACATAGCTAGTTTTCGGGGAAAAAACAAAAAAGAGACCAGGGAATAGATAGGAGGGCAACCAATGCACAAAAAATGGAAGAATTCTGTCAGAGATAGAAGGCATGCACAATCACAAAAAGAGAGGAACTTGTCTGTCAAAGATAAGAGGCAAGACTCTGAGGGGAGTGGTTCCTAGCAACTGCCCATTCCAAAAAGCAGGCTGTAAGTCTGACAACTCCCATATGTTTCATATCTTTATTATTTATTTCAAAATAAGCCATGTCCTGTTTCCAGAAGGTGCTTTCTTGAAGCTCTCTTTCCCAGGTTGGAATCTTATCTTACCAGCCAGATTGTCACAGGACGTGACAGTATGCAGATAGTGAATTAGACCAAACAGGTTCCCCAAGAAAAAAACACAAGACATTGACTGGAATGAGTTCTACACTAATTTCTGAAAAGTAAACTATAATGTAGTGATGTTTCTTTACTCACATGTACAATTACTGATATCTTGCCAAGTATTAACTGTTATTTATGCACACCTAAATGGTCAGACTCAAAGCTGCGTACATTTATTTACTCGTTCAAATAATGTCATTCTTTGAGACAAGGCTATTCTGAGTATCCTATAGCTCAGATCACCCTAGGATTAAAAGATGTGTGGTTTGTAAGGTTGTTGACATTCTGATTTTATTCCTCTTCAGAAGATGACCACAGATGTCTCTCCCTCTTGCTGTCCACCTTATATTTCGAGACAGGTGAACCTAGACCTCACCAATTTAGCAAAACTACCCAGCTGCATGGATTGTCCTGTCTCCCATTCCCTACCCAACAGGCCCATGCCACCATGCCCAGCTTTTTACATGCATCTGAGACTCAAACTCAAGTTCTCATATTTGTGTGAGAGGCATTTTACTAACAACTTTGAAAATAAATGAGATCGTTTATGTGTAATATCATCTACAATTGTTGAAAGTAAAAAAAAAAAGATAAACTAAAATAGAAAGATGGCTGAGTTTGTAAATTTCCTGCCACGTAAATACAAGAACTTGATTTTTAACTATCAGACCTATGTAAAAAATGGGCATGGAACTGTCATCTGGTGCTGGTGAAGCAGAGGCAGAAAAAAGATGCATGGAGCTCTCAGGCAGGGAGCAATGAGCTCTAAGTCAAGTGAAATCCCCATCTCAAAACGTAAATCCGTTCTTAGGGATCAACCACTGCAGATCTATGTGTCGTGATGGACCACTGAGCACTGTCTTTATGAACTTTTGTTTAAGTATAGGTATAATTTTTAGAATATTGTCTATTCTTGGTACTCTTGATTTTAGCTAAAAATAACATTATGTTAAAAACTGTTTTTCAATCATAATAGAATTCCCATGCTAATGAGGAGTTCAAGAAGGTGCCCCAAACTATGTCATTGACTTCTGAACCCTCACTAGGGTGGAGGACTCAGAGGGAGGTTTGGAGCCCATATAAAGGGATGCTCCATGGGATGGGAGAGAAGAATGGATAGGCACCAGGAAAGAGAGAGGGAGATACAGGGTGAAAGGAAGGGGGGAATGGAAGAAAGTGCAATGAGGAATGATGGAGGAAAGGAGGTGATAGGAAGATGACAAAGGTATCTTGAGCTTGTATGATTAAGAAACAAAATAAAATGTGGGGGGAAAACTTTTGCTAAGACAAGGTTATTTTAATTTACTAGTTACAAACTTGTGCTAAGCTAATTGTGACTGCAGCCTCTTCCCCATTCCTGTTGGAACATTTTTGCCTAACCTCTTTTCATGTTTTTTGCATTTAAAAAGGGAATGTATTGGTTTGGCTTATGAGTGAGGTCTAGGTAGTGCAATGGTAGCTACCTATGGCTGCTCAGTTCAGGATCTGAATCTCTTAACAGTTCCAGACTGGTGCTGAAGGCCAGAGGATTCCTGGACAGTCTGGACAGTTAGTCATGGAGGAAGGTTAAAGAAGCCAGGTTCTGATGTCAGTAAAGAATGGTGGCAGCAGGGAAGATGACCTGAGAGAGAGAGAGAGAGAGAGAGAGAGAGAGAGAGAGAGAGAGAGAGAGAGAGAGAGGAGAGAGGAGAGAGGAGAAAAGAGAGATGAGAGAGAGGGGAGGGAGAAAGAGAGAGAGAAGAGGAGAGAGAGGAGAGGAGAGAGATAAAAAAGAGATATGAAAGAGGAGAGAGAGAAGAAGAAGAGAAGAGAAAGAGACAGAGAAAGAAGAGAGGAGAGAGAGGAGAGAAGGGGGAGAAAGATCCTCTTTTTCACACTTCCATCCATCTGCTTTGCTACTGTAAGATGCAATCAACCTTTTGTCTTATGAGAAAACCTTACCCATGTGCTCCTCCTCCTCACTGTATGATGGTTTTAAAAAATGGTATTGAAGGACTTTGCATGACCTGTGCAATGACCGACGTAGCATTGACTCCCCCCCCCCAAAGTCTAGCATGGAGCACAGTCACTAGGATCCTTAGAAGCAAGGGATTAACATCAACAATAGTGTTCCTATACCAAAGGGGAACACAAGAAATAGTTCTAGGCAATGCCATTAAGTCTTTACACCTTATCAGAGAAGAGAACCCAGAGGGAAGTTTGACATGTACACTAAAGGATGCTCCAGGAATGAGGGGGAAGGAGCACTGGAAGAAAGGGAGGGAGGGGGGAAAGGAAAGGAAAAAGGGGGAAGGGAGCAAGGGGATCCAGGGAGGGGTGGAGGGAGGGAGGGGAAGGGGGTACTTATCAACTTTGTATGAGTGGAAAAAATAAATTAAAAAAAAAGAAAGGGCTCTAGGCAATGCTACTGAGTCCTTACACCTCATTAGAGTAGCCGACTCAGAGGGAAGCTTGACATTCACACTAAAGGATGCTCCAGGGATGGGGGGAGGGGGAGCAATGGGAGAAAGGGAATAGGAAAGGAAGGGGAAAAGGGGTGGAGGGAGGAAGGAGATCCTGTGAGGGATGGAGGGAGGGAGGGGACTGGGGTACTTATTAAGCTTTTTTGAGCAGAAAAAATAAATTAATTAATAAAAAATGTTAATGAGTATGTAACCAAAATGTTCTCTTTTTTCCTATGCTACTAAAACCAGCAGAATTGTTTGCAAATTCTGGTTTTTATCTTTATAAGTTATGTGAATCTTTGATCTTTAATTCTTTGAACATGAGTTCACTCTGCCAGGAACAAAGCTTACTGTGGGAATGTTTGAGTCTGCTCTGATCATGTCCATGTCATAATTTCATCCAAGTCTACTAACTTCTGGGCTTCAGAGATGAACTCTGCAGTTCATTGTGCAAGGATTTATACTTCCAAGCTTCTTGCCAACTTCTGTACTTGTCTTGATCACAGATGTGCTCAATAAGGTGATGCAAAATCTCAAAGTAGGTTCAGCTTGCATTTTCATGATGGCTGAAGATGTTGGTCACTTTTTCAAGTGTTACTTTTTCAGTTTACAGCTGTTTTTTCATGTGTGTAGGTACTGATGTATACATGTGTTGATGTGTTTGTGTGTAGAAGAGGGCACTGTGTTCCTGTGGAGGTCCAAAGGTGACTTTGCAAATCACCCAAGATTGCTATACCTTCTCTATCATTTTCTATGGAGTTTTCCTGGCTCTGCCTACCAGGATTGGAAGTGCAAGCTGCCACCATTTCTGCCTGGCATTTGTGCATGGGATCTGGAATCCAAACTTAGGTTTAAACCTTGAGCCATCTCAGGGGGTGACATCCAGGATGGAGCCAAAGGTGGTGCAGGAACAGCAAAACTGGAAAAAGTCAACAAAACCATAATTCAGAAAATCAGAGACTCTACATCAACCACCCAGAACTAGGCCAGTCTAAACTCTCCCCATCCTAAAGCTCAGGGAAATTTGTGGAAGAGGGGGTGGTAAGATTGTAAGAGCCTAATGATGGGGAGGAGCAATGATATGCAAGTTAGGGCCGAAGTAATTTTAATAGGACTTTGTATGACCTGCGCAATGACTAACATATCATTGAACCCCCAAAGTCTAACATGACTCACAGGCACTATGATCCTTAGAAGCAAGCGATTAACAGCCACAATAGTGAGCCTATTCTAAAGGGGAACACAAAAAAGAGCCTTTGGCAATGCTACTGAGTCCTTGCACTTCATCAGAGAAGAGAACCCAGAAGGAAGTTTGACATGCACACAACAGGATGCTCCAGGTAGGGGGAAGGGGCACTGAGAAAAGGGGAGGGAGGGGGAAGGGCAGGGGAAAAAAGGGGAGGAAGTAAGGGGATCCAGGGAGGTTTGGAGCGAGGGAAATGGGGTACCTATCAACTTCATATGAGTGGAAGAAATAAAATTAATTAATTAATTAATTAGTTAAAATAAATAAATAAATGCTGAGCTATCTATCCAGCCCTACGATAAATTCTTAATCAGTTTTCAGTTGGTTTACATGCAGGATGACAGATACAAACCTATTTTCATTTTTTTTCTACATCTAGCTATCCACTTTTCTCATCTCTGTTAGGCAGGCTGTCATTATTTCCAAGTTATATTTCTGAGAGCTTTTTAGATGTGCGATTGTAGACAATGTTCATTCTTTCATGAGTGTTTATGGCTGAAAATTAAAGGCAAATAATTTTCCTACCAGAAAGATGAGAAACATCAAATTTGTTTTTGTCATGTGTGCACTTCACACAAAAAGAAAACTGTGGCTAAATATGCTTCAGCATGGCCACCTTTTTTATTATTTAGTATTTTGTTACACATTTTATTTTAACCTAATCATACAAGCTCAATACATATACACCTCCTCTTCCTCTCCCTTCCCTTCTCCCATTGTCCTCTTTTGCATTCCCCCTTTCCCCACTCTTTTCCTCCACTGGTGCTTACCGCTTCCTCCCTCTCATTCCCCAGAGCATCTATTTATGTGGGCTCTGAACCTCCCTGTGGGTCCTTTACCCTAGTGAGGGTTAAGACTCAATGGCACAACTTGGGGCGCCTTCTTGGGCTGCCTGCTAGCATGGGAACTCTGTTATAACAGTTTTATTTATCCCCTCACCTCTAAGGATCCTACAGCCTGAAGTTTTCTCCCCTGTGATCCATGCTAGACTTTGGGGGAGAGTGTCATTGACATGTCAGTCATTGTGCAGGTCAGGCAAGGTCCAATCACATTGTGGCTACATCCTGGCTGCTGCAGTCCTGACTTGTGTAGAGTATCTTGCGTATCATTAGTCCTCCCCATATTTAAGCTCTTACAATCTTGTTGCACCCTCTTCCACAAGATTCCCTGAACTTTAAGATGGGGAAAGATCTGGCTGCTCTGATTCCAGGTGAATAATATAGGGTCTTTTGTGTTCTTAATGTTGGTTTATTGTTTTCAGTTTTGCTGTTAGGATGGCCACTTTTAAAAAACAGACTAGAAGGCACTGGGTTAAGGGGAGGGAGGGAGGTGAAAGGAAGGGGAAAAGGATGGGGAGAGTGCAAAGGGGGACTGGGGAGCAAGGGATGGAGGGAGGAAGAGGACCGGGACACCTATTGAGCTTGTATGATGAGGGGAAAAAATAAAATTAAAAGATAGGTCACCATCAAGTATCACACGTAAGTAGCAAGACATCTAGTGCAGCTCACTCTCACTTTCCTTCCTGGGCACTTGAAACTGAGGAGGTTTGACCTCACTAATCAGGAAGGGTATAGGGACTGACAGATAGATGGTAACAATCCTGCAAATGGAAGACTAACCTCCCCCACTGTAGTCTCCTATTCCTATTCCATCTACTTTTGAATCTCCTCTTATAGTAAGATCTTCATTTAAACATTCTTATATCTTTGGTTAGGAATGACCTCCAATACCAATTAGGATGGAGCCAAGGGCAGTGCAGGAACAGCAAAACTGAAAACAAAAACCAAACCATAGTTCAGAAAACCAAAGACCTTGCATTGATCACCTCTGGAACCAGACCATCCAATCTCTCCCCATCCTAAAGCTCAGGACTACTTGTGGAAGGAGGGGGTACCAAGATTGTAAGAGCCTAAAGATGGGAGAAAGCAACAATATGCAAGATACTCCACACAAGTTAGGGCCGAAGTAATCATAATAGGACATTTGCATGACCTGCGCTAAGATCCACATATCATTGACCCCCCCAAAGTCTAGCATGGATCATAGGCACTAGGATCCTTAGAGCAATGGATTAACAGCCACTAATAGTGCTCCTATACTAAAGGGGAACACAAGAAAGAGCTCAAGGCAATGCTACTGAGTCCTTATACCTCATCAGAGAGAATGATCCAGAAGGAAGTTTGACATGAACACTAAAGAATGCTCCAGGAATGGGGAAGAGGGGGGGGGGCACTGGGAGAAAGGGAAAGGGAAAGAAGGGGAAAGGGGGGGAGGGAGCAAGGGGACGGGGGGGTGGAGGAAGGAGGCAAATGGGGGTACCTATCAAGTTTGCATGAATGAAGAAAAATTAAAAAAGGAATGGGAAGGGGGAATGATGCTAGGGGTACTGGGGAGGGGTGGAGGGAGTGAGAAGAACCAGGGTATCTACTGAGCTTGTATGATTGGGGAAAAAAAATAAATTAGAAATAATAATAATGAGAAAATTAAGGAAATAAGATGCTGCAGAGAGATTCCCAGAAAAGCCCTGGATGAGGGTCTGGTAAGGGACTAGATTTCACATGGACAAGCAAGATGAGATCTGTTGGTGATTTAAGAGACTTGTGGAGAAAAGCTGATCAAAAGATTCATTGGCTGCATTTCCTATGATCTTGCTACAAAGTTTACATTTTCACAGTTGTTTGAAAAAGCAAATATTGAAATAAACATGTTATCCTTGATCACTCCCAGAAGGAAAAATAAAAAATAAAAATAACCCAGTCAGGGTGTCTGTGTAAATAAGGAAAAAGGCAGGCCTGAGATTTGAAGTCTTTTATTACATACTGCTATTTTACTAATCAAGGAACAATAGTATTGTCAATGTTACTGGACAGCACATAAGCTATAGATATAAAAAGTGTTAATATGAAGAAACAATCTTCTAATCTAAAAGTCATTGTATTGCAAGCAAAATTAATCATGTTTTGAATGTTCTCTCTAAACATCCTTGCATCTCCCATGCAGGTTCAACCTGAAGAATTACCAGTTTGTTCTGGCCATGGTCTTTGCCATCGAGCAGATCAACAGGAATCCCCGTCTTTTACCCAATGTGTCTCTGGAATATGACATTTACAGTGTCCTGTTCAATGAATGGTGGATACTGGACAGGTGCATCACGTGGCTCTCAGGGCCAAAGTACTTGTCCAATTACAACTGCAGGACAGAAATCAAGTCTATGGCAGTGCTCACAGGAGCATCATGGGTAATATCTGCCCTTATAGGAACACTCCTGGAGCTCTACAAGTATCCACAGATGAGAATGCGTGGAGTGGATACAGATTAAATGATTTAGTGCTCTGCATCATTCCATGGTGTATAAAGGGGAGAAAGTTGGAGATGGTGTTTGTGCATACTCCACGATTCTCTGAATGTGAATGGTCACTACCCACAAAGCTCTGTGGAAATGAAAGACCGATTTGAAAGTGAGGCAGCAACATAGGGAGAGGTCCAAGTGGGTAAAGTGCTTGCTGTGCAAGCAAAGAAATCTGAGTTTCATCAATAGGACCTAGGGGCAAGCAACCATAGGAGCATGCATCTGTAAACTCAGCACTGTGTAGGCAAAGAGAGGAAGATCTTCTGACCCAGTTAAGCCAAGATGGTGAGGAACATGGTCACTGATCTTGTTTCTAAATAAAAGGGGATGAGAGATAGCAAGTGATATTGACCTCGGGCCTTGCGCAGATATATATGTATGAGTGTATTCGCATACACCTATAACATGTACATATGAACACTACAATGCACACATACAGAGTTTA
>JALPQD010000202.1:893826-954689 GCA_023101885.1 Typhlomys cinereus
TCTTAGGGATGAATGATCTACACACTTATTTTCTGCATTCAGCTCTGGAGTGATTCTTTGTATTTAATGCCATGGTCATATTCATTTTATTGTCATTTAAATCTAGGCACACACTATAGGTTAAATGACTTTAATACCTATTGTAGCATATTATTCTTAATATAAAATATAACAAAGCAGCACCATATTTTTTCATTGAAAAGATAATCAACACGTATTGTCATAATTTCAAATCTTCAATGTATTACTACATTAGATTTACATATGAATATAAAACAACTAAGTAGAAATGAATATGATGAATTTTATTGAAAGGAAAGAACAGATACACTTTCTCATGTGTTTCCCAAGGAAACAGAAAACATGGCAGCCTAAAATTGTGAACAAAACTATGTTTCTAGGTAGAAAGAAAGTTCAGCACAGGAGGATATGGCCATTCCTGGCATCCAGCTGATGTCGATTCATTTACAATCTGCAATTTCCACCCTAGGTTCGGAAGCACATCAGGGTGGAAGTTCAGTAACCATTGTTCTTTTTTATATATTTATTAAACTGTGCACATGGTGTGCGTGTATGTGCGCCACGTGTGTGGTCTGTGTGTTATCGTCTATGTGTTTAGAACCACGTACGATATTCACAAACCACCATGACGCCTCCACCTCTTCTGCCCCCGGGGATTCACAGCCTCCGCCCTACCAGACCAAAGGCGCAGAGCCGCCCCACTTCCGCCTGGCGTCTATATGTGGGATCTGGGATCGAACTCAGGACCTTCTGCCTGCAAGGCAGAGGTTTAACCCCTGAGCCACCTCTTCAGCCCAACCATTGTTTCTTATGGTGGGTTGGGTTTGCCTGCAAGGATCTGAACAAGCTATCTTTGTCAGGATGTTTTCTTAAAGATTTCTTGACTATATGCCCATTTATATAGAACAATGGTGATAAAAATAGAATTCAATGAAGTGCTTAGGTATTATTTGAATTACAATTATATATGCAGAAGCATATACTCCATGGAGATGGTATTATCAATAGAACTTTGAGATGACTGATCCTGAGGTCTTTGATATTAGTAATAGATGTTCTGCCCCTTCATTATAAATAAATGGAGAATTATGTCTTTCCTTATGCTGTCAGGTAAGTACACAAGCATGGGACACCCGCAACATCATTAGGACAGATGGACTTCCTCAACCAGAACAAGATTTCTCTGTGAAATTCAATTATCTCACCAAATACTAAGTGTAGTAAAGTTAGGCTTTGTAGGTTACTATATGCTCACTTTTGTTATATCATATAAGCATTTTCTTCTGAGTAAAGCAACAGACATCATCCTGTATGATTCCATAAATAATATGCAAGTTTTGGTATTTGTTTTCCATAAAACTGTGAACAGAGAAATTGGGACTCACTGCTCTAGGACAATCTACTGAAATCGTATTCAAAGAAACAAGAAAGGCAATGTATTATCTAACTCTACCACAATTAAATAAATTTTGCTGTGAATAAGAGAGAAACATTATGATGTGTTGGTGACATTTTACTTTCTGCATCAGGAATGGATCAGTGTGTGAAGTGTGCAGATGATCACTATCAAAACACAGAGCAGACCCACTGCCTCCCAAGGTCAATGTCCTTTCTGGCTTATGAAGACCCCTTAGGGATGGCTCTGGCCTGCATGGCCCTGGGCTTCTCTGCACTCACAGCTTTTGTTCTTGGGGTCTTTATGAAGCACCGAGACACTCCCATCGTGAAAGCCAATAACCACACTCTCAGCTACATCTTACTCATCTCCCTCACCTTCTGTTTCCTCTGCTCCTTATTCTTCATTGGACATTCCAACACTGCCACCTGCATGCTGCAGCATATCACTTTTAGAGTTGTGTTCACTGTGGCTGTGTTCACTGTCTTGGCCAAGACAATCACTGTGATTCTGGCCTTTGAGCTCACTGCTCCAGGAAGAAAGATGAGGTGGTTGCTGGTTTCAGGGACACCTAACTATATCATCCCTAGCTGCACCTTGGTCCAACTTATTTTCTTTGGAGTCTGGCTGGGAACATCTCCTCCCTTTGTTGACACAGACATACACTCTGAACATGGCCACATCATCATCATGTACAACGAGGGCTCATTCACTGCCTTCTACCGTGTCCTGGGATACCTGGGCTCTCTGGCCCTAGGGAACTTCACTGTGGCTTTCCTGGCCAGCATCCTGCCTGACACCTTCAATGAAGCCAAATTCTTGACCTTCAGCATGCTAGTGTTCTGCAGTGTGTGAGTCACCTTCCTCTCTCTCTACCACAGCACCAAGGGGAAGTTCATGGTGGCTGTGGAGGTCTTTTGTATCTTGACTTCCTTTGCAGTTCTGCTAGGGTGCACTTTTTCCCCAAAATGCTATGTTGTTTTGCTAAAACCAGACAGAATTTCTATTCAAAAGTTCAAAAATTAAAAACAATTCTTGATCCCTTCCAATGTCTTAAAATTTAAAGAATTTGAGTGAAGCCAGAATATCAGGCTTCACAAAATTAGTTCTCAAATATTATAGTACAATGTTAATTGTTGATATATGTCTCCCACTGGGTTCTTTGAGGGTTTTCCATAGTGGTTTTGATATTGTTGCTTTTCCCAGTAGTTTCTCTACTAATTTTTCTCTCATCAGCAATATCACACAGATGATTTTTGGAAAAAGTGAAAGTGTTTTTTTATTCTCCTAACTGAAAGATGCCCCTCCTTGGTAATCCAGAGTCCATCATTGAGGATGATGTAGAAAGATGATAAATTTGATTGTGATGCAGTTCAATTGTTGGATGCAAAATGGATACACAGATGCAGAAAGATGACATTCCTCTTATATTCTGACTGTTTCTAAAGAGAAAAGGAACTTTCTGAAAATGGAATTTCAACAGACTCTCAGAGAAATAGTGAAGCCTGAAGTATAGGAGAGAGATAGAGAAAATGATGCAGAATGAATATTGTGCAATGGAGGATCACTTTGTAAAGACCATTTGTCTCTAAAAAAATGTATCTATCTTTTAATGGATTCACAATATGATTAGCCTATTGGGAAGGTGGGGAATAGGCTTTGGAGACTATATCGTGCCTTAGACTCTTTTGCTTTTTGGACACCAGGACATGGATTACCTTGCTCTACCAGTTTTCCCCACCATGATGAATTGGCAGCTCTGATACCAAGAGATAAAATAAACCCAATTTTAAGTTATTCTGTGAGATATTTTGATCATAATTATCCAAAAGAACCTAACACAGCCATATTCATTACTTCTCTTCTCCAACTTAATTTTTTATTATTAATACATTCTTATTATTATTTCAGCTCATACAAACTTAATAGGTACACCAGTTCCCTCCCTCCCTCCTCCTCCCCCGTACTCCCTGCTCTCCCTCTCCATTCCCCTCCCTCCCCATCTCCCAGTGCCTACCGCCCCAATTCCCAGAGAGTCCTTTCTTGTGCATGCCTGATTTTCCTCTGGGCCCTCCTCTCCGATGACGTACAAGGACCCAGTGGCCTTTCCCAAACCCTTTCCCGTGTTCCCCTTAGGTATAGGAACACTGCTGTGGCTGCCAATCCTTTGCCTCCAAGGATCTTGGTGCCTTTAGCAGATGCTAGACTTTGTGAGGTCAACAGTGTGTTGGACAATGCGCAGGGCATGCAAAGTCCAATTATGATTGTTTCAGCCCTAACTAGTATGGAGTATCTTACATATATTTTTTTAGGGCCTTCATGAACCCGCCATCTCTGGAAATGCCCTTGAAGGCACACAGAGAGTTTTACCAGTCCTATAGGGATCACTCAAGCCAACAAGGAAAATTAACCATGAGAATTCCTTACCTGAAATGGACTCACTAGCAACAATCTCTAACTTAGTCTTTCTGGTCACTCTAAAAGACAGGTGTGTCAGGTTTTCCTTTTATGCATGAGGAAGCTGACATTGGCCAAAATCACAGTGATAGTAAGTCACTGAAGCCTAGAATCTAATCTCCACATCCTTGGTACCCAGGACTCTGTGCAAAGGCTTTGTGCATAGATGGTAATTAATTTAAACACTATATGAACAAATAGCAAACGAGATGCAGGGGAAGGAGGAGAGATTATGTCAATCATTCTTAGAAATCCAGGTACATCAGAGCTGTCCTTGGGGCAATAAAAACACTCCCTGATGGAGAAAGAAAGGATAAATGCATTCACAGAGAAAACTGCTTAGACCAAGAACATATCCTGGGAAGGGCTGGTGTGGAAGGAAGAGAGAGGGAGGAACAGGAGGACAGTAGGAAGCATGGAGGCAGCCCTCTCCATTTTGGCTACAGAAGAGTTCTCAAGTTTTACTTAACAGTTATGGCAATCTGATTCCAGTTTTTAAGAAGCCCAAATACAGAGCAGTTGGATGATATGAAGGAGAAGCCAGTGCAGAAATCGTCTAGACTAGATTTGTGAGGTTCAGAATTCAACAGGCAGGAAAACATTCAAGAGATAAATAGGAACTGCAGGTAGATGGGTGGGGGAAGAGGAAGATGGAGCAGTAAATGACTTCCTGTTTCCAACTTGTTCTGTAGAGGTCAGATTAACCATAGCTGGGAGAGAATAGATTTACTTATTTTTTTGAACCTGTTCAGTGTTTGATGTACCCTTGAAAATAGGCCTTGGTCTCAGGAGTGAAGTCATTGAGAGCAAGGCTCGAGAGTTGACATTATAACGCTTATCACAGAAGATTTAAACTTTCAGAATTGCATAAGATAATAAACTCTACCATTTTAAAAAATAAAAAAGACCATTTGTCTCCATTTTGCAATGCATACTGAGAATGTTGGGATTACAGAATTTCAGTGATTAATAGTTAATGTCAACATGGCTTTAGGTACAGAATAACCTAGACATCAAATGAATGAGTATGAGTTTTTGGGAAATTCTCAAAGAGAATGAGATGTCCCAAAGCTAATAGTGGGTAGGAATGTTCTATGGACTGGGGTTTGAGACTAAAAAAAGAGAAACTTTGTTGAGCACCCCCAAGCATCCCTGTTTCCTTACAAATACACATGTCATGTGACCAGCTACATCAAATTCCTGCTGCTCTGCCTTTCCTATCATTTTGGACAGAATCCTGAAGTTGTAAGTCAAACTAATTTTTTCTTTCCTTAACTTGCTTCTGTCATATTTCTTTCCTCAGAATCGAGGACAGTGAATTAAAAGGGAATCTACCGAAAAAGAACAGGGTATGTGGTGATCTTTTCAAGGCTAAAATCATGCTGTGTGGTGACTCAAACTTCATGTGCAAAGAAAGCCATTCCTTCAAAACAGTGACACCATCCCACAATGATCCATCTAATATTACTTAAAATTATCTCACTCATTACATGCTTACTTAGTGCAGGGGAGAAAACAAAAGTATTCCCCAAACATAAAACTTCTCTTTTCACAGTGAATTTTTTGGGAATTGAAATGGTCTCCCTCCTCTAGGAATGATCATTGATGGTCAAAGCTGGCCAGAGTAAGTAGACCCTAGGGTATCATGGGTACCCCTACTGGAATATCACTTATTTTGTGGCATGTACCCAGGCACATACAATAACAAATGTCCTCTTTAGAACTCAATGGGTTACTTATATGAGAAAGGATATTGTGGTAGTAAAAAGATACATATCAGTGGGAGAAAGGCAGACGAGGTAGGTAACATAGGGAGAAAACAACAAAATCCATCCTGATTGTTAACAGTATAAATTTTAAAAAGAAAAAAATAAAGCCATTCCCTAAAGATATTCTTGGTCTTAAATAAAGGACTCAATTATCACTAAGGTTCATAAATGGATCTCTCAAAGGCAAGTGTTTGAAAGGATCATTCCAAGCCTGGGCTGATCTTGAGAGATAGCACAACAGCTCAGTACTGTGCACTGGTGGTAAGAAGGTTAATTTGCTCTTTTTCTAAAAAATGAGAGGGGCTCCCCATCCTAAAGCTCAGGGAAATTTGCCAAAGAGGGGATGGTAAGATTGTAAGAGCCTAAAGATGAGGAGGAGCAACTATATGCAAGATACTCCACACAAGTTAGGGCTGAAGTAATCATAATAAGACTTTGCATGACCTGTGCAATGACCGACATATCATTGACCCCTCAAAGTCTAGCATGGATCACAGGCACTAGGATCCTTAGAGGCAAGGAATTAATAACCACAATAGTTCCTATACTGAAGGGCAACACAAAAAAAGAGCTCTAGGCAATGCCACTGAGTCCTTATACCTCATGAGAAGAGGACCCAGAGGGAAGTTTGACATGCACACTAAATGATGCTCCAGGGATGGGGTGGTGGAGAATGGGAGAAAGGCAGGAAGGGGAGAAAAGAAGGGGAAAAGGGGGGAGGGAGCAAGGGGATACAGAGAGGGGTGGAGAGAGGGAGGGGAATGGGGTACCTATCAAGTTTGTATGAGTGGAAAAAAAAAGGGCAAGTGGAGGATTGGACATCACAGGGTTGTTGACTGGATAGGGCTATGGATGCTAGTGGGAAATAGTTACCAGGGATCGTGGAGACCATGGGAGAGGTCCCTCCTAGTTTTTGGGTACCAAGTTGGAGTGGAACAGCCCTTAGGTGTCTCTGGTTGCCTCTGACATCTTGAATAAGACCCATCCCCTGGGAGGGTCCGCTCCAGGCCCACGAGGCTGTGCTCTTTCTGTCCCCAAGGCGTGATGTGGAGGTGACCCATTGTCTTCCGCAGGACTTCAAGGAGCAGATCATGCATCACTTAGCCACCATCGGGCTAATAGACTTCTCCTACAGCTCCAACCTGCTGTGCATCGGCTCCGTGGTGCTGCTGTTACATGACTGCTCCGATGTGTTGCTGGAAGTAGGCCTGCCCGCTGCTGCAATCATGCCCCTCCCACTCCCCTGCCCACTCATGCCCATGCCACCCCCCATGCCATGAGATGAAGCCCCTTCTTCCTGCCAGTGTGTGTAGAGAGGCCCTGCCTCTCCTGGCCTAGCTGGGTGATGATGCCCCGCCCCTCTAGCCTGCCTGGGTGTTGAGGCTCCACCCCAACTCTCCTTTTTGATAATGAGGTTCCTCCCATTCTAACCTGTCTGAGTGATGTGTCCTGGACTCCAGGTCTGTCTGGTTCATGAGACTGCCCCTCCTTGCCTCTCTCTGTCCACCTCAGGTGTTAGATTCTCACCTCCCAAACTTTCTGGGACACCTCACTGTCTGGGAGATGAAATCTGTCTTCCTTACTCTTCTTTCTCAATCATTTATTTGAGAGAGAGAGAGAGAGAGAGAGAGAGAGAGAGAGAGCATGAAAATATGCACAAGTGGAGCCCAGTTTTCTCTTTCCACATGTGAACGTCCGGGAATTGACCTCAGGTCACCAGGTTTGGGAATAGACACTTAGCTATCTTTCTCGCTTCCTGTTGTTTTATTTCTTGGGAAGATCTGGAGATCACTTGGCTCCAGTTCTGTGTCCCTGCATCGAGGGTCTCCCTGGTCTGGTCCACATGTGGGGTTTCCGCTTCTAACCAAGCCTGTGCTCCCCATTTCTATTCTCTCCCCAAGCCTGCAAGATGTGCAACTACTCTGGCATGCAGCGACTTTGCAATGCTCTCTTTATCGCCTTCTCGCTAATCTTCTTCAGTACCCGACATCATCTTCCCCACCCAGTGAGTCTGATGCTGGGGTTGGGGACTGAGAGTAAGAGAGGGGTGTTAGGAAACCATAATTCAGAACAGCAAAGACCCTGCAATATTCATCCGGAACCAGACCAACCAAATCTTTCCCCATCCTAAAACTCAGGGAACTTTACCAAACAGGGGACGGCAAGATTGTAAGAGCCTAAAGATGGGGAGGATCAATGACATGCAAGGTACTCCACACAAGTCAGGTCTACAGCAGCCAGGATATAGCCACAATATGATTGGATCTTGTCTGACCTGCACAATGGCTGACATGTCAACACCCCCCCCCCAAAGTCGAGCACAGATCACAGGGGAAAAGGCTTCAGGTAGTAGGATCCTTAGAGAAAAGGGGTTAAACAGTCATAATAGAGTTTCCACACTAGCAGGCAGCACAAGAAGGGGCCCCAAGTTATGTCACTGAGTCCTGAACCCTCATTAGTGTAGACAACTCATGGGGAAATTCAGTGCCCACATACAGATGCTCTGGAGGATGGGAGGGAGAAAGCAGGAAGCACCAAGAGAGGAGTAGGGAAGGAAAGAAGGTGGGGGAAGGAGAGTGGGATGGGTGAGAGAGTAGAATGGGGGGACTCTTACAGTGGCAGGTATAGCAGCAGCGACCAGCAGAGTTGCTGGCAGTTGTAGCGACCCAGCTGGGGTTATTCTCGGGACATAACAGTGGTGAGGACAATGATGCCACTAAGAGATAGAGAGACAGGCACCAGAGACACCATGCGTGGGAAAGATGGTGTCCACTTTATTGTGCAGGAACAAAGACTTATATAGGGGAGCTGGCCAATCTGGCCACTGGCATGTACACAGGGGGCCTTTTCAAGGGCTGATCAGACCACAAGTTCTGACTGCCATTCTAAAGTACCTAGAGGCAGGGAGATTGTGCAGATTCTTGGAGTCTGGCTGGGAGTGGGTCAAGTCACCAGTAAGTGTGCTTAACTGGCTTGTGAATAGAGTGGCTTTTGGTCATTGTGCAGCATGGCCACAGCAGTCAATCAAGCCTGGATCACATGCTTGCCTATAGGAGTCAACAGGAGGGAAGGGAGGGGGGAGGGAGAAGAAGGAGTTTACCTATTGAGCTTGTATGACTAGGCAAAAAATGTAATAAAACATGGGGGGTGTTAGGGAGGCAGCAGGAAGCGGTGTGGATGTGGTCTGCATTGGATGGGTCTTGCTCCAGGGACAGCAGCAGGCTGGCCAGAAAGCTGGAAGTGCAGGAACTGTGCTAATCCTTGGAAAGCTGGTCCAGGACAAGGGAGGGGCACGTGTGAAGGCCCCCTACGCTACACTGTGGCCCAAATGTTGGGAGAATAGGAATAAACGGGCATGGTTGTAGCACTTGGTGGGGCAAGTCATATCATGAGGGCAGTCTGAGGCACTGACAGGAGTCCGTGGGTTGGTTGGAGAGAGCTAGAAACCCTGAGAGGCAGTGGGCAGAGGAAACCAAATCTATACCATACCAAGGTAGCCTGACTGCGTTGCTCACTGCTGGGCAGCAGATTGGGGAACAGCTGGCAGAGAATGAAACGGTATTATCTCCAGTTAGAGGAGCTATGCCAGTCACAAGAACCCAGCTGCTTCCTACTGGGCCTGAGGTGAAGACAGGAGGCAGACAAGACAGCACTGGACTTACAAGGAGGAAAGCATGCAGGACTCACCAACCCATGGAGATTATTAGCAGCCAGTAAAACTTGAGGATGAGGTGGAGGTCTGGGGTTCTCTGACGTTGGTGGGGAACCCAGGTATAAGGGAAAAAAGCTGGGGTTGGGGTTGCAGTTCAGTGTAAAGAGATTTTGGGTTCCAGAGAGAGGGGAAGACAGGGATAGGGAGAAGGAAGGATGGAGAAGGATGGACAAGTAGGAGAAAAGGAGGAAGAGAAGAAGAAAGGAGGGGGGAAAAGGAGATAGAAGAAGACAAGGAGGAGGAGGGGATGAAGGGGGAAGAGATGGGATAGGAGGAGGGGATACAGGGGGAAGAGATGGGAGAGGAGGAGGGAATGAAGGAGAAAGAGATAGGAGAGGAGGAGGGGAACAAGGAAGAGAAGAGGAGGAGAAAAAGCAAGAGAAGAAAGGAGGAGGAGAAGCAGAAGAGGAGGAAGAGATGGAAAAGGAGGAAGAGGAGGAGGAGGAGGAGGAGGAGGAAGAAACAGAGATGGGTATATGTGCTCTTGAAGACACAAAAACTAGATTATTTATGATGAAGAGATAGCTCAGGGGTTAAGATTCTGTCTCATAAGCAGAAGGTCCTGAATTCCCATCCCAGGTCCTACATCAAAATGCCAGGTGGAAATGTCAGTGGCCTGCAGTTCTGGTCCTGGAAGACAGAGCTTGGAGAATCCCAGAGCAAAGTAAAAAGGAGGTAGAAGCAATCCAGGGTGATTCCTGAGGCCACCCTTGATGTTCCACAGAGACGCAGAGTGCCCTCTGACAAACACGCGCGCGCGCGCGTGCACACACACACACACACACACACACGTACACACACGCACATACACGCACATACACACACAAGAAAAAAAAGAAATGGATGAGCCAGGAACAAATGGATCAATGTGAGGAGTGCTGCAAGTGCTGCAAGAGTGCTGAATCAGGTGAGAATCCCTGGCATCCGTCCCCAGCACCACACACACAACTCAGAGGCATGTGGTTGAAGTTTGTCCTCAGCTACATAAATTCAGAACAAGCCTGGGCTTCCAGGAGCAGAGCAGGGTGGAGTTTAAGGGTGAAAGGCCAAAACGGAGAAAGAGGCACATGGAGGGAACAGGAGCTGCCACCTGGCAGAGGGGAGGCTTAGCCAGAAGAGGGGGTCAAGGACATTCTGCAGGACTCTGTTTCTGATTGGCTTTACAGTTGCCCTATGAGACAGCTTGAAAGAATTGTCTGGAGTCTAAGGAGAGGCGAACCCCAAAAAGGTCCATGGGAGGGTAGACATCCCCTTGGGATTCATGGTGCAGAAAGGCCAGTGAGCAAACAAGTGTGTTCTGTAGATGAAACGTGTGTGTGTGTGTATGTGTGTGTGTGTGTGTGTGTGTGTGTGTGTGTGTGTGTATGTGTGTGTAGTGTCTGGTTGAAGATACTGGGGCAGGGGTATGGGGGAGCCATAGAAGTTTTGGAGCATTCAAGTTAGCCACGGAGCCTGGTGAAACTCCTTTATCCCTCCGACTGCAGGATCATCTACACCACAATCTTTGACTCCATCAAGAACTCTGGCCCCTTCTTCTGCTACTACTTCTTCAACACGCTCCTGATAACCCTCCATGTGTTGCATGTGTACTGGTTCTGCCTCATCCTGTGCATGTTCTTCAGTTTCATGAAATCGGGTCAGGTAGGGAGGCCACCCTGGGGTCAGCTGACGGACGTCTCTCCCTCTCAGTCACAAGCCTCTGCTTGATTTCATGACCTCTTATCATAATGAAATAAGGGAAGAATGAGGGGGTCTATGCCAGATCACAGTTCCGGTGTGTGTGTGTGCGTGTGTGTGTGTGTATGTGTGTGTTTTTGTGCATGTGCGTGCATGTCCATCATGGCAGAGCAAATGGATCACATCCACAGCAAGAGCAGAAAGCTATGTGCTGTGGTTTGAATGTGAATTTTCCGCCACAAGCATGTGGATTGGAATCCTCAGCCATTGTGAATCTTTGGGAAGGTCCTGGCTCCTTTAGTCTGTGGTTTGCTGGAGGAAGGAATGTCACAGGGTGTGGATCTGGACCCTGATCTAGTGCACTTTGGAGGGCTCTCTCAGTCTCCATGAGGACAGATGAGACTTAAGCTGCCTCCAGTTTCTGCTGTTCGCTGTGATGGACTATGTCTCCCCTATGGAGCTGTGAGGCAAATAAATCTCTTTCTCCCCTTAAGTTGCTTGTGTTTGAGTGTTGTTTCACAGCAGCAAAGGAAGAAATTGCAGTGCCATGGGGGCATGTGCACATGCATGCTAGCTCTCCCCATTGCCATATTATCACAGACACCCTACCTTGGGAATGGCCTCTCTCCCATAAAGGGCTGGGGGGAGAAGTAGCTCTTCTTTATTACTGTGAGACAATGCTCATACTCAAGGGAGAAGGGAATGGTCCATACCATATCCACAGGAAGTGCTGACAGAAGGGCATGCTTTCTAGTTTGCCAGACTGCCAAATTCCAACCAGACCTTTCTCTGTCTTATCCAATGTCCAGGGAATGATCCACACCCATGGTGGGGTGGGTCTTTGTACATCATTTAGATAATCTTCTATAGGCTTCCCTGGGCACCTAGGCGTCTGGTTGTCAGTAACTAACCATCACATGTCCCAAGCTCCTTCTACTGCTCTGCACTCTTCCTCCCTCTGTGTATCTACAGATGAGAAAGGATTTCCATAGCGACATGGAAGAATCAGACTCCAGCGATGGTTTGGCTGCTCCAGAAGGTCCACAGCTGAAGAATGGGGTGGCCTGAGGGTTATGGGCAACTACAGCCAATGGCTCTTGGAGCCGGGCAGCTGGGCGCCTGGACAATGGACATGTCTCGGCCACGTAGCTGAAGACTGTCAGTGAGGGGCTGCCCACAGCATTACAGAGAGTTGTGGATGGCTGGGCTGGCAACCCTCCAAGGAGGTCCTACCCCAGGGTGGGCAAAGGGCTGATGATCTGTTTCCATCCCTTCCCTGCTTTCCACCCCTCCTTTTTGCCTACCTTCACTTTCACCCCTCTCGGGACCTGGACAAGGGTTTGGGGGAGCAATGGGACTGTGCAGCTGGCCAGAGCCCCGTCCAGGATGTGGCCTGGGGCTGCAGGGAACCCTGGCTCAAATGTCCAATAAAACTTGAAGAAAGAGGAATTCTCTGCCTGGCTTCCCTTCCACTTCCTCCTCCTTCCCTGAAGACACAGATGCAGCCAGGCTGAAACTATTCACATACCAAGCCACTTCCTTCTACTCTGAATGAGGAGTTAGCAACAGCCCTGTCTTGCAGGCATGAAGTTACTGACAAGGTCCTACAGCAGCAGGAAGATTGCAAGCAGGAAGGTGGAAGAGAGAGACATATCTATTCTTGTACACATCCTTGTGTTTGTGTATGTGGGGGGGTCTTCTTTAGATCTCTTAGGAACAGTGGAGGAGACCCCATGGGTGTGGGGAGGTATAAGATCCTACTGGTTTCCCAGAGTGGGGTCACCGTTCAAGAAGAATCATGGTATAAGGACATCACCACTGTCTCAGCTTAACAAATGAGAACTGAACCTTTGGGCATGCCTGTTAAGATGTACTCATACCATGAGCCTTCAAGATGGGAGTCTGGGGTGATGCCAGTCACACCAGAAATCACAGCCATAACATCCTCGTGTGGACAGAAAATGTGGCCATCCTGGGAGGATGAAGCCAGAGGAGGTGAGCACTGAGCAAGAGAGAAGCAGAGGCTGTGCTGGGCACTGGGGTTTCCATGAGGGACATCAGAAAAGAAGTGCTTTGGAGACACAGAACCCAAAGTGGCAGCTGAAACCAAACCTCCTGGCACTGGGGAGACCAAGGCATGAAGTTTCCCGATAAACCTGGCCAGCATGGGATACACAGCAAGACCATGTCTCAAAGACCAAATGGTGGGTTGGGAAGATTGCTCAATGGTTAAACTGTTTGCTGTGCAGCCCATGGAACCTGGGTTCCCAGGTGTAATGTAAATTATGTGAGGCAGGCATGGCGGCTTGACTATAATTCCACACCTGGAAATCGAAGCCTGGAAGTCCTGAGAGCAAGGTGACTAGCCAGACCATTCCTTCTGGCAAGAGACCAAGCCTCAAAACAGTAAAGTTGGAAGAGTGATTACAGATGATCCCTGATACCTCAGAGTGCACAAGGATGCACAATCATGTGCATGAACACTCACAAGCATGTGTCCACCCCATGTGCAGACATGCCTACATGCTGTATCCAGCCCTCAGGGTTGGCTCTGAAAAGGTGACGAAGGGTCATAACACACACACACAGCAAAATCTCAGGTTTTAAAATGGGTGCCAGGAGACATTACGCCTAGTTTTTAGGCAGAAGGGGAGGCCTGGAGACTTTCTTCCTGCCAACTTTTATTCTGAGACCAATCACAACTGATGCTAATGAACCTCCCTGTGAGCTAAAAAGGGATTCTTCAAGTAATTATGTGAAGAGAGATGGCTTAGGGGTTAAAGTCTTTGCCTCACAAACAAAAGGACTCGAGATCAGATTCCACATCAAAATGCCAGGTAGATGTGATAGTGACTTGTAATTCCAGCCTTGGGAGAAGGGACCTTGGGAAACCCCAGAGCAAAACAATAAGGAGGTTGAGCAATGCAGGGTGATTCCACACACTTGGGCCTCCACAGGTACACAGTGTACCCTCTGGTACACACACACACACACACACACACACACACACACAATCCAGAAAACGATATAGTTACTAAGCAACTTGAGGGACAAATGGATGACTATTTTGGCTCATGTGTCCAGAGGAGACAGAGAAGGTCATGGTTGACAGATGCAAGGTGATGGGGTGGGTCGCTGACTGTTAACTTGCAGCCATATTTAGAAAGAAAGAGAAGGAGAATGAGAAAAAAGATGAGTAGAAAGAAGAGGAGAGAGAAAGGAGATGATAGGGAAAGGAAGAAAAGTAATAGAAAGAAGGAAGGAATAAAGGAAGGAAGGAAGGAATGAAGAGTAAAGGAAGGAAGGAAGGAAAGAAAGAAGGAAGGAAGAAAAGAAGGAAGAGAAATGAAGGAAAGAAGGAAAGAAAGAAGGAAGGAAAAGGAAGGAAGTGGGGTCAGATTATAAACTTCAAGGCCCAATCCCCAGTGACATACCTGGTCCAGGTAGGCTCCACCTCCTAAAGATCCCAAATAGTGCCATTAGCTGGGAAGCAAGTGTTCAGTCACAGGAATCTGTAGGAGAAAAGTTCACACCCAAACAATAAAATAAGTGCACCTAAAATGTCAAATTCCTACACCCACATAAGCTGGGGGTGGCTGAGATCTTAGGGCTGTAAGGCAGGGTAGAGGTGGGAGAATTTCTGGTGCTTGCTGACCACTGCCTAGCCCCAAGTTCAGGGAATAAGTTGGACAGAGATAGAGCAGGATACCCAACATCCTCTGCTGGCCTCGGTGTCCACGTTCAGGACCCATGCTTGGCATCACTGATAAGTAGGGAACCACCAGGAAGGTGATATCTAGTTTTGTTATGGTGCAGCTCTAGCTTTGAAGAATAGGTTTTCTGGTGCTCCTGTCCTGCCTGCTGCTTGGGGAGAATCGTGTTAGCTTTTTCTTTCATGGTTTGATGATTTAGCAACAAATCCATCTGGTTCTGGTGTATAACTGAAGACTCTCAATGTCAAAACCAGTCACTCAACAGACCTGCATACTGCCAAAGCATATCTTACTTCTGCAGAAGGGTGTTCAGCCTCTGCAAGTGCAAACAGCAAAGGATACAGTGGTTGGTCAGTCCACGTGATCTGAATCCAGGTCCTTTTTGTTTGTGAGGCAAAGGCTTTAACCTCTGAGTATTTACTTAGCCCCTGTAATGTGACCTTTTAATCCCTAATGCAGGGTTGTGTCTGTCCTTTACCCTTATTGGTTTGAGACTTAGCTACACATTCTGTTTCCTGGATGACTAGAAAACAGACGGTCAATCTATGAAGCTGAGAAGGGATGCAAAACACAGTCTGACCAAGTAAGAAATGCATAGCACAGTAGAAGTTAAGGAAGTTGGAAAGTTCTTTTTTTTTGAGTTTATCAAAATAGGAGGGGTAAGCAATTCTCAGAAAATTTCATTATGAAATGGAGGCTTGTATGAGTTATTCTCTGTTGCTGCTGTGAGACACTCATCTTGGACAATCATCTTGAAGGGAGAAAGGGAGATATAATTAGCTTATGGTTCAGAGGGGAGTTACAATCCTTCATGGTGGGAAAGGCATGGCTGGCTAGCAGAAGCTGGAGGCAGCATAAGTCACTGCAGATATCACAGAGGCTGACAGCTGTTACTGCAAGCTCAAGAGCAGATTCACTCAATCAAGCAGGTTGGGGCTAACCCACCTCAAAGTCCACCTGTGACTGCCTTTCTCCAGGAAGGTTCCACCTCTTAAAAATGCCAGGACCTTTCCCAACTAAAGACTGCAACACATGAGCCTGTGGGAGGACAACTCACCCTTCAAACTGTGACAAGGTTGTCGTTAACATGGAAGCACTTTGGTTTTATAGAAAAGCCTGTTTGCCCACACTGGATGGTTCTTGTCTATGAGGCTCTGTGTTACTGCTTCAAGCTAAAGTATGCAATGGGGACCAGGAGAAGGGAGACAGAGATCATAAGGGAGCATGCTGTGTGTGGGTTAGTTTTCCCTTGCACACAATTCCAGGCCATCAGGGCAGAGAAAGGTGAATGCGCTGCAGGTCCTCTGCCCCCTCATCCAAATCCAGGGGACTCCGGTTACAGCATGGAGCTTGTCAAGGTAAGACTCAATTATTGGGTGCAATGAAATAGCTTATGTAGAGAGCAGACTGCAGTGTGTGAAACAAGTAGCCAATTACTTTAATGGTCAGCACAGCACACAGGCTGCATAGGTCAGACTTAACATGTATCTATGTTGGCTCCTATAAGCCAATTAGGACTCTGTATAATATAAACAGGCAGGCCCAATATCTCTCCCTTTTTGTATTAATACAGACTGTATATCACAATTAACTATACATATGTCCAATGTCCCATAACTCCCAGTGTGAGCTTTTGCTGTTGTCCTGTCCTGGTTGGTCTTCTCAGTCAGGTGGGTTGGCATCAGCACCAGGCATGGCAGCAGGTAGCTTGGGGAAGTTGCAGTGGCTCACACAGACAGTACAGGCCTGCCTAGTCCATTTCTAAACCAAGACCTCACAAGCCTCCAAGCTTGAATCATGTCTCTGGGGGGGGCATGATATGGGTGTTCAAGGGCCATAAACGTCTGTAGTGTGGTCTCATTGATAGAGTGCTGCTGAGAAATGTGCTGAGGAAACACTTAAGCGATATAATTATTAAAAGAACAATTTTTTCTAGATGTTAGGTCAAACCCAGATTCACTCCACCTTGGTTTGGGTAAGGTATCAATCAGGCCATCTTGAGTTAGGTCAGGCCTATAAGGATTCCAGTTAGCATCTTCCTAGAGCACACCAGGGATAGTATCTTGACAGAAGGTTTGGTGGATAGGCTTCTCCAGTGTCTTTGGAATCTTGATTCAGGTTGTCCCTTCTGAAAATTTAAAATGTTGATGGTAAATAATGCCAACCCTAGCTCTTGGTGTGGGCTTATTCCCCCTTTTTGTTTAAATAGTTGGGCCTTTAATTTAGTTGGGTATGGAATCATCAAGCAGAGGGGGATGTCTTTTTGGCATTTTAAAGACCTTTAAAGACCTTGAGAGACCCATCCCAGCATGGCTGTTCTAAACCTGCCTACTTTACCCTTTAACCTATTTGAGGACCCAGACTGCTCAAGAAATGAGGGGTGAAGACTGCTCTTTGGCTACTTCCTGCTGAGAATGGACAATGAAAATGAAAGCAGTCTGATGTCCTCATCTGTGAAGTGCTGGGATGGTCTAGAGGTCTTTAACAGAAGGCTTAATTACTTTAAGCTCCCTATAAAAGATACAAAACACAGGTTAAACTTTTAAGATCTACACAAGGATAAACCATTGTAACTGGGAAGGCACATGGGATAAACCAAATTAGCTCAGTAATCTTACTGTGGTACAGTCAAGAGTTAGTAAAGAAAACCGATTACCTCACCTGGAATAGTCATTAACTTAGTCTGGTGAAAAACCAAGAACTAATCTCCTTACTGAAGACTCTTTTTTTTTCCCTCTGGCAGCTGTGAATCTCTATGATCACATCTTAAAACCTGTTTAAAACAATGTGAACTGCCTATCTTGTTTCATTACACAAAGGAATGTCTAAAAGTAACATCATTAAGCATATAAGGAATCTCAGTAGTTACTTTTTGAGTGACTGATGAACCTGTCATTTTCTTGATCATTAACATTTTA
This sequence comes from Typhlomys cinereus, assembly GCA_023101885.1. NCBI lineage: Eukaryota > Metazoa > Chordata > Mammalia > Rodentia > Platacanthomyidae > Typhlomys > Typhlomys cinereus. The sequence goes on from JALPQD010000202.1 coordinate 911,490, forward strand.
GTAAAATCAAAGATTGACAAAAGCCTAGGAAGGATGTTGAACACTAGAATTTTGTGCTCCCTTGTCTATTAACATAGAAACAAAAAGGCTTCCCATATGCATGTTAAACCCAAGGTTCTCATGAGATTAAAAATGCCGTGTCAACCTGGCATTTTGGGCCTTCTTTTGGTGGAAGCTTCCTGTGCTTGTAACCATCCCAAAGCGCCCAGTCTGGTCATATTTAAAGCATCTTTTCCATATTTCCCCTGCCGGAAGGGGTCCTGTGTTGATCTGCTTGGGTGTGTCTGTTAGTATTTTATGTATCCCCTTAGGCAAATGTCAAGATTTGACTTTTTTTTTTCTTTCATCAAATTAAGTCCTACGTTACCTGCCCTTGAGAAGTTGGGGATTTTATGAGTAATTAAATTCTTGCTTAGACAAAACAGACTATTGAAATACATTTTAATATATGAAGCTTAATTCTTAATCTCTAATTTCTGAGGCTCAATGTCTTTTATTTTATAGCATGGAAGAAGCATAATGCATAATATTTTCTTTTATCACCATCTCTGATTTTTAATCTTTTTGTGAACCTAACACTCCATAAACCTTTATAGCATACTTTAACATTTTTTTCTAAGTAACTAACCCATAAAACTCCTGTACACATTTTAATTTTTTAAGTAAGATTTTTTATCCTATACATCTCTTTTAAACCTCTTGGTACATCCAAATACCATACATATTTTTTTTCATTTTTTATCCTACTTGATGTTTTTCCTGTTGTTTTTACATTAGATATCTTGTAAGAAAAGTCCTTTAAAAGAGGAAATAACAGTAGATCTCGTCTTAAAAATCATTATATCCGAATTAAGTTTGCAAAATTGTAGCAGAACACAGGAGTACACTTGGAATTAGGAATCATACATACCAGGAGAATGAAGAAATTGCAATGAATTTCTCAGAAATTAGTTTTTCTTTCTGGCTGCTAAATACCTTAATATTACACATGGGAAAGCAAACTTTTAAAGGAATTACAAAAGTGATGTTATCAGATCTTAGGTAAAAACACAATGCCACCTTTTGTGAAGCTTCATAAAAATCAAGATAAAACAAGATATTTTAGTCAGCACATACTCAAGCCATTTGATATTATCAAAATGATTCATTTTTAAGTGTGCATGTGCATTTAAATTGGGCATGCCAAATAATGAACAGAGTCAAGAACCAAAATGTGATTATAAGTGCGCAATAAAATTTGAAGTGGCCACAGCTGTTATTTTGAAACATAAAACACACATTTTATAGGAAATCCAGATAACCAAACAAGTCAGAACTTTTTTAAAGTAACTCTTCATCATCACAGACAAAGTACAAAGAACAACAAACAGTTTTTCTGGTCCCTCCAGTGTATGAGGGGCAAAGGCTTTTTTGAATGAAGCTTTAGATAAACACAAACAGAGGCAGTTCCCACCCGCCTGCACAGGGAACTGAGGAATTTGTACGTAGTCTTTCTCAATCCCCCCCTGAGTAATGGTGATTGATGGCACTTTGCCCTTCCTGGTATGTGATGGGGGCAAGAAGGGGACTCGCCAGGTTTTGGTACAATGCCTGCTATTGTCACTTCAGAGGGACCTTTGTCTAGTTTTTTCCATGCTGTCCATTTAATGAAGATGGGATTGGAAAACACCGCCTTGACTACATCCAGCCAGTCTTTTGTTGTGCAGGACTGATGAGCTAAATCTTTTTTTTGTTTTGTTTTGTTTTTGTTTTTTTGTTTTTTTTATTATTATTTCCGCTCATACAAAGTTAACAAGTACACCGGGTCCCTCTCTCCCTCCACTTCGGCACAACCCCCTTGCTCCCACCTCCCCTCTCCCCTCCCTCCCTATCCCCCAGTGCCTCCCTCCTCCAAACCCCAGAGCATCCTTTACTGTGCATGCCAAACTCTCCTCTGGGTCCTCCTCTCCGATGAGGTGCAAGGACCCAAGGGCATATCCCAGAACCCTTTCCTGTGTTCCCTTTAAGCTTAGGAACACTACTGTGACTCTCAGTCCCTAGCCTCCAAGGATCCTAGTGCCTTTAGTCTATGCTAGACTTTTGGGGTCAATAATGTGTTGGACATAGCACAGGTCATGCAAAGTCCTATTATGATTGCTTTGGCCCTAACTTGTGTGGAGTATCTTGCATATCATTACTCTTCCCATCCTTGTGCTCTTAAAATCTTACTGCCCCCTGTTCTGCAAATTTCCCTGAGCTTCAGGATGGGGAGAGATCAGGCTGACCCAGTTCCATATGGTTGATATAGAGTCTTTAATGTTCTGAATTATGGTTTGTAGATTTTTTTTTCGGTTTTGCTGCTCCTAAAATGCCCTTGGCTCCATCCTGATGGGTATTGTATATCAACCCTGGCCAGAGATAGAAAGCTGTTAAACTAGAGTCTTGTTATAAAAGTATTTTCAAAGGTAGATGCAATAAAAGTAGGAAACCACAGTGAGGGAGGGGTCAATCACCCATTTGCAAAATGGTTACTTATTATCTGCCAGACTATATGCCCTCCCATTCTGGTGAGATCACACCCCCTCAGTTGTAGATGATCAGGAACGAAAAATCTGTGAACTTAACCAGATGTCTCATTGCTTACTCGCAGTCCTTGATGGAGGCCTATTTTCTCTGCTGTTACATGGTCCCCTCTCTCCTTGTTTCTGGTGTGGCCCTCCTACCCCATCCCACCTGTTCATATTCCTTGCAATTACTGTATTACAGAGATTTATCATTGAGTGTCTCTAGGTGGGATAGGTGGGTTTGGTACTAGGAGCCACCTATTAGGGAGTACATATGGCACTTAATTTTCTGAGTCTGGGATACTTGACTCAATATAATTGTCTCTAATGACAACCATTTCCTGGCAAATTCCAGTTCTTCATCATTTTTTATGGCTGAGTAGTACTCCGTTGCATAGATGTACGACATTATCCTTATCCACTCATCAACTGTTGGACATTTGGGTTGATTCCATGACTTTGCTATTGTAAACAGTGCTGCTATGAACATGGTCGTGTTTGTGCTATCGATGTGAACCTCTGCTGTATGGGGGGGGGTTATTCCCAAAAGTGGAATTGCAGGGTCATATGGCATTTCAATCTTTAATTTCTTTAAGAATCTCCAGACGGCTCGCCAGAGTGGCTTTATGAGCCTGCATTCCCACCAGCATGTAGGAGAGTTCCCTTCTCTCCACATTCTCTCCAGCATTTGGTGTTGTTTGTGTCGTGGATTTTTGCCATCCTGACTGGGGTGACATGATATCTCAGGGAAGGTTTGATATGCATTTCCCTGATGGCTAAGGAAGTGGAGCATTTTTAAGATATTTGTTAGACATTTAATTTCATCTCTAGTAAAGTTTTTTTTTTAAGTTCTAGGGCCCATTAGTTTCCTTGGTGTTTAGTTTTCTATGTTCTTTTTGCACTCTGGATAATAGAGCTCTATCAGATATGTGGATAGTGAAGATTTTCTCCCATTCTGTGGGTTGCCTTTAAGCTCGTGTTACAATCTCTTTATCTGAACAGAAGCTCTTTAATTTCACAAGATCCCAACTGTTGAGAGTTGGTAGCAGTGACTGTGCCATTGGATGTCTATTTAGGAACTGTTGGCCTAGCCCAATCAGCTTGAGGGAATTCCTTATCCTTTCAACTATGGTTTTTATAGACTCTGGCCTTAAATCAAGGTCGTTGATCAATTTGGAATTAAGTCTTGTACAAGGTGACAAGTACGGTCCAGTTTTAATCTTCTACATGTGGAGATCCAGTTTTGCCAGCACCATTTTTTGAAGATGCTGTGTTTTTTCCATTGGATTCTTTGGGCCCCTTTGTCAAAGATCAAATGACTGTAGTTTTGTGGGCTTATATCTGGGTCTTCAAGCCTTATCCATTGATCTGTGTGTTTATTTTGGAACCAGTACCAGGCTGTTTTTACAACTATGGATTTGTAGTGTAGACTAAGGTTTGGTATGGTGATACCTCCTGCAGTGTTTTTGTTACTCAGGATTGTCTTTGCAATCCTGAGTCTTTTTTGCCTCCATGTGAATTTTGAGATTGTTTGGTCAACTTCTTTAAATAATTGCTTTGGGATTTTAATTGGTATAGTATTGAATTTGTATATTACATTTGGTAGCATGGTCATTTTTACAATGTTGATTCTACCAATCCAGGAACATGGGAGGTCTTTCCACCTTCTGGTGACTTCTGCAGTTTCTTTCTTGAGGGCTTTAAAGTTTTCATTATAAAGGTCTTTTTTTTTATTAAAAATTTAATTATACATTTTAAAAATTTTTTACCAGTTCCCTCCCTCCCCCCTCTTCCCCCTCCCCTTCCCCCAGTGCCTCCCCCCCAATTCCCAGATAGTCCTTTATTGTGTGTGCCTAACTCTCCACTGTGTCCTCCTCTCCGATGACATATAAGGACCCAGTGGCATTTCCATAAGCCCTTTCTCTTGTTCCCCTTAAGCATAAGATCACTACTATGGCTGTCAATCCCTTGCCTCCAGGGGTCTCGGTGCCCTTATCAGATGCTAGACTTTATGAGGGCAACAGTGCGCTGGACATTGCGCAGGGCATGCAAAGTTCCATTATGATTGCTTTGGCCCCAACTATTGTTGAGAATCTTGCAAATCGTTGCTCCTCCCATCCTTTTGCTCTTACAATCTTACCGCCCCCTCTTCCGCAAATGTCCCTGAGCTCCAGGATGAGGAGAGATTAGGCTGTCCTAGTTCTATGTGATTGATATAGAGTCTCTGAAGTTCTGGATTGTGGTTTGTTGATTTTCTTTTGCAGTTTTGCTGCTCCTGCAATTCCCTTCACTCCATTCTGCTGGGCACTGTATGTCACCCCCTGGCCAGAGACAAAAAGCTGTTAAACTGGAGTCTTGTTGTAATAGCACATTCAAGGGTAGATGTAATAAGAGTAGGAAACCTCACTGAGAGAGGGGTCCATCACCCATTTGCAAAATGATTACTTTTTATCTGCTAGACTATATGCCCTCCCCTTCTGGTGAGATCAGGAAAGAACGTCTGTGAACTTAACCAGGTTTCTCATTACTTACTTGCAGACCTTCATGGAGGCCTATTTTCTCTGCTGTAACATGGTCTCCTCTCTCTTTGTTTCTGGTGTGGCCCTCCTAACCCATCTCTCTTGTTCATAATCCTTGCAATTACTGTGTTACATAGGTTTACTTTTGAGTGTCCCAATGTGGGCTGGGTGAGTTTGGTACTAGGAGCCACCTATTAGGGAGTACATACGGCGCTTAATTTTCTGGGTTTGGGATACTTCACTTAATATAATTCTTTCTAATGACATCCATTTCCCAGCAAATTCCAGTAATTCATCATTTTTGATGGCTGAGTAGTACTCCATTGTATAGATGTACCACAGTTTCCTTATCCACTCGTCAACTGTTGGACATTTAGGTTGATTCCATGACTTTGCTATTGTAAACAGTGCTGCTATGAACATGGTCGAGCTTGTGCTATCGAGGCGAACCTTTGCTGCTTGGGGGGTTATTCCCAAAAGTGATGAAAGAAGTGAAAAAGCCTTGAGAGAAACCATGCCATTTACTATAACCCCTAAAAAAATGAAATACCTTGGTATAAACCTAACTAAGGAGGTAAAAGACCTTTACAATGAAAACTTTAAAACCCTAAAGAAAGAAATTGCAGAAGACACCAGAAGGTGGAAAGACCTCCCTTGTTCCTGGATTGGCAGAATCAACATTGTAAAAATGACCATCCTACCAAAGGCAATATACAGATTCAATGCTATACCAATCAAAATCCCAAAGCAATTCTTCAAAGAAGTTGACCAAACAATCTCAAAGTTCATTTGGAGGCACAAAAGACCCAGGATAGCCAAAACAATCCTGAGTAACAAAAACACAGCTGGAGGTATTACCATACCAAACCTAAGTCTATACTACAAATCCATAGTTATAAAGACAGCCTGGTACTGGCTCCAAAATAGACACACAGATCAATGGATAAGGATTGAAGACCCAGATATAAGCCCACAAAGTTACAGCCATTTGGTCTTTGACAAAGGGGCCCAAAGAATCCAATGGAAAAAGAACAGCATCTTCAACAAATGGTGCTGGCAAAACTGGATCTCCACATGCAGAAGATTAAAGCTGGACCCGTACTTGTCACCATGTACAAGACTTAATTCCAAATGGATCAAGGACCTTGATATCAGGCCAGAGACTTTAAAAACCATAGTTGAAAAGATAGGGAACTCCCTCGAGCTGGTTGGGCTAGGCCAACAGTTCCTAAACAGACATCCAATGGCACAGTCACTGCTACCAACTCTCAACAGTTGGGATCTTGTGAAATTAAAGAGCTTCTGTTCAGATAAAGAGATTGTAACACGAGCTCAAAGGCAACCCACAGAATGGGAGAAAATCTTCACTAACCACATATCTGCAGAGCTCTACTGTCCAGAGTGCACAAAGAACTTAGAAAATTAAACTCCAAGGAAAACACTGGCCCAATTAAAAAATGGGCCCTGGAACTTCAAAGAAACTTTACCAGGGATGAAATTAAAATATCTAACAATTATCTTAAAAAATTCTCCACTTCCTTCGCCATCAGGGAAATGCAAATCAAAACTTCCCTGAGATATCATCTCACCCCGGTCAGGATGGCAAAAATCCACAATACAAACAACGACAAATGCTGGAGAGGATGTGGAGAGAGGGGAACTCTCCTACATTGTTGGTGGGAATGCAGGCTCATACAGCCACTCTGGCGAGCCGTCTGGAGATTCTTAAAGAAATTAAAGATTGAAATGTCATTATAAAGGTCTTTTACCTCCTTGGTTATGTTTATACCAAGGTATTTCATTTTTTTACTGTCTATAGTAAATGGGATTGTTTCTCTCAGGGCTTTTTCACTTCTTTCATTCTGGGCATATAGGAAAGCCACTGATTTTTGTACATTTATTTTGTATCCTGCCACCCTGCTGAACTTCTCAATTAGTTCCAGGAGCTTCCTGGTGGAGTTTTTGGGATCGCTCAGGTATAAGATCATGTCATCTGCAAATAGGGATAGCTTGACTTCTTCCATGCCTATTCTAATCCCTTTTATGGACCTTTCTTGTCTAATGGCTTCAGCTAAAACTTCAAGTACAATATTGAATAGAAGTGGTAAGAGTGGACAGCCTTGTCTAGTTCCTGATCAAAGTGGGAATGCTTCCAGTTTTTCTCCATTGAGTATAATCCTTGCTGTAGGCTTGTTGTATACAGCTTTTATTATATTGATAAAGATTCCTTCCATTCCTACTGTCTCTAGTGTTTTGATCATAAAAGGCTGTTGGATCTTGTCAAAAGCTTTTTCTGCATCTATCGAGAGTATCATGTGGTCTTGGGCTTTGGACTGGCTTACATTATGAACCAACCTTGTGTGCCTGAGATAAAGCCTACTTGGTCCCTGTGAATCTTTTTGATATGTTTTTGAATCCGATTTGCTAAGACTTTGTTGAGAATCTTTGCATCTGCTTTCATCAGAGAGATCGGCCTATAGTTTTCTTTTTTAAGTGAATCTTTATTAGGTTTTGGGATTAAGACGATATTAGCTTCATAGAAGGAATTTGGTAGTGTTCCTTCCTTTGCTATTTGGTGGAACAGTTTAAGTAGTATTGGTGTTATTAACTCCTTAAATGTCTCGTAGAACTCTATGCTGAATCCATCTGGTCCAGGACATTTTTTGGTGGGAAGATTCGAGATCACTTCCTCAATTTCCTTATATGTTATAGGACTATTTAAATAATTCACAACTTCCTGACTCAATTTAGGAATTCATCCATCTCTTTTGTGTTGTTATATTTCACAGAGTATAAGTTTTTGAAATATGAGGTTTTAATTCTCTGGATTTCTTGGGTATCAGTAGTGATAACTCCATTTTCATTTCTAATCTTATTAATTTTGGTTTTCTCTCTTTTGCTTTTGGTTAATTTAGCTAGGGGTGTATCAATCTTATTGATTTTTTCAAAGAACCAGATTTTTGACTGGTTAATTTTCTCTATCATTTTCCTAATCTCGATTTCAGATATTTCTCCCCTGATTTTGCTAATCTCCTCTCTTCTACTGCTTTTGGGATCAGATTGCTCTAGTTTTTCTAAAGCTTTGAGCTGCATTGTTAAGTTGTTTATTTCTGATGTTTCCATTTTTTTGATGTAGGCATTAAGAGTTATGAACTTACTTCTTAGGACAGCTTTCATTGTGTCCCAGTGATTTTGGTAAGTTGTATTTTCATTATCGTTCACTTTCAGGAAATCTTGAATTTCCTTTTAATTTATTCCTGAATCAAGTTCTCATTCAGCATCATAGTGTTAAATTTCCAGGAATTAGTGTATTTTCTGTTTTATGTGTTGTGAATGTCCAGCTTTAGACCGTGGTGGTCTGATAGGGCACAGACTAGAATTTCAACTTTCCTGTATATGTGGAGATTCATTTTGTGGCCCAATATGTGATCTATTTTGGAGAAAGTTCTGTGTGCTACTGAGAAAAATGTGTATTCTTTGGTAAGTGGATGAAAAGTTTGATAGAGATCTGTAAGGCCCATTTCTTTAAGGATTTGATTAAGTTCCAAAGTGTCCCTGTTAAGCTTTTGACTTGTTGATCTGTCCCATGTTGAGAGGGCAGTGTTGAAATCCAGAAGAATTATCATTTCGGGGTTGATTTCTCCCTTTAGATGCTGAGGGATTTCTTAATGAATGTGGAGGGGCCCGTATTGGGTACATATATGTTTAGTATTGTGAAGTCTTCGTGGTGAATTGTACCTGTGACTAAAATGTAGTGTCCATCTGTGTCTCTTATGATTTTTTTGGGTTTGAAGTGCACGTTGTCTGACAGCATAATGGCTACCCCTGCCTGTTTCCTAGTTCCTTTAGCTTGCAGAATTTTGGACCAGCCTTTCATTTTTAGGATGTGCCTATCTTTTGTGGTGAGATGAGTTTCCTAAAGGCAGCAGATTGATGGATTGTGATTTTTAATCCAAGTTTGTAATCTGTGTCTCTTAATCGGTGAGTTAAGCCCATTGGCATTTAATGTTATAATGGAGAAATTATTTTTAATTCTGGACATTTTTTATGTTTAGTGGATTTGGTAAGCTTATTGTTTTACATTTATATTTTTGTGGTATTATACTTCCCTTCTGTCCTCCTGGATACACTTGTTCTTTTCTTCAAGTTTGAGTATCATTTCTAGCATTTTTGAAGGCCTGGTTTGGTAGACATGTATCTCTTTGAGTTGTCTTTGTGCTGGAAAATTTTTCTTTCTCCCTCGATCATGACAGACAGTTTTGCCGGGTATATCAGTCTGGGTTGCCATTTTTGCACATTTAATACTTGAAGTACATCTCTCCAAGCTCTTCTTGCTTTTACTGTTTCCATTGAGAAGTCATTTGTTATTTTAATAGGTTTACCTTTAAAAGTGACTTGCTTTTTTTCTCTTTTTTTAAACATTTTTTCTTATTTTTTCTGCTCATACAAACTTAATAGGTACACCACTTCCCTCCTCACTTCTCCTCCCTCCGAACCCCCTGCTCCCCCTCCCTCACTCTTCCCTACCATCCCCCAGTGCCTCCCCCCCAATCCCCAGAGAATCCTTTAATGTGCATGCCAGACTCTCCTCTGGGCCCTCCTCTCCGATGACGTACAGGACCCAGTTGTATTTCCCTGAACCCTTTCCTGTGCTCCCCTTAAGTATAGGAACACTACTGTGACTGTCAATCCCTTGTCTCCAAGGATCTTGGACTTTGTGAGGTCAATAGTGTGTTGGACATTGTGCAGGGCATGCAAAGTGCAATTATGATTGCTTTGGCCCTAACTTGTGTGGAGTATCTTGTATATCATTGCTCCTCCCATCCTTTTGCTCTTACAATCTTACCACCCCATCTTCCACAAATGTCCCTGATCTTCAGGATGGGAGAGATTAGTCTGGCCTAGTTCTAAGTGGTTGATATAGATTCTCTGAAGTTCTGGATTGTGGTTTGTTGATTTTCTTTTGCAGTTTTGCTGCTCCTGCAATGCCCTTCACTCCATCCTGATGGGCATTGTATGTTACCCCCTGGCTAGAGACAAAAAGCTGTTAAACTGGAGTCTTGTTATAAGAGCACATTCAAGGGTAGATGTAATAAAAGTAGGAAACCACAGTGAGGGAGGGGTCAATCACCCATTTGCAAAATGGTTACACAGAATGGGAGAAAATCTTCGCTTATTTTCTCTTGAAGCTCTCAGCACCATTTCTTTATCTTGAATGAGGTGTGTTTTAACTGTTATTTGCTGTGGCGAGTTTCTATTTTGGTCATATCTGTTTGGGGTGTGGAATGCCTCTTGTATATGGATGGGCCTCTTTTTTTTAGATGAGGAAAATTTTCCTTGATGATAGTTTGAAAAATTTCCTCAGGTGTAGTATTTTGGGATTCTTGTTCTGGTATTCTATGAATATGCATGCTCGGCTTCTTCAGGGTGTCCCATAACTCTTGAATATTTCTCTCGAGTGTCTTTTTGGCTTTAGCAACCTATTCCATTGAGCTGGCTAATACTCCCACTTTGTCTTCAAAGTCTGAAATTCTATTTTGTGCTTCATTAGTTCTGCTGATAAGACTCTCTGTTAAGTTCTGGGTTGAAGATAGCTTGTCGTTTAGTTCAGTTTTAAACTCTGTTTGAGTCTGTTTTAACTTCTCTATGTGTGTTTTTGTTTCTTGTACTGTTTTTCTCAACTCCTCCAAGTGTCTGTTGTGTTCCTCTTCAAAGTGAATGATGTGATTATTTAATTCCTCCCGGATTTCCTCTTTCATAGTATTGAACATGGTAATGTCATGTTTTGAAAGTCATTATCTTGGGTCAGGCTTTCTTGGCTATTTTCCATGGGTTTGATCTGGTTGGAGTCTATCATTATGGGATTAATCTCTTCAGTGGTAAATTTGTTTAGATGGTTGTTGTTTCTCATGGATTTGCACTTTGACTTGGGCATTGTCATTTAAACTGTTAAGACCTTCTTTCAATTTCTGTGCGTTTTTCACTGAACTGAATTATTTGGCCTGAGGTTTGGGGTTGAGCTGATGGGAGCTTAACTAGCTCACGGTGAGTCTCGGCTGACTGCGCGCATCCCGCCTGGGTGGGGAAAGGGAAGAGGTCTCAGTGGTGGGACGCTCTTTAAGCAGGGGAGCTGGGTCGTGACCCAGGGGGTCCTCCATGGTGCAGCACAGCACTGGCATCAGCTGGCTGGTGGAAGGAACTAGGTCCTGGGATTTGGGATTCAGTTGGGGGGAGCTTACTTAGGTCTTGGTGAATCCCAGCTGGACTGCATGTGTCCTTAGCCGGTGGGGAAAGGGTTGATGAGCTAAATCTTGAAGAAGCATCTCGACCCAAGAAAAATTTGGGCCATCCTCTATAACTGTCCTCTTTAATTTTTAAAAATTTTTACCTTCCCAAGGATTCCATACTGTAGGGCGAATGTCCTCTGTATCTAGATTCTCAGTATACTTGGGCTCTACCCCAGATTCCTTGCTTTAGCCTGAAGGGGACCCGTGTCCCCACATGTGGAAATATTGGTGAGGGCATATGGGGGAGGGCTCTTACCTAGCCTGCCTCTGCCCTGTTCCCCCTTGAGTGGAGATAAGTCTGGATACAGGTGACCGGTCCCACTCCCCAATCATTCACTTGCATTTTTCTCCAGCCTGCGGACTGCATTCCACCCCTCCCCCATGAGCAGAGCTAAATCTGGATGAAAGGAATCATCTGTGCCAGGTGCCATCTGTAGCCACAACCCCACCATTGCTTCTTAATACAGATCTCAGTGCTGTTGGCACAGAGTCAAGCTTGCAAGTTGAGTTACCCATATTTTCCAAGTTTCATTTACACTGAAATGTGCTTAGCTCTGCCCATTTTGGGAAAGTTCCTGACACGGGGCACCAGATGCATGGGTTGGCTTTCCCATGCACACATACACATTGTGACTCCAGGCCATCAGGGCGGAGAAAACAAACACACTGCAGGTCCTCCACACTCTCATCCAAATCCAGGGGACTCCGGACACAGCAGGGAGCTTGTCAAGGCAAGATTCAATTTATTGGGGGCAATGAAATAGTTTATGTAGACAGCAGACTGCAGGGTACCAAATAGGCAGCCAATTACTTTAATGGTCAGCACAGCACACAGGCTGCATAGATCAGACTTAACATATATCTATGTTGGCTCCTATAAGCCAATTAGGGCTCTCATAATATAAACAGGGTTACATCCAGTATACTAGCTCCCAGTGTGATCTTTGGTCCTATGTGCTAAGCCACGCCCTGCTCACTCCCTCCCAGACTGTTATTCCTGGGCAGGCCCAACAATACTGTATGTAGGGATAGATAGAATAATGGGATACATGTGGTGTAAATCAGAAATGGAGACTTTGAGGAGGGTGAAGAAAGACATAAGCAGGAGGTAGGCAGAGTAGATGAGGGAGATCAACAGGTAAATGATTGAGTGAGAACAAAATATAATATAACACATGGGGAAAATCCACAATGAAATTTATTACCTTGTATACTTGCTAAAAACTTCACAATATATTTAATGAGGTTTACCATCCTTATGGTATGTTCTATTCCTGAGTCCCCGAATAGAGTTTCTATCTGGTCTTAACAAAATGATATAGCACTTGGGGGCTGTAGCACTAGCAGGCCTGCACAGGAGGTTAAGATGGAGAAGACCTCCACAGTCACCATGACCTTCACCTTGGTGCTATGGTAGACAGGGAGGAAGGTGACCCACACACTGCAGAACATCAGCATGCTGAAGTTCAGGAACTTGGCTTCATTGAAGGTGTCAGGCAGGTTCCTGGCCAGGAAAGCCACGGTGAAGCTCCCCAGTGCCAGAGAGTCCAGGTATCCCAGGACACAGAAAGCAGTGACTGATCCTTTGTTGCATGTGATAATGATGTGGCCTCATTCAGAGTATGTATCGGTGTCAACAAATGGAGATGTTCCCAGCCAAACTCCACACCGAATGTGTTGGATTAGGGTGCAGAAGGGGATGATATAGTTAGGTGCCCCTGAAACTAGCAGCCACCTCATCCTTCTCCCTGGAGCAGTGACCTGGAAGGCCAGAACCACAGATATAGCTTTGGCCAAGACAGTGGACACAGCCACAGTGAATGTAATTGCAAATGCAGTCATCTGCAGGATGCAGGCAATCATGTTGGGATGTCCAATGAAGAGTAAGGAGCAGAGAAAAGAGAAATTAAAGGCAATGAGCAGGATGTAGCTGAGAGTGCAGTTATTTGCCTTCACAATGGGACTGTCTTGGTGCTTCACAAAGACCCCAAGTACAAGGGTTGTGAATGTAGACAAACACAAGGCCATGTAAGCTAGACCCATCCCCAAGAGGTCTTCATAATAAGGAAATGTCACAGTTTTGGGGAGGCATTGTTTTCATTCTGTGTTGGCATATATAGGATCTGGCACATCACACATTGCTCCATATCTGGTGAAAACATAAAGTTTTGATTGTTCATATTCAGCAGCTTATCTTTTATCCATGCTTCCCATCCTTCAAGAGTTCCTTTGACTAGGTTTATGAAATGCTTGAGATAGAGTCCAGGGACTCAAGCAAGCCAAATAAGCACTCTAACAACTTTGCCGAATCCCCAGCCCCACAAATAAAAATATATTCAAAAAGTGATCGGAAAGTTACTATGATACATATGATTTAGCATGTCACTACTTATTTTCACAAATCTACTTAGATTTTGAAGATGTCATTTATAAAGAAAAAATATTCAATAAGCTGTAATAGAATATGTATCAAGAAGATAAGTCAGCAGAATGCTCTGTCACCAATATGTTGTCAGAGTAACCTCATTGTTCTTTGTTGCTTTAGATACCAAAAACAAAAAAAAAATTACAGCAATGCCAAGTGAATATAGCCCACTCTGTATTGGTATGTGGAGAAACTTATTGTTTCTTTTCTAATTCAAGTATATGGTGCTTTCAAAAGCTCAGAATAGCAAAAGCAATCCTAAGTGACAAAAACACTGCTAGAGGTATCACCATACCAAACCTTAGTCTATACTACAAATCCGTAGTTATAAAAACAGCCTGGTACTGGCTCCAAAATAGACACACAGATCAATGAATAAGAGTTGAAGATCCAGATATAAGCCCACACAATTACAGCCATTTGATCTTTGACAAAGGAGTCCAAAAAATCCAATGGAAAAAGAGTAGCGTCTTCAACAAATGGTGCTGGCAAAAGTGGATGTCCATATGCAGAAGATTAAAACTCAATCCATATTTGTCACCATGTACAAGACTTAATTCCAAATGAATCAAGGACCTCAATATAATGCCAAAGACTATAAAAACCTTAATTGAAAGGGTGGGGAACTCCCTCGAGCTGACTGGACTAGGCCAACAGTTCCTAATTGGAAATCCAATAGCACAGTCACTACAACCAACACTCAACAAATGGGATCTTGTGAAATTAAAGTTTCTGTTCAGATAAAGAGATTGTAAAGTGAGCACAAAGGCAACCCACAGAATGGGAGAAAATCTTCACTAACCACATATCTGATAGAGCTCTATTATCCAGAGTGCACAAAGAACTTAGAAAACTAAACGCCAAGGAAAGAAACAGGCCAATTAAAAAATGGGCCTTGGGGGTTGAAGAGGTGGCTCAGGGGTTAACCCTCTGCCTTGCAGGCAGAAGTCCCGAGTTCTGATTCTAGGCCCACATATAGACGCCAGGCAGAAGCGGGGGTGGCCTGCGTTTCTGGTCCTGGTAGGGCGGAGCCTGTGAATCCCAGGGCAGAGTAAACAAGGAGGTGGAGGCATCCATGGTGGTTCCCGAATTCATCCGTGGTTCTACACACACACACACACACACACACACACACACACACACACACACACATACATTCACACACATATACTCACAATTGAATAAATAAGAAAAATTTAAAAATGGGCCTTGGAACTTAAAAGAAACTCTAGCAAGGATGAAATTGAATGGACTAACAAATATTTTAAAAAATGCTCCGCATCCTTAGCCATCAGGGAAATGCATATCAAAACCTCCCTGAGATATCATCTCACCCCTGTCAGGATGGCAAAAATCCACAATACAAACAACACTAATTGCTGGAGAGGTTGTGGAGAGAAGGGAAATCTCCTACATTGCTGGTGGGAATGCAGGCTTATACATCCACTCTGGTGAGCCACCTGGAGATTCTTAAAAAAGTTAAAGATTGAGACACCATGTGAGCCTGCTATTCCACTTTTGGGAATCATCCCCCATATAGTGAAAATTCACCTTCATAACACAGCACGACCATGTTCATAGCAGTACTGTTTACAATAGCAAAGTCATGGAATCAACCCAAATGCCCAACAGTTGAGAAGTGGATAAGGACAATATGGTACATTTCACAATGGAATGCTACTCAGCCATCAAAAGTGATGAATTAATGAAATTTGCTGGGAAATGGATGGAATTAGAAAAAATTATATTGAGTGAAATACACAGACACAGAAAATTAATGCCATATATATTCCTAATAGATTTATGCAGTACCAAACCCTTAGTGACACACTCAAAGTAAATCTCTGTATATCTATAGTAATTGCAAAGATTATAAGCAGGGAGAGGAGAAGGAGGGTCCCACCAGAAACAGGAGAGAGGGGATCATGCACAGCGAGAGAAAATAGGCCACCATCAAGGAGTGCAAGTAAGTAAGATATCTGGTTGGGCTTGCAGACTTTCCTTCTGGTCACTTGCATCTGATGGGGTATGATCTCACCAGAAAGGGAGGGCATAGAGTCTGGCAATATAAGTAACCATCCTGCAAACGGAGACTGACCCTTCTCCCACAGTGGTCTCACCTCTTATTCCATCTACTTTGAATAAACTCTTATAATGGCTCTATTTTAACACCCTTATTCTCTGGCCATGGTGTGATATCCAATACCCATCAGGATGATCCAAGGACACTGCAGGAGCAGCAAAAGTAAAAAAAAAGTCAACAAACCATAATTCAATAAAGAGAGGTCTCTACATCAACCACTGTAACCAGGCCAGCCTGATTTTTCCCCATCCTAAAGCCAGGAAATTTGCGGAAGAGGGGGCCGTAAGATTGAAGTGTAAAGATGAGGGGGAGCAACGATATGCAAGATACTCCACACAAGTAATCAAAGCTTGTGCATTACCTGTGCATGACCAATGTATCATTACCCCCAAGTCTAGCATGGATCACAGGCACTAGGATCATTAGAGGCAAGGGATTAACCGCCACAACAATGTTCCTATACTTAAGCGGAACCAAAAAGAGTATATCAATGCCACTAAGTCCTTACACCTCATTAGTGAGAAGGACCCAGAGGAAGTTTGACATGGCACAGTGAAGCATGCTCCAGAATGGGGAGAAGGGGAATTAGGAGAAAGGGAGGGAGGGGGAAAGGAAAAAGGGGAAAAAGGGAGAGGGAACAAGAGGGTCCAGGAAGGTTGGAGGGAGGTGGGAGCGAATGAGGTACTTATCAATTTTGTATGAGTGGAAAAGAGAAAAAAAAGTGGAAACTTAAAAAAGTATAAAAACTAAAAAGTTGCTTTGAAGGAACTGGTATCCCTTCACATATTGTTTTAAGAAACTTATGTATTCATTACACTGCATTGCTAAGATGGGCATGAAGTTAGTTTCTTTTCGAATTACGTCTTGAGGGCTGGAGAGGTGGCTCAGGAGTTAAATCTTTGGCTGCACAAATAAAGGAGTTTTTGGATTCCCAGACCCACATAAAAATTCTGGAAGGAAAAGGGTATTGGTCTGCACTCTGGACCTGAAAGGCAGAGCCTGGGAAACCCGAGATAAAACAATAAGAAAGACACAATCTGAGAGAATTCCTGATGTCACCCTTGGTCCTCCATTGGCATATAACTTTTATGCCCATTCCCACACATAACACACTCCCACCCACTCCACTCAAATAAAATAAGTGTTTGATGGGAAATATGTCTTGATTTTGATTATCGTGTGTGAATTTATTCCAGAAAGACGCCTCTGGAGGACTTTCTTTCCTGATCCAAATCATCATGTCCCTTCCCTGCCCTGGCAGAATTAGTACTGTGACATATCACACGGCTGGGCCTATATATGGATCCAATGTATCCCTATCAAAAATTCAAAAACACAGGGATACAGAAATCACAGGTCCTAGAGAAAGCACTAGTATTGATTTGGTAAATAAGACAACTAAATACCATAAATGATGGTATTCTATCCATAGATTACAGTAGCCCTCAGCCTTTATATGAGAAAGGGATTTTTTTAAATTATTTTTCATTATTTTTGTGTGTGTATCGTGTGTGCATGTGTGCATGTGCGTGTGCGTGTGCGTGTGTGTGTGTGTTGTGTAGAACCATGGGCAAATTCAGGAACCAATAGACCCCCTTCACCTCCTCCTTGTTTACTCTGCCCCAGGATTCACAGGGTCTGCCCACTAGAGGACCAGAAACGCAAGCTGCCCGCTTCCGCCCTGCGTCTGTATGTGGGGTCCAGGATCCGAACTGAGGGCTTCCGCCGGCAAGGCAGAGTTTAACTCTGAGCCACCTCTCCAGCCCCAAGAAGGTCTTTTTTTAAAAAAAATTTCTTACACTTTTTTTTTGCCTAAAAATAGGTACTCCTCCCCTCTCCTTCCTTTCTCCTCTTCCCCTCCCCATGTCCCCATTCACTTTCCTCCATTCTCCCTTTCCCCTCATTCTCCCCTTCCCCTCTTCCAGTGCCTTCCATCCCCCAGCAGCCATTTATGTGGGTGCCAAACTTCCCTCTGAGTTGTCTATATGTGTGAGGTTTCAGGACTCAGAAACATAGCTGGGGCCCCTTCTTGGGCTGCCTGCTAGTATGAGAACTCTATTATGACTGTTAAACCCCTTCTCTTTAAATCACTGCTGAAGCCTTCTCCCCTGTGATCTGTGCACGACTTTGGGTAGGTCATTGACATGTTTGCCATTGTGCAGGTCAGGCAAAGTCCAATCATATTGTGGCTATATCCTGGCTGCTGCAGCCCTGACTTGTGTGGAGTATCGTGCATATCATTGGTTCTTGCCACCCGATCTTCTGCAAGGTTCCCTGAGCTTCAGGATGGGGCAAGATTTGGCTGGTCTGGTTCCAGGTGAATTATGTAGGGTGTTTACTGTTCTGAATTATGGTTTGTGAACGGGTCTTTTTTTTTTTAAGTGGATGAACTGGTGACTTTTAAGTATATGTTCCAAGTTAAAAAAATCATAACAAGAATTAAGCTTCTGAGTCACACCGTGCTCTGTAGTCCTGCACCTGGGCTACATAGTAACACTGAGACCAGGTTAAGTTCTGAAAAATCTGTATCAACCTGCCCCTGGCTATTGCTAAGTAATCATCCCTTGGCTTTGTAGGCTCCACATGACAGGGCTCCCACTTTCTCCCCCACATCAGTTCTTACATATATAATTGTAAGAATAAACTGAAACTGCTTGTTGAGGGCAATTTGGAAATCTTACCTCTTTTGGCTCACTGATGTAAAAAATTCAAATTCCTTTCCATCCATTCTTAGATGTTTGAGAGATTATTCTGGAGTTATTGTAAAACAATATAGAGAATTCCTTGTGAAACACCACTGACCTGTCTCATTGGAAATCTCATTCACTGGGCAGGGTGTGCAGTCAAAGCAACAGGCGACTTTCCCCTCCTGGGGGGATTTACTGTATCCAGGACCATAGCTTTCACTGCAGAGGGAACGAGGAGTCTGAGGAAAATGAGTTGTGTGATTTATTTATCAGATGTTTATCTAATGCTCCAGAAAGTACACCATCTTAGACAATTATACCACTTAGAAGCATAACTTCTGTGTCCATAACCACAACTGATTAAATATTACTATATTTGGATATGGCATGTCTTATTCAGATCTTTGTATTATGTGAGGACCCCATTTTGTGTTGTTACTGAGAAATGGTTGAGCTTTTACCAGGAGCCTTCTCCTTGGAAAACGTTAGATGATTGTAGATTTGCTATTGACAGAGGAAACCTGTGCGTTCTTACCATTTTTTAAAAACTCCAAGGCAATACTGACTTTATTGAATGAGTTTTTTTAATATTTAAAGATTATTTTCTTTTATTTTTAAATTTTTGTATTTTTAAAAGAATATTGAGTATTTATCCCAGCTTCCCTTCCTCTTTCCCCTACCCTTCACCATTCTCTCTCACTCTTATTCACCCTTTCACCTGTATGCTTCTATGGATCCCGGGCTCACTTTAGCTTGTCTACTCCTGTGGGGGCTCAGGCCTCCATAGTATAGCAAGTTACCTCTCTTCAGGCCACCCCACTGATATGTGCATTTCCCTTCACTCATCCAGCTTTAGACCCAAAGGTTTCCACCATAAGTTCTCATTCTGTAGGTATAATAACAGCTACCTACAAAGCATTTTGATTACTGTCTTTTTTCCTATAGGTTTTTGGCAGTAATATTGATCTATTTCCTTCCCTTTTTTAGATTCTTGTTAGAGTTTATAATAACAGTACAAGTGGGTCTTGAATCTAATCAGAAATATGTTGGTTTTCTCCTTGGTACTCATGTCACTATCACACTGATGGGCACCTGCTGCCATGGTGATTTATACTGCCACTTACAAATCTCATGCTGTTGATGGGATTTGTGATTATTTTCCCCTCTGCCAGCAGCTTCTACAGTATTCCTTGTTACTGTGTAAACTATCCAGTAAGGAGAAAGCTTCACACTCCCATACCTCACATTTTACCCTCACATACCACTAAGTTTCTAAAAACTGCTATATCTTATTTACCTTTAACCTCTGGCACTAAACTCATCCTATTTTATAATCGAAAAGCTCTCTGACACTTAATCCAAACCTCAAAGATCAAGATTTGATATCCAATCTTAAATCTCTCAATTAAAACTAGATCAAAACTCTGTCATTCCATTAGCTGGTGCAAGACTTACAAATTTTTTGGCATTACAATAGCCTTACCCACACAAAAGCACCAAGAAACCCCAGACTGACATCTTTAACACCCAGGCAAACAGTTGTAATAACTGTCCAAGTGTGGTTGGACACTTGTTCTGTCTGACTCAAAACAGTTAAAAATACTAATCTAAGAAAGATATTAGAAATCAAACACAAAATGCCCAAGTCATACTGTGAGTCCATGAGATACACAAAAATAATACTTAAAAAAATCTAGAAAATGTCAACCCTGCAATGATGGATTCAAACCAGAATAACTTCATGGATATTAACCAAGAATCCAACAACCATGATAATGATTTGCAAAGCCTGCTTATTAATATGATCAAAACAATGAAAGAGGAACTCTGAGAAGAGTAAAATAACCACCTAAGTTATGAACAGGAACACATCAGGCACCTGGATGAGATGAAAAAGGCAGTTGAAGAAACAAAACTAATGCAGTTTTAAAAAAAGTCTCATCCCTACATTAATCACCTGGAACCAGACCAGCCAAATCTCACTCCATCCTAAAGCTCAGAGAAATTTGTGGAAGAGGAGGTGGTAAGATTGTAAGAGCCGAAAGGTGGGGAGGAGCAATGATACACAAGATACTCCATATGAGTTAGGGCCTCAGTAATCATAATAGGACTTTGCATGACCTGCGCAATGACTGACATATTAATGACCCCCCAAAGTCTAACTTGGATCACAGGCACTAGAATCCTTAGAGGCAAGGGATTAACAGTCACAATAGTGTTCCAGTACTAAAGGAGAGCACAAGAAAGGGCTCTAGGCAATGCTACCAAGTCCTTACACCTCATTAGAGTGGAGGACGCAGAGATGAGTTTGACATTCACACTAAAGTGTTCTCCAGGGATTGGAGAGAAGGAGGTACTGGGAGAAAGGGAGGGAGGGGGTGAAAGGAAGGGGAAAAGGAGGGAGGGAGCAAGGGGGATTGGGGAGGGTTAGAGGGGAGGGAGGGGACCAGGGTATCTATGAAGTTTATATGATTGGGACAAAAAGTCTCATGTAGAAATTAAATTTGAAGTGAAAAACAAGCTAATTGTAATCTAAAATTTAACAAAGACTTTTTACCAACTCTAACTAATGAAGCAGAAAATAGTATATCAGAATTACAAGATGACTGAACAAATTTGTTCAAAGATATTGCAAAACTAAAAAGAACTTGAGAAGAATATTCCACAGCTTTGGGACACTCTGAAGAAGTCAAACATTTGCAATCATGGAATTCCAGAATAAAAAACCCAAAAAACCATATCAGTAGAGATTTCTCATCCTACCATAAATGAAAATTTTCTACATCCAAAGAAAGAGATCCCCATTCAAATAGAAGAGGCATATTGCATATGAATTGGATATGACAAAAATGGAAACTTACAATGGCAAATAATAGTCAAAACACTGCAGATACATGACAATGAGAACATGTGACCTTCAAGAGAGAAAAACCAAGTCGCATTTAAAGCTAAGCATCTTAGAATAAGAGCTGATTTTTCAGTGAGAACAGTAAACGTCAGAGAGCTTGGAGAGATGTACTTCAAGTCAAGAATGAGCACAAATGCCAACCCAGGCTGCAATACCCATCAAAACGATCAGTCATATTTGAAGATGAAAGAAAAATTTTCCACCATAAGGACATGCTGAAGGCTTACCTGACCACCAAACCAGGCTTATAGAAGATGCTAGAAAAGATACTCAAGCTTTAAGAAAAGACAAATGTATTCAAGAGGACCAAAAGAAAAATAATACCAACACAACTTCCAAACGAAGAAACACACATATAAAACCTACAAAACAGAAAATGACATGATGAACAGACAGTTGTCAGTTATAACCCTAAAAGTCAGTGTTCTTAACTCTCCAGTCAAAAGACATAGGCTACAAACCTGGATTAAAAATTCAACCCATTAAGCGGATGCCTTCAGGAAACACCTCACCATGAAAGAAAAGCACATTCTCAGAGAAAAAGGTCAAAGGTATTTCAAACTAATGAAAAAGGGAAACAAGTGTGAGTAGCAATCCTAGCATCTGAAAAAATAGACTTTGTACCAAAAGAAATCATAAGAAACACAGAAGGATACTACTTATTAGTCAAAGGAACAATTCTTCAGGGCGACTTCCTAATATTAAACATATAAGCACCTAATATAGGCTCGTCTACATACATTAATAAACACTATGCTACATAAAGCAACAAATCAATTCCCAAATGATAAGAGCAGGGAATTTCAACACTCCACTCTCACCAGTGGATAGGTCAACAGGCCAAAAACTGAACAGGGACTCACTGGAGCTGAATCAAGCCATAACCCAAATAGACCTGACCAACCTCTACCGAACCTTCTATTCCAATAATAAGGAATACACATTCTTTTCATCAGCCCATGAAACTTTCTGCAAAATAGACCACATATTTGGCCACAAAGCAACATATATAGGAAAGTTGAAATTACATCCTGTATTTTCTCTGAAGAGCATGGAAAAAAGCTAGACATCCACAAAAATTAAATGGCCAAAAATACACAAAACCTTGGAAATAGGCCACTATGATACAGAATGTGAAATGGGTTCAGCAGAAGTTGAAACAGAAATTCCAAAATTCCTATGAGTGAATGATAATGAGAATACAACACAACAATATCTTTGGGATACAATGAAGGCAGTCCTAAGAAGAAAGTTTATAGCGCTCAATCCCTATAGCAAAAAAACAAATATCACAAGTAAATAAACTAACAATGAAGCTTAAAGCTTTAGAGAGACAAGAACAATCCAATCACAAAAGTGGTAGATGAACAGAAATTAGTAAATTCAGGGGAGAAATATCTGAAAACCACACAAAAAATCAACCAAACAAACAGCTCGTTCTGTGAAGAAATCAACAAGATTGATAAACCCTTAGACAAATTAATCAAAACCAAAAGAGAACTCAAATTAATAGGAGTAAAAATGAAAATGAAGTTATTACAACTGATACAATGGAAATTGAGAAAATCATAAGTTCATATTTCAAAACCTTATACTCGACAAAATCTGATAATTAGAAATAAATGGCTGATTTTTCCCACATTTTAATTTTTTCCTAATCATACAAGCTCAATATGTAACCCTATCCAATCCCTTCATCTTCCCCTCCTCAGTCATCCCCCTTGCATTCTTCCCCCTTCCCTTTCCTTTCATCCCCTCCCTCCCTTTCCCTCTCTTAGTGCCTCCCTCTTCCTCCCTCCTATCCCCTCGAGCATCCTTTTATGTGAAGGCCAAACCTCCCTCTGAGTCCTCTACCCTAGTAAGGGTTCAGTACTCAATGGCATATCCCAGAGCCCCTTCTTGGGCTCCCCATTAGTATGGGAAAATAAATGGATAAATTTCTAAGCATGCATGACTCAACAAAATTGAATCAAGATGAATTGAATTATTTAAATAGTCCTATAACAAGTGAATAAGTTAAAGAAGTAATTATAAATCTCCCCACCAAAAAAGCCCAGGAATAGATAAATTCAGTGCAGAATTCTACCAGACATATAAAACAACAAATAACACCATTACTTCTTAAACTATTCCACAAAATAGCAAAGAAAGGAATACTCCCAAACTCTTTCTATGAAGCTAATATTACACTGATTTCCCAAATAAAAAAGAAAAAAGAAAAAGAAAAACTATAGGCTAATCTCATTGTTGAACACAAATGCAATGATACTCATCAAAATTTTAGGAAACTGCATTCAAAAACATATTACAAAGATCATACACTATGATGAAGTAGGATTTATTCCAGGAATACAAGGTTGGTTCAACATATGCAAATCAATAAATGTAATCCATCATATAAAAAACTCTAAGGACCAAAACCACATGATACTCTCAATAGATGTAGAAAAAATTTTTGACAAGATCAAACATCCCTTTATGATCAAACCCTGGAGATAATTGAAATGGAAGGAACTTGTATCAATATAATAAAAGCTATATACAACATGCCTGTAGCAAGGATCATCCTAAATGATGAAAAACTTGAAGCATCCTTACTAAGATCAGTAACTTTGCAAAGTTGCCCACACCCACAATATCTATTTAAATTTTATATTATACTTGAAATGTTAGAGCCATAAAAAGAGGAGATTAAAAAGGGATACAAATAGGAAAAGGAGAAGTCAAGTTATCCCTGTTTACAGATGACCTGATTCTATACCTAAGAGATCCAAAAAACTCCACCAGTAAACTGTTGGAACTAATAAATAAGTTCAGGAGAGTGTCAAGTTATAAAACTAATTTAATAATCAGTAGCTTTCTTACATACCAAGAATGAACAAAGTGAGAAAGTCCTAAGAGAAACAATTCCATTTACCAAAGCCCCTAAAAAATGAAATACATTGGTTTAAATATATCCAAGGACATGACACACTTATACAATGAAAATATTAAAATCCTAAAGAAAGATTTCAGAAAACACCAGCAGATGGAAAGATGTCCCATGATCCTGGACAGGTAGAATTAACATCATAAAAATAGCTGTCCTCAGATAGATAGTAACCATCCAGCAAATGGGATGCTGACCCCCTTTGCTGTGTCCTACTCCTATTCATCCATCTATCTTTGAGTCTCCTCTTATATTAAAATCTTCATTTATCTTTTATCTTTGGTTAGGAGATTACCTACAATACGAATCGGGATGTAGCCAAGGGCAGTGATGAAATAGCAAATCTGAAAACAACAACAAACCATAATTCAGAACACCAAAAACCCTATATTATTCACCGGGAAAGAGACCAGCAAATCTTTCCCCATCGTAAAGTTCAGGGAACCTTGTGGAGGAGGGGGAGGCAAGATTATAAGAGCCTAAAGATGGAGACAATCAAAGATATGCAAGATACTTCATACAAGTTAGGGCTGCAGCAGCCAGAATTGGACTTTGCCTGACCTGCACAATGACTGACATTCAACAAACCCCCAAAGTCCAGCATGGATTACAGGGCAGAAGGCACCAGGCAGTAGGATCCTTAGAAGCAAGTGATTAAACTGACATAATAGAGCTCCCATACTAATGTGGACCCAAGAAGGGTCTCTGGGCTATTCCACTGAGTCTTGAAACCTCACTGGGATGGAGGACTCAGAGGGAGGTTTGGCATTCACATAAAAGAATGCTCCAGTTGATGGGAAGGAGAAAGGGAAAGGCAGTGGGAGTGGGGAAAGGAGGAAGGGGTATGAAAGAAGGGAGAAGGTGGGAGAATGCAATGGGCTACAACTGGGGAGGGGAAGGGGGCAGAACTGGACAGAGGTACCTACTGAGCTTATATGATTCAGAAAAAATAAGATGTGGGAGAAAAATAATAAAAAAGAAAAAGTCTTCATATCATCCTGTCTTGAATATATTGCATTATTGTCACTGGAGTAATCCTTGATGAATTTTCACTCTTTCTGACTTTAAATATAGTTTTATAGTTATACATAGGACACATCTTGATTATTTTATAAAGTATTAATCTTCATCTAGGAAACTAGATGAAGGGTTATAAGCAGGAAGAGGAGGAGTGACAGGATTGAGAATTAAGGGGTGAAAATAGTGTAAGTTTACTATATTCATGTATGTAACACTAAATATATAATTACATATATTTAGAAAGATGCTTGGCTTAGCATATTTTATCACAACAAGGGAAGAGGAAATGGAAGTCATTCCAGTATTTTATGAGAATAATCTGATTTTTTTTCCTATGGTAAAACATTAGCCCAGTGAAACATTTTGGTCATTTGTAACTCTGTTCATGGCAGTTTACAACATATTTTCCTTTGATATTGAAAAGTTGTACTTCAGAACAATATTTCTATATACTTTTTGACTTAACTCTTGGTGCCCATTAAACTAGCTTATCTTGGACTATTGGAGGAACATCCAAAGGTATGTAGTTTAAGTTCCTAAAGGACCTAATTAGACAAGGAACAAGTTGATGGTATGAACTTCCGAATAGGCATTACCTGCCAGACAGAAAACATCCATCCTTCCCTGATTCTGGTTGGATTTCTTCTTGATGAAGGAGCATCTTATGCAAGCTATGGGCCATGGCATACATGGCATTATATATGTCATAACTGGATTCACTCATGGTCACATCGAAGTGGATTCCAGGCAATGAGTCCAAGGATGCATTAGGGCAACAGTTCTCCAAGGTGTGACAGCCATCATCAGCAAATGAACAGTTGAAAAAGAAATACAAAAATTTGGTCAGGTAAAAATCTTCTGGGTATTTGGAAGGGTGGACCGTTTGGATAAAATCTGTGAAATCAGTGACTTCCTCATGGTGGTGTGAGAAAATGAGAGCTCCATGCAGTGGATCTAAAAATCCATGTTTTGGATGGGTGGTGGTATCCCACTGTGAGTTCATGACCCAGACTCTCCACATGACTAAGGTTTGTCTTAGGTAAAACAGAAAGCCCCGCAGGAAATCACTGTCCCCAAATGTGATGATCACATTTGCAGAGGATGTCAGAGCCTGAGGGCTTTCTAACTGGCTGTGTGGTGAATAAGAAACCTTGCTGACTAGGATCATCTCCACGAAGTCAAAACACATTCTGTGTCTGTCCATTTCTTCTCTCAGGTCTGAGATAATCTTAACCACTTTTAGATCTTCTGGCATGATCAATCCCACCCAGGTTCAGCCAAACCTGAACTAACAAAGATACCATGCCATGGGCTAGAGACAGGTCTTGGAGGCCATCTGATAGACGTGAGGAAACTTGTCATGGTAATTCAGGTTGAGGTCAAAGGGTCCAGTCATCAGCTAAAGGGAGAAGAAGGTTGAAAGCAGTATGAGGAAGAGGAGGTAGAATGTTTAACATCAATCATGAAATGTCTGAAGCAAGACTTAGAAGGGATGGAAAGTGAAGTTGTTTATTCTGTGTGTGTGCATGAACATGTGTATAGGTATGTTTGCATGTGTGTATAATGTATATGTATGTATTTACATGTGAACATATGTTTGTATATGAATAGTGTATATTTTTGTAGTGTAGGTGTATTTAATTTTATGCATAATATGTATTTCTTTATGTAGGTATGTTTGAATAAATTCACAGTGTACAAGGTTTGTGTAAGTGTATGTGTGTCTGAATATATGCATAATGAACATATTTGTGTGAGGTTGTATTTGAGTGCAAGCACAGAATATATGCTCAAATGCATTTGAATGTGTATCTTACTATGTGTGTGTGCATGTATGTGTTGCATATGTACATGTTCATAGGTGTATGCGAATACACTCATACATATATATCTGCGCAAGGCCCGAGGTCAATATCACTTCTATCTCTCATCCCCTTTTATTTAGAAACAAGATCAGTGACCATGTTCCTCACCATCTTGGCTTAACTGGGTCAGAAGATCTTCCTCTCTTTGCCTACACCAGTGCTGAGTTTACAGATGCATGCTCCTATGGTTGCTTGCCCCTAGGTCCTATTGATGAAACTCAGATTTCTTTGCTTGCACAGCAAGCACTTTACCCACTTGGACCTCTCCCTATGTTGCTGCCTCACTTTCAAATCGGTCTTTCATTTCCACAGAGCTTTGTGGGTAGTGACCATTCACATTCAGAGAATCGTGGAGTATGCACAAACACCATCTCCAACTTTCTCCTCTTTATACACCATGGAATGATGCAGAGCACTAAATCATTTAATCTGTATCCACCCCACGCATTCTCATCTGTGGATACTTGTAGAGCTCCAGGAGTGTTCCTATAGGGGCAGATATTACCCATGATGCTCCTGTGAGCACTGCCATAGACTTGATTTCTGTCCTGCAGTTGTAATTGGACAAGTACTTTGGCCCTGAGAGCCACGTGATGCACCTGTCCAGTATCCACCATTCATTGAACAGGACACTGTAAATGTCATATCCAGAGACACATTGGGTAAAAGACGGGGATTCCTGTTGATCTGCTCGATGGCAAAGACCATGGCCAGAACAAACTGGTAATTCTTCAGGTTGAACCTGCATGGGAGATGCAAGGATGTTTAGAGAGAACATTCAAAACATGATTAATTTTGCTTGCAATACAATGACTTTTAGATTAGAAGATTGTTTCTTCATATTAACACTTTCTATATCTATAGCTTATGTGCTTTCCAGTAAACATTGACAGTACTATTGTTCCTTTGATTAGTAAAATAGCAGTATGTAATAAAAGACTTCAAATCTCAGGCCTGCCTTTTTCCTTATTTACACAGACACCCTGACTGGGTTATTTTTATTTTTTTATTTTTCCTTCTGGGAGTGATCAAGGATAACATGTTTATTTCAATATTTGCTTTTTCAAACAACTGTGAAAATGTAAACTTTGTAGCAAGATCACAGGAAATGCAGCCAATGAATCTTTTGATCAGCTTTTCTCCACAAGTCTCTTAAATCACAACAGATCTCATCTTGCTTGTCCATGTGAAATCTAGTCCCTTACCAGACCCTCATCCAGGGCTTTCTGGGAATCTCTCTGCAGCATCTTTATTTCCTTAATTTTTTCATTTATTTATTTATTTTCTAATTTATTTTTTCCCCAATTATACAAGCTCAGTAGATACCCTGGTTCTCTCACTCCCTCCACCCCTCCCCAGTACCCCTAGCATCATTCCCCCTTCCCATTCCTTTTTTAATTTTTTCCATTCATGCAAACTTGATAGGTACCCCATTTGCCTCCTTCCTCCAACCCCCCCCCCGGTCCCCTTACTCCCTCCCCCCTTTTCCCCTTCCTTCCCCCCTCCCTTTCTCCCAGTGCCCCCTCCCTCTTCCCCATTCCTGGAACATTCTTTAGTGTTCATGTCAAACTTCCCTCTGGATCATTCTCTCTGATGAGGTATAAGGACTCAGTAGCATTGCCTTGAGCTCTTTCTTGTGTTCCCCTTTAGTATAGGAGCACTATTGTGGCTGTTAATCCATTGCCTCTAAGGATCCTAGTGCCTATGATCCATGCTAGACATTGGGGGGGTCAATGATATGTGGATTTTAGCGCAGGTCATGCAAAGCCCTATTATGATTACTTCGGCCCTAACTTGTGTGAAGTATCTTGCATATTGTTGCTCCTCCCCATCTTTAGGCTCTGACAATCTTGGTACTCCCTCCTTCCACAAGTATTCCTGAGCTTTAGGATGGGGAGAGATTTGGATGGTCTTGTTCCAGAGGTGATCAATGCAAGGTCTTTGGTTTTCTGAACTATGGTTTGTTTTTGTTTTCAGTTTTGCTGTTCCTGCACTGCCCTTGGCTCCATCCTAATTGGTATTGGAGGTCATTCCTAACCAAAGATATAAGAATGTTTAAATGAAGATCTTACTATAAGAGGAGATTCAAAAGTATATGGAATAGGAATAGGAGACTACAGTGGTGGGGGGTTAGTCTCCCATTTGCAGGATTGTTACCATCTATCTGTCAGTCCCTATACCCTTCCTGATTAGTGAGGTCAAACCTCCTCAGTTTCAAGTGCCCAGGAAGGAAAGTGAGAGTGAGCTGCACTAGATGTCTTGCTACTTATGTGCAATACTTGATGGTGACCTATCTTTTAATTTTATTTTTTCCCCTCATCATACAAGCTCAATAGGTGTCCCGGTCCTCTTCCTCCCTCCATCCCTTGCTCCCCAGTCCCCCTTTGCACTCTCCCCCTCCTTTTCCCCTTCCTTTCACCTCCCTCCCTCCCCTTAACCCAGTGCCTTCTAGCCTGTTTTTTAAAGGTGGCCATCCTAACAGCAAAACTGAAAACAATAAACCAACATTCAGAACACAAAAGACCCTATATTATTCACCTGGAATCAGAGCAGCCAGATCTTTCCCCATCTTAAAGCTCAGGGAATCTTGTGGAAGAGGGTGCAACAAGATTGTAAGAGCCTAAATATGGGGAGGACTAATGATACGCAAGATACTCTACACAAGTCAGGACTGCAGCAGCCAGGATGTAGCCACAATGTGATTGGACCTTGCCTGACCTGCACAATGACTGACATGTCAATGACACTCTCCCCCAAAGTCTAGCATGGATCACAGGGGAGAAAACTTCAGGCTGTAGGATCCTTAGAGGTGAGGGGATAAATAAAACTGTTATAACAGAGTTCCCATGCTAGCAGGCAGCCCAAGAAGGCGCCCCAAGTTGTGCCATTGAGTCTTAACCCTCACTAGGGTAAAGGACCCACAGGGAGGTTCAGAGCGCACATAAATAGATGCTCTGGGGAATGGGAGGGAGGAAGCGGTAAGCACCAGGGGAGGAAAAGAGTGGGGCAAGATAGAGGGGGAAAGGGGGAATGCAAAAGAGGACAATGGGAGAGGGGAAGGGAGAGGAAGAGGAGGTGTATATGTATTGAGCTTGTATGATTAGGTTAAAATAAAATGTGTAACAAAATACTAAATAATAAAAAAGGTGGCCATGCTGAAGTATATTTAGCCACAGTTTTCTTTTTGTGTGAAGCGCACACATGACAAAAACAAATTTGATGTTTCTCATCTTCTGGTAGGAAAATTATTTGCCTTTAATTTTCAGCCATAAACACTCATGAAAGAATGATCATTGTCTACAATCGCACATCTAAAAAAGCTCTCAGAAATATAACTTGGAAATAATGACAGCCTGCCTAACAGAGATGAGAAAAGTGGATAGCTAGATGTAGAAAAAAATGAAAATAGGTTTGTATCTGTCATCCTGCATGTAAACCAACTGAAAACTGATTAAGAATTTATTGTAGGGCTGGATAGATAGCTCAGCGTTTATTTATTTATTTTAACTAATTAATTAATTAATTAATTTTATTTCTTCCACTCATATGAAGTTGATAGGTACCCCATTTCCCTCGCTCCAAACCTCCCTGGATCCCCTTACTTCCTCCCCTCTTTTCCCCTGCCCTTCCCCCTCCCTCCCCTTTTCTCAGTGCCCCTTCCCCCTTCCTGGAGCATCCTGTTGTGTGCATGTCAAATTTCCTTCTGGGTTCTCTTCTCTGATGAGGTGCAAGGACTCAGTAGCATTGCCAAAGGCTCTTTTTTGTGTTCCCTTTAGAATAGGCTCACTATTGTGGCTGTTAATCGCTTGCTTCTAAGGATCATAGTGCCTGTGAGTCATGTTAGACTTTGGGGGTTCAATGATATGTTAGTCATTGCGCAGGTCATACAAAGTCCTATTAAAATTACTTCGGCCCTAACTTGCATATCATTGCTCCTCCCCATCATTAGGCTCTTACAATCTTACCACCCCCTCTTCCGCAAATTTCCCTGAGCTTTAGGATGCGGAGAGTTTAGACTGGCCTAGTTCTGGGTGGTTGATGTAGAGTCTCTGATTTTCTGAATTATGGTTTTGTTGACTTTTTCCAGTTTTGCTGTTCCTGCACCACCCTTGGCTCCATCCTGGATGTCACCCCCTGAGATGGCTCAGGGTTTAAACCTAAGTTTGGATTCCAGATCCCATGCACAAATGCCAGGCAGAAATGGTGGCAGCTTGCACTTCCAATCCTGGTAGGCAGAGCCAGGAAAACTCCATAGAAAATGATAGAGAAGTTACAGCAATCTTGGATGATTTGCAAAGTCACCTTTGGACCTCCACAGGAACACAGTGCCCTCTTCTACACACAAACACATCAACACATGTATACATCAGTACCTACACACATGAAAAACAGCTGTAAACTGAAAAAGTAACACTTGAAAAAGTGACCAACATCCTCAGCCATCATGAAAATGCAAGCTGAACCTACTTTGAGATTTTGCATCACCTTATTGAGCATATCTGTGATCAAGACAAGTACAGAAGTTGGCAAGAAGCTTGGAAGTATAAATCCTTGTACAATGAACTGCAGAGTTCATCTCTGAAGCCCAGAAGTTAGTAGACTTGGATGAAATTATGACATGGACATGATCAGAGCAGACTCAAACATTCCCACAGTAAGCTTTGTTCCTGGCAGAGTGAACTCATGTTCAAAGAATTAAAGATCAAAGATTCATATAACTTATAAAGATAAAAACCAGAATTTGCAAACAATTCTGCTGGTTTTAGTAGCATAGGAAAAAAGAGAACATTTTGGTTACATACTCAATAACATTTTTTATTAATTAATTTATTTTTTCTGCTCAAAAAAACTTAATAAGTACCCCAGTCCCCTCCCTCCCTCCATCCCTCACGGGATCTCCTTCCTCCCTCCACCCCTTTTCCCCTTCCTTTCCTATTCCCTTTCTCCCATTGCTCCCCCTCCCCCCATCCCTGGAGCATCCTTTAGTGTGAATGTCAAGCTTCCCTCTGAGTCCTCTACTCTAATGAGGTGTAAGGACTCAGTAGCATTGCCTAGAGCCCTTTCTTTTTTTTAAATTTATTTTTTCCACTCATACAAAGTTGATAAGTACCCCCTTCCCCTCCCTCCCTCCACCCCTCCCTGGATCCCCTTGCTCCCTTCCCCCTTTTTCCTTTCCTTTCCCCCCTCCCTCCCTTTCTTCCAGTGCTCCTTCCCCCTCAATCCTGGAGCATCCTTTAGTGTACATGTCAAACTTCCCTCTGGGTTCTCTTCTCTGATAAGGTGTAAAGACTCAATGGCATTGCCTAGAACTATTTCTTGTGTTCCCCTTTGGTATAGGAACACTATTGTTGCTGTTAATCCCTTGCTTCTAAGGATCCTAGTGACTGTGCTCCATGCTAGACTTTGGGGGGGGGAGTCAATGCTACGTCAGTCATTGCACAGGTCATGCAAAGTCCTTCAATACCATTTTTTAAAACCATCATACAGTGAGGAGGAGGAGCACATGGGTAAGGTTTTCTCATAAGACAAAAGGTTGATAACATCTTACAGTAGCAAAGCAGATGGATGGAAGTGTGAAAAAGAGGATCTTTCTCCCCCTTCTCTCCTCTCTCTCTCCTCTCTTCTTTCTCTGTCTCTCTCTCTTCTCTTTCTTCTTTTCTCTTCTCTCTCCTCTTTCATATCTCTTTTTTATCTCTCTCCTCTCCTCTCTCTCCTCTTCTCTCTCTCTTTCTCCCTCCCCTCTCTCTCATCTCTCTTTTCTCCTCTCTCCTCTCTCCTCTCTCTCTCTCTCTCTCTCAGGTCATCTTCCCTGCTGCCACCATTCTTTACTGACATCAGAACCTGGCTTCTTTAACCTTCCTCCATGACTAACTGTCCAGACTCTCCAGGAATCCTCTGGCCTTCAGCACCAGTCTGGAACTGTTAAGAGATTCAGATCCTGAACTGAGCAGCCATAGGTAGCTACCATTGCACTACCTAGACCTCACTCATAAGCCAAACCAATACATTCCCTTTTTAAATGCAAAAAATATGAAAAGAGGTTAGGCAAAAAGGTTCCAACAGGAATGGGGAAGAGGCTGCAGTCACAATTAGCTTAGCACAAGTTTGTAACTAGTAAATTAAAATAACCTTGTCTTAGCAAAAGTTTTCCCCCCACATTTTATTTTGTTTCTTAATCATACAAGCTCAAGGTACCTTTGTCCTCTCCCTACCACCTCCTTTCCTCCATCATTCCTCATTGCACTTTCTTCCATTCCCCCCTTCCTTTCACCCCGTATCTCCCTCTCTCTTTCCTGGTGCCTATCCATTCTTCCCTCCCATCCCATGGAGCATCCCTTTATATGGGCTCCAAACCTCCCTCTGAGTCTTCCACCCTAGTGAGGGTTCAGAAGTCAATGACATAGTTTGGGGCACCTTCTTGAACTCCTCATTAGCATGGGAATTCTATTATGATTGAAAAACAGTTTTTAACATAATGTTATTTTTAGCTAAAATCAAGAGTACCAAGAATAGACAATATTCTAAAAATTATACCTATACTTAAACAAAAGTTCATAAAGAGAGTGCTCAGTGGTCCATCACGACACATAGATCTGCAGTGGTTGATCCCTAAGAACGGATTTACGTTTTGAGATGGGGATTTCACTTGACTTAGAGCTCATTGCTCCCTGCCTGAGAGCTCCATGCATCTTTTTTCTGCCTCTGCTTCACCAGCACCAGATGACAGTTCCATGCCCATTTTTTACATAGGTCTGATAGTTAAAAATCAAGTTCTTGTATTTACGTGGCAGGAAATTTACAAACTCAGCCATCTTTCTATTTTAGTTTATCTTTTTTTTTACTTTCAACAATTTTAGATGATATTACACATAAACGATCTCATTTATTTTCAAAGTTGTTAGTAAAATGCCTCTCGCACAAATATGAGAACTTGAGTTTGAGTCTCAGATGCATGTAAAAAGCTGGGCATGGTGGCATGGGCCTGTTGGGTGGGGAATGGGAGACAGGACAATCCATGCAGCTCAATGGCTGGGTAGTTTTGCTAAATTGGTGAGGTCTAGGTTCACCTGTCACGAAATATAAGGTGGACAGCAAGAGGGAGAGACATCTGTGGTCATCTTCTGAAGAGGAATAAAATCAGAGTGTTAACAACCTTACAAACCACACATCTTTTAATCCTAGGGTGATCTGAGCTATAGGATACTCAGAATAGCCTTGTCTCAAAGAATGACATTATTTGAACGAGTAAATACATGCATGCAGCTTTGAGTCTGACCATGTAGGTGTGCATAAATAACAGTTAATGCTTGGCAAGATATCAGTAATTGTACATGTGAGTAAAGAAACATCACTACATTATAGTTTACTTTTCAGAAATTAATGTAGAACTCATTCCAGTCAATGTCTTGTGTTTTTTTCTTGGGGAACCTGTTTGGTCTAATTCACTATCTGCATACTGTCACGTCCTGTGACAATCTGGCTGGTAAGATAAGATTCCAACCTGGGAAAGAGAGCTTCAAGAAAGCACCTTCTGGAAACAGGACATGGCTTATTTTGAAATAAATAATAAAGATATGAAACATATGGGAGTTGTCAGACTTATAGCCTGCTTTTTGGAATGGGCAGTTGCTAGGAACCACTCCCCTCAGAGTCTTGCCTCTTATCTTTGACAGACAAGTTCCTCTCTTTTTGTGATTGTGCATGCCTTCTATCTCTGACAGAATTCTTCCATTTTTTGTGCATTGGTTGCCCTCCTATCTATTCCCTGTTCTCTTTTTTGTTTTTTCCCAGAAAACTAGCTATGTTATCATCTCCCCATAAGTTCCTGCCTCTGGAATTGCAGATGTCAAGTAATTTGCCTTAAGTCTTTTGTTTCCTAATTAAAAACCAAGCCTGCTTTTAACTTTAAATTAAATTCCAACTAGAAATTTCAGGTTCAGTCATACACAGTAAATAGATTTGTTAGCCAGAATGTACACACTGATTTCAAAGAAATTAGAAAACAACTTCAAGAGTTCTAAAACATAGGTAGATAAAATTCCCTAAAAAATATGGCTCTTATTAAATTGATTCAGAAATTGTACAAATATGAGTACATGCCATTTGTTCACAAAAATCAGTACACAACTACTTCTTATAGAACACTTAAGTTAATAGAAAATAATAATACTATAATTCACTAAAATTAATACACAACTATTTCTCATAGAACACATGATTTAATAAAAAATAAAAATAAAATAATTCCTAATATAGTTCTTACCATTGTAACCTAATATAGGCCAGCGTATATGATAACAGCCAGAATCTGATATCCTCAAAAAGAAAAAATTAGTTTATAATATATGTCCCCTCAAACAGATTCACCTTTACCATTTATAAGAATGTATAATATATATAACACAAATTACTGAAAAGCTCAACCTCAGTGTATTTTAACTAAATCTCAAATGAAGTCTTTGATAAGTATAACAATACAGACTTAGACCCTATGACTATTTTGTGGGACATTATAGAATAGATAAATTTAGAGACTGAGAGGCTGGAAAAAACCTGTTATAGGGCTGGAAAAAACCTGTTGTAGGGCTGGGAAAAAAACTGTTGATATGTAATTAAGATTTGTTTGTGTCTCACCCTTACACAATGGGTGAACTTCTTAAAGAACTGTTTATCCTAAAGGTGATTCCTGCTGATTAGAAGGATATTGTCTGTCTACAGGTGCAACATTATCTGTCCAAAAATTTTTCTAGTATAAAAATGTTATAAAATACTAATAAAATAGATTCAGATTCACCCAGCCCAGAGTTGTTGTGTGTGTATCTGTCTCTCGATTTGCTGACTTTTTGCCACACTTGGTCAAGGGGAGCCCTGGACTGCGAGGTTGCAGCATGGACTGCGGCAGATTGGTCTAATTCACTATCTGCATATGATGGAAAGGGGACAGGATTGTTGGTGAAATATGGAAAGAACTCTGAGGGAAAGCCACAAATAGGAAACCAGAATACTTTCATTCAATTTGAAGGGATGAAAAGCTAGACAATAGCAAGAAACACAATGAATTAGAGACAGTTCTTGGGAACAGAGAGTGTAGGAAGTATATGGGAACCAAAGTAGGTATTGCTCATTCTGAGAAGAAAGTAGAAAGTTAGTTAAAAATGCACTTACTGTATTTGGTAATTGCTGCTGGGATCTCTGCTATTCGCACCTATGAGGATGGTGATAAGGGGGGAAAATGCTGCCATTGTCACATCTCCATCCTTGTATACACTGGGTTTTTGTCTTACCCAAAGCACAATAGGAGCAATCAAAGGAATAGACATCACTGGGAATCTGCAGGAATGGCAACATGAAAATCAAAAGGTTCATCATAGGAGTGTCTTGACAGTGCCAGTGTGTGTGGGGCTGAACCTTCAGAGTGAGCAGCTGCATACATATCCCACATGTTGTGCACACATGAGCATTGACTTTATTTTTCTTCACCATGAAGGTCACTCTGATTCCCTACATTCTTCATGCCATTTTCCTCAATTCCCCTGGAGGATTCTGGAATACTATGAACTCTGGAGCTTCACACCTGAGTCCTTTTTTGCCTGAGAAAAACAGGAGCTAGAAAACATGACTAAGGATCATCTCTCCAGCCCTACGTGCTATGAATCCATTGAAGGGTACTGACAGCCAGACTCTGGAGATTAAATCCTCCTGAGCAGACTTGTCCAAACCTATGTCATGAAGCCATATTCATGTAATCTACTTGGAGTGATGCAACTCTGCCACATCAGAGAACGTCACACTAGGTGAAAGTGTCCAATATCACTCACAGCAGTTAGGGCTATGTCCCATTTACTGTGGCATCATGTTCTCCAAAAGTCAAGACAAGGAGATATGGTCTCACACACCCAAGGTCCAGTGTAACCTTGTGTAAATGCTAACATCATGGGCAAAAGCACCACAAATACCCTTGTTCCCCATTGCCTGTTCATTTCCATGAGCATGTTCAAATCTAAAATTCCAAATCAGCAACTCAAACCCAATCATGAATTCAACTTTTCTTTTTTTATTATTATTTATTTTTCCCACTCATACAAACTTAATAAGTACCTGGGTCCTCTCCCTCCCTCCACCCCTCCCTAGTACCCCTTATTCCCTCTCCTCTTTTCCCCATCCTTTCACTCCCTCCCTCCCTTTCTCCCAGTTCCCCGTCTCTTCCCCCTAATCCCTGGAACATCCTTTAGTGTGAATGTCAAACTTCCCTCTGTACCCTCTACTCTAATGAGGTGTAAGGACTCAGAATCATTGCCTATAGTCCCTTCTTGTGCTCCCCTTTAGTATGGGAACACTATTGTCACTGTTAATCCCTTGCCTCTGAGGATCCTAGTGCCTGTGATCCATGTTAGACTTCGAGGGGTGTCAATGATATGTTGGTCATTGCGCAGGCCATGCAAAGTCCTATTATGATTGCTACGGCCCTAACTTGTGTGGAGTATCTTGCATATTGTTGTTCCTCCCCATCTTTAGGCTCTTACAATCTTACCACTCCCTCTTCCGAAAATTTCCCTGAGCTTTAGGATGGGGAGAGAATAGACCGGCCTGGTTCCAGGTGATTAATGTAGGGTCTCTGATGTTCTGAATTATGGTTTGCTGCTCCTGTACCACCCTTGGCTCCATCCTGATGGGTATTGGGTGTCACCTCCTGGCCTGAGATAAAAAGCTGTTAAAATAGAGTCTTATTATAGGAGTAGGTCCTATTATAAGAGTAGATTCAAAGGTAGATGGAATAAGAGTAGCAGACCATGGTAAGGTGGAGGTCAGTCTCCTCTTTGCAAAATGGTTACCTTTTATCTGCAAGATTGTATGCCCTCCATTGGAACCATTTGGAAAATGGTTACTTTGTATCTGCCAGACTATATGCCCTCCCCTTCTGGTGAGATCATACCCCATCAGTTGCAAGTGATCAGGAATGAAAGTCTGTGTGCTTAACCAGACTTTTCATTACTTACTTGCAGTCCTTGATGGTGGCCTATTTTCTCAGCTGTAGCATGATCCCCTCAATCCTGGCTTCTGCCAGAGTCCTCCTTCCCCTTCCCTTCTGTTTATAATCTTTGCAATTACTGTAGGTATTACAGAGATTTATCTTTGAGTGTGTCTCTAAGTGGGTTTGGTACTGGGATCCACCTATTAAGGAGTACATACGGCACTGAATTTTCTGTGTCTGGGCTACTTCACTCTATATAATTTTTCTAATTCCACCCATTTACCAGCAAATTTCATTAATTCATCATTTTTGATAGCTGAGTAGTATTTCATTGTATAAGTGTACCACATTTTCATTATCCACTCGCCAAATGTTGGACATTAGGGTTGATTCCATGAGTTTGGTATTGTAAACAGTGCTGCTATGAACATGGTCATGCTTGTGCAATCGAGGTGAGTTTTTGCTGTGTGGGGGGATTATTCTCAAAAGTGGAATAGCAGGGTCTTATGGCATGTCAATCTTTAACTTTTTAAAGAATCACCCAAAGGCTCACCAGAGTGATTGTATGAGTCTGCATTCTCACCAGCAATGTAGGAGAGAGTTCCCCTCTCTCCACATGTCCTCTAGCATTTGGTGTTGTTTGTATTGTGGATTTTTCCATCATCACTGGGGTGAGATGATATCTTAGGGATGTTTTGATTTGCATTTCCCTGAAGGCTAAGGATGTGGAGCATCTTTTAAGATATTTGATAGACATTTTAATTTCTTCCCTGGTAAAGTTTCTTTTAAGTTCCAAAGCCCATTTTTTAATTGGCCCATTTGTTTCCTGGGTTTCTATGTTCTTTCTGCATTCTGGATGATAGAGCTCTATCAGATATGAAGATTTTCTCTCATTCTGTGGGTTGCCTTTGTACTAGAGTTACACTCTCTATCTGAACAGAAGCTCTTTAATTTCATAAGGTCCCATCTGTTGAGTGTTGGTTATAGTGACTGTGCTATTGGATGTCCATTTAGGAAGTGATGGCCTCGCCCAATCAGCTCGATGGAGTTCCTTATCCTTTCAGCTATGGTTTTTATAGTCTCTGGCCTTATATCAAGGTCCTTTTTTCCATTTGGAATCAAGTCTTGTACATGGTGCCAAGTACAGGTCCACTTTTAATCTTCTGCATGTGGATATCCAGTTTTGCCAGCACCATTTGTTGAAGATGCTGTTCTTTGTCCATTGGATTTTTTGGCCCCCTTTATCAAAGGTCAAATGGCTGTAGTTTTGTAGACTTATATCTGAGTTCTTCAACCCTTATGCATTGATCTGTGCGTCTAAAATTTTTTTTTATTTATTCAATTGTGGGTGTGTGCGTATGTATGCGCGCGCACGTGTGTGTGTGTGTAGAACCACGGACGAATTCGGGAACCACCATGGACGCCTCCACCTCCTTCTGCCCCAGGATTCACAGGCTCCACCCTACCAGGACCAGAAGTGCAGGCCGCCCCCGCTTCCGACGGGCATCTATATGTGGGATCTGGGATCCGAACTCAGGACCTTCCGCCTGCAAGGCAGAGGCTTAACCCCTGACCTACCTCTCCAGCCCTGATCTGTGTGTCTATATTGGAGCCAATACCAGGCTGTTACAACTATGGATATGTAGTATAGACTAAGCTTTTGTATGATTATACCTCCAGCCGTGTTTTTGTTACTCAGATTGTTTTTGCTATCCTGGGTCTTTTTTGCCTCCATATGAATTTTGAGATTGTTTGGTCAACTTCTTTAAAGAATTGCTTTGG
This sequence comes from Typhlomys cinereus, assembly GCA_023101885.1. NCBI lineage: Eukaryota > Metazoa > Chordata > Mammalia > Rodentia > Platacanthomyidae > Typhlomys > Typhlomys cinereus. Next base: position 951,510 of record JALPQD010000202.1, read on the forward strand.
GATTTTAATTGGTATAGCATTGAATCTGTATATTGCCTTTGGTAGGATGGTCATTTTTACGATGTTGATTCTGCCAATCCAGGAACAAGGGAGATCTTTCCACCTTCTGGTGTCTTCTGTAATTTCTTTCTTTAGCATTTTAATGTTTTCGTTGTAAATGTCTCTTATTTCCTTGGTTAGTTTTATACCAAGGTATTTTTCAATTTTTTAGGGACTATAGTAAATGGGATTGTTTCCCTCAGGGCTTTTTCACTTTTTCCATTCTGGGCACATAGGAAGGCCACTCATTTTTTATATGATTATTTTGTATCCTGCCACCCTGCTGAACTTCTGTATTAGTTCCAGGAATTTCCTGGTGGAGTTTTTGGGATCACTCAGATATATGATCATGTCATCTGCAAATATAGATAACTTGACTTCCTCCTTGCCAATTTGAATCCCTTTTATCTCCCTTTCTTGTCTTATGGCCTCAGCTAAGACTTCAAGTACAATATTTGAACAGAAGTGGTAAGAGTGGACAGCCTCGTCTAGTTCCTAATAGAAGCAGGAATGCTTCAAATTTTTCACCATTGAGTATAATCCTTGCTGTGGGCTTGTTGTATACAGCTTTTATTATATTGACAAAGGTTCCTTTCTTCCCACTGTCTCTAGGGTTTTGATCACAAAGGGATGTTGGATCTCATCAAAAGCTTTTTTTGCATCTATTGAGAGTATCTTGTGGTCTTGGATTTTGGACTGGTTTGTATGGTAAATTACATTTATTGATTTGCGTATGTTGAACTAACTTTGTGTGCCTGGGATAAAACCAACTTGATCCTGGGCTGGAGATTTGGCTCAGATGTTAAGCCTCTGCCTTGCAGGTGGAAGGTCCTGAGTTCTGATCCCAGATCCCATGTATAGATGCCGTGCAGAAGCGGGGTGGCCTGCATTTCTGGTCCTGGTAGGGTGGAGCTTTTGAATCCCAGGGCATGGAAAACAAGGAGGAGATGAAGGCGGCCCATGGTGGATTTCCGAATACACGCATGGCTCTACACACACACACACACACACACACACACACACACACACACACACATTCACACATGCATCAATTGAATAAAAAAAAAACTATTTGATCCCCATGAATGATTTTTTTGATATGTTTTTGAATCTGATTTGCTAAGACTATGTTGAGAATCTTTGCATCTGTGTTCATCAAAGACATTCGCCTATAGTTTTCCTTTTTAAGTATATCTTTATTTGGTTTTCGGGTTAGGTGATATTAGCTTCATAGAACGAATTTGGTAGTGTTCTTTCCTTTGATATTTAATGGAACAGTTTAACGAGTATTGGTGTTATTAGTTCCTTAAATGTCTGGTAGACCTCTGTGCTGAATCCATCTGGTCTAGGACATTTTTTGGTGGGAAGATTAATGAATGCTTCATTGATTTCCTCATATGTTATAGGAATATTCAAATAATTCAAAACTTCCTGACTCAATTTGGTGAGTTGTGCTTTCTTAGGAATTCATCCATTTCTTTTGTGTTGTCAAAATTCACAGAGTAGAAGTTTTTGAAATATGACGTTATAATTGTCTGAATTTATTTGGTATCAGTAGTGATAACTCCATTTTCATTTCTAATTTGTTAATTTGGGTTTTCTCTTACTTTTGGTTAATTTACCTAGGGGTGTATTAATCTTATTGATTTTTTTCAAAGAAACAGCTTTTTGACTAATTGGTTTTCTGTATCATTTTTCTTATCTGAATTTTGGAAAATTTTCCTCTGGTTTTGCTAATCTCCTCTCTGCTACTGCTTTTGTGATTGAGTTTTTGATCTGTTGATCTATCCCATGTTGAGAGGGTGGTGTTGAAATCCCCAAGAATTATCATATGGAGGTTGATTTCTTACTTTAGATGCTGTTGAGTTTGCTAAATGATTGTGGAGGGATTAGGTGCATTATGTTCAATATTGTGAAGTCTTCCTAGTGAATTCTGCCTGTGACTAAAATATAATATCCATTTGTTTCTCTTATGATTTTTTTTGGTTTGAAGTCCACTTTGTCTGAAAGCATAATGGCTACCTCTGCTTGTTTCCTGGTTTCATTAGCTTGCAGAATTTTTGACCGGCCTTTCTTTTTTAGGATGTGCCTATCTTTTATGGTGAGATGAATTTCCTGAAGGCAGCAGATTGATGGGTTGTGATTTTTAATCCAAGTTTGTAATCTGTGTCTCTTGATCAGTCAATTAATTTCATTGACATTTAGTGTTATAATGGAGAAATTATTTTTAAATCCGGACATTTTTTATGTTCAGTGACTTTTGTAAGTGGATTATTTGGCTTTTAGGTTTTGGTGATATACTTCCTGGATATGCTTATTTTTCCTTCAAGCTTGAGTTTTATTTCTGGCATTTTTTAAAGGCCTGATTTGGTAGACATGTAAGCCATCAAGTTGTCTTTGTGCTGGAAAACTTTTCTTTCTCCCTGGATCATGACCAGATAGTTTTTGTGGTATATCAGCCTGGTTGACATTTTTGCTCATTTAATACTTGTACATCTCTCCAAGCTCTTCTTGCTTTTACTGGTTCCATTGAGAAGTCATTTGTTATTTTAATAGGTTCACCTGAAAAAGTGCCTTTTTCTTTCCCTTGAAACTGTCACTATCTTTTCTTTGTCTTGAATGTGGAGTGTTTTTGATTTATTATTTGCCGTTTGACTATTTGACTATTACTTTGAATTTTTATTTTGGGTCATATCTGTTTGGAGTGTGGAATGCCTCTTATATTTGGATGGGCCTCTCATTGTTTAGATGAGGGAAGTTTTCATTTATGATAATTTGAAAAATTTTCCTCAGGTGCGGTATTATGGGATTCTTGCTCATGGTTCTTTCATCAGTGCGCATGTTAGGCTTCTCCAGGGTTTTGCCCCCATACACTCTTGAATCTTCCCTCTCACGTCTCTTTTGGCTATAAGATCCTCTTCCATTGAGCTGGTTAATACTCCCACTTTATCTTCAAGATCTGAAATTCTATTCACTGCTTCATTAGTTCTGCTGATAAAACTTTTGTTGAGTTCTCAGTTGAAGATACCTTGCCTTTTAGTTCAATTTTTACCTCTGCCTGAGACTTTTAACTGCTCTATGCCTAGTTTTGTTTCTTGAACTGTTTTTCTCAACTCCTCCAGGTGTCTGTTGTGCTCCTGT
>JALPQD010000202.1:959189-1059546 GCA_023101885.1 Typhlomys cinereus
GTGCCTTTAGTAGTCAATAGTGTTTGGACATTGTGCAGGCATGTCAAGTCCAAATATGATTGCTTCGCCCCTAACTTGTGTGGAGCATCTTGCATATCATTGCTCCTCCCATCCTTGTGCTCTTACTTTTGGGAATAACCCCCCATACAGCAAAAATTCACCTCAATAGCACAAACATGACCATGTTCATAAAAGTTAGTTCTCTATCCTTTCAAGTAGGGATTTTATAGTCTCTTGCCTAACATCCACATCCTTGATCATTTTAGAATTTTTTTTGTGCATGGTGACAAGTATGGGTCCAGATTTAGTCTTATGCATGCAGATATCCAGTTTTACCAGCAACAATTGTTGAAGATGCTGTTCTATTTCCAATGAATTTTTTGGGTGCCTTTGTCAAAGATCAAATGGCTGTAATTGTGTGGGCTTATATTTGAGTCTTGAACCCTTATCCATTGATCGACATGTCTATTTTGGAGACAAGACCAGGCTGTTTTGCTTACTATGGATTTGTAGTATAGATGAAGGTTTGGTGTGGTGACACCTCCAGCAATGTTTTTGTCACTCAGATTGTTTTTGCTATCCTGGGCCTTTTGTGATTCCATATTAATTTAGAGATTGTTTGGTTAATTTTGTTAAGGAATATTCATCCGGAACCAAACCAGCCAAATCTCTCCTAATCCTAAAACTCAGGGAACTTTACAGAAGAGGAGGTGGCAATAGTATAAGAGCCTAAAGATCGGGAGGACCAATGACATACAAAGTACTCCATATAAGTCAGGGCTGCAACACCAGGATATAGCTACAATGTGAGGGGACCTTGTCTGACCTGCAAAATGGCTGACATGTCAACAACTCGCCAAAGTCTAGCACAGGTCACAGGGGACAAGGTTTTAGGCAGTAGGATCTTTAGAGTAAGGGAGTTAAACAACCATAGTGTTCCTATACTAGCAGGCAGTCCAAGAAGGGGCTCCAACTATGCCACTGAGTCCTGAACCCTCACTAGTGTAGACGACTCAGAAGGAAATTCAATGCCCACATACAGAGGCTCTGGAGGATGGGAGGAAGAAAGCAGGAAGCACCAAGATATGAAGGAAGGAAAGAAGGTGGGTAGGAGAGTGGGATGGGTGAGAGAGTGGAATGGGGAGACTCTTGCAGTTCCAGGCACAGCAACAGTGACAAGCAGAGCTTCTGGCGGTGGCAGCGACCCAGCCGGGGCTACTCTTGGGAAACAACAGCAGTGAGGACATTGATGCCACTAAGAAACAGAGAAACAGGCACAGAAGACACTATGCAGGAAAGATGGTGTCCCCTTTATTGTGTAGGAACAAAGATTTATATAGGGGGAGCTGGCCAATCATGCCACTAGCAAGTTCACAGGGGGCCCTTTCAGGGGCTGACCAGACCACAAGTTCTGACTGCCATTCTAAAGCACCTAGAGGCAGGGAGATTGTGTAGAGGTACTAGGAGTCTAGCTGGGAGCGGGCCAAGCCACTAGTAAGTGTGCTTAACTGGCTTGTGAACTGAGTGGCTTTTGCTCACTCTGAAACATGGCCACAGCAGTCAACCAAGCCTGGACTCTGTGCTCACCTACAGGGAACAATAGGATGGCAGGAAGGGGAGAAGGAGAAGAAGGGGGTTACCTATTGAGCTTGTATAACTATGCAAAAAGTGTAGTTAAAAAATGGGGGGTTATTAAGGAGGTAGCAGGAAGCAGGAGTGGATACAGTTTGCATTGGATGTTTATTGCTTGCTCCAGGGACAGTGGGCTGGCCAGAAAGCCAGAGATGCATGAACTGTATTAATCCTTGGGAAGTGTGGTCCAGGCCAAGGGAGGGGCATGTGTGAAGGCCCTGGAGGCTAGACCGTGGTCCAAATTTTGGGAGAATAAGAATGAACGGGCATGGTAGGAGCAGAGTTAGTGGGGCAAATCATATCAGAAGGGCCATACGAGGCACTTGGAGGAGTTGGTGGGTTTGTTGGAGAGAGCTAGAATCCCTGGGAGGCAGTGGGCAGAGAAAACCAAATCTAAACCCCACCTCACTGCTTCTTTCTGGTGGTGGCTTGGGAGAACAGCTGGCAGAGCTGTTCCCCAAGTTAGGAGGAGCTATCTATGCCAGGAACCCAGCTGCTTCCTACTGGGCCTGAGGTGTAGACAGGAGGCAGGCAAGACAAGACAGCATGAGACTCACTCTGCAGAAGGAAAGCATATAGGAATTGCCAACCCGTGGAGATTGTTAGCAGCCTAGCAAAACTTGGGGATGAGTTGGAGATCTGGGGCACTTTGACGTTGGTGGGGAATCCGGGACCAGTAGGTATAAGAGAAAGAAGCTGGAGGTTGGGGTTGCCATTTAGTGTGGAGAGGTTCTGGGTTTCAGAGAGAGGGGAAGACAGGGAAAGGGAGAAAGAAGGAAGGGTAGGGATGAACGATGAGTAGAAGAAGAGGAGGAAGAGATGAAGAAAGTTGGGGAGGAGAAGGAGATAGAAGAAGACAAGGAGGAACAGATGGAGGACGAAGAGAGGAGAGAGGAGGAGAGGAGCGAGGAAGAGAAGAAAGGAGAAGAAAAATAACAAGGGAAGAATGGAGGAGGAGAATGAGAAAAGGAGGAAGAGATGGAAATGGAGGAGGAGGAAGAGAATGATGATGATGATGATGATGAAGAGGAGGAGGAGAAGGAAGAGGAGGAGGAAGTAGGAAGAAACAGAGATGGATACACGTGCTCTTGAAGACACAAAGAATAGACTAACCAGGGGCTGAAGAGATGACTCATGGGATTAAAGCGCTGTCTCTCAAGCAGAAGGTCCTGAATTCCCATCCCAGGTCCAACATAAAAACGCCAGGTGGAAATGTAAGTTACCTGCACTTCCGGTCCTGGAAGCAGAGCCTGGAGAATACTAGAGCAAAGTAAAAAGGAGGAAGAAGCAAGCCAGGGTTATACCTGAGTTCACCCTTGATCTTCCATAGGGACACACAGTGCCCTCTCTCTCTCTCTCTCTCTCTCTCTCTCTCTCTCTCTCTCTCTCTCTCTCTCTCACACACACACACACACACACATACACACATGCACACACACACACACACACACACACACACACACACATGAGGTAAAAAAAATGGATTATCTATGGGCAAATGGATCAATGTGAGGAGTCATGATTGGAAGAGTGCTGAATCGGTGTGAAGTCCTGGCATCCATCACCAGCATCACACACACAACTCAGAAGCACATGGTCAAAGGTTGTCCATAGCTACATGAGTTCAGAGCCAGCCTGAGCTTCCAGGAGCAGAGCAGGGTGGACTTTGAGGGTGAAAGGCCAAAAGGGAGAAATAGGCACATGGAGGGAACAGGAGCTGCCACCTGGCAGAGGGAAGGCATGGCCAGAGGTGGGGGTCAAAGACATTCTGCAGGACCCTGTTTCTGATTGGCTTTACAGGTGCCCTATGAGACAGTTTGAAAGGGTTGTCTGGAGTCTAAGGAGAGGCGAACCCCAAAAAGGTCCATGGGAGAATAGACATTCCTTAGGTATTCATGGTGCAGAAAGGCCAGTGAGCAAACGTGTGTTCTGTAGATGAAACGTGTGTGTGTGTGTGTGTGTGTGTGTGTGTGTGTGTGTGTGTGTGTGTGGTGTCTAGTTGAAGATCCAGGGGCAGGGATACTGGGGAGCCATAGAAGGTTTGGGAGCATTCAAGTTAGCCACAGAGTCTTGTGAAACTCCTCTATCCCTCCCACCACAGGATTATCTGCACCACGATATTTGACTCCATCAAGAACTCTGGTCCTTTTTGACTACTACTTCTTCAACACGCTCCTGATAACCCTCCAGGTGTTGCACGTGTACTGGTTCTTCCTCATCTTGTGCATGCTCTGTGGTTTCATGAAATCAGGTTAGGTCGGGAGGCCCCCCTGGGGTCAACTGATGGGTGTCTCTCACTCCCAGTCACAAACCTCTGCTTGACTTTCATGACCTCTTGCCATAATGAAATAGGAAAAGAAGGGGGGGTCCACACCAGTTCACAGTTCTGGGTGTGGTGTGTGTGTGTGTGTGTGAGAGAGAGAGAGAGAGAGAGAGAGAGAGAGAGAGAGAGAGAGAGAGAGAATCCATCATGGCAGAGCAAATGCATCACATCCACAGCAAGGGTAGAAAGCCATGTGCTGTGGTTTTAATGTGATTTGTCCACATTGGACATTCCTACATTGGAATCCTTAGCCATCGCGAATCTTTGGGAAGGTCCTCATTCCTTCAGTCTGTAGTTTGCTGGAGGAAGGAATGTCACAGAGTGTGGACCTGGAGCTTGGCGAGTCACGCCCTGCTTCACCTAGTAGTCTGCTCTAGCGCCTTGCAGATGGATCTCAGCCTCCATGAGTACAGATGAGACTTGAGCTGCCTCTAGCTTCTGCTGCTCACTGTGATGGACTACATCTCCCCTGTGGAACTGTGAGCTAAATAAATCTCTCTTTTCCTCCTTAAGTTCCTTGTGCTTGAGTGTTGTCTCATAGCAAAGCGAGAAAGTGCAGTGCTGTGGGGTACATGTGCATACATGCTAGATCTCTCCATTGTTGTTTAATAACAGACATCCTACATAGGAAATAGCTTCACCCCCATAAAGGGCTGGGGGGTTCAGTAGCTCTTCTTTATTATTGTGAGACAATGCTCATACTCAAGGGAGAAGGGAAGAGTTATTTGACTTATGGTTCCAGAGAGGATCTATCTATCTATCTATCTATCTATCTATCTATCTATCTATCTATCTATCTATCTATCTATATTCCATAATGGTGGGAATTCCATAACAGAAGACTGGACTGGAGGCAGAAGCGGGAGAATGATTCAGGTCACCACAGCTATCAGGAGGCGGAGAGAGGAAGCAGGGCAGGGCTGCCAATCCTTGTTGATGTGCCTTACTCCAGCAAAGCTCTACTTCCCACATATTCTATACGCTCCCCAAATACCATCACCAGCTAATGATGCAAACCCATGAGCCTTTGTGGAGTTGGAGACAGGAGGAACTCATATTGAAACCCTGACAGCTTGGTCTTCCCACATCAATTACACAATTGAGATCATTTTCATTGGTGTGCCCAGGAGCCCAGCTGTCTAAATTCCTCAACACCCCTTGCCTTCCACATTTCTGGTACCAAAATCATCTTGGTCTTTGGATGTCATTATAAGTCCTTGGCACACACAATTTAGTGGAACAAGGGGTTTATTATGCTCATGGCTGCAGGTCATATAGTTTATTATGAGGAATTGATAGAATGGTTCATACCATATACACAGGAAGTGCTGAGAGAAGGGCATGCTTTCTAGTTTGCCAGAATAGCAAATCCAACCAGACCTTTCTCTGTCTTATCCACTTGTCCAGGGAATGATCCCCACCCACGGTGGGGTGGGTCTTTGCACATCTTTTAGATAATCTTCTATAGGTTTCCCTGGGCACCTAGGTATGTGGTTGTCAGTAACTAACCATCACATGTCCCAAGCTCCTTCTACTGCTCTGAGCTCTTCCTCCCTCTGTGTATCTACAGATGAGAAAGGATGTCCATAGCGATGTGGAAAAATCAAGCTCCAGTGATGATTTGGCTGCTCCAGAAGGTCCATAGCTGAAGAATGGGGTGGTGCAAGGGTCATGGGCAGCTACGGCCAATGGCTCCTAGAGCCTGGCAGCTGGGCACCTGGCCAATGGACATGTCTCAGCCACATAGCTGATGACTGGCAGTGAGGGGCTGCCACCAGCATCACAGAGAGTTGTGGATGGCAGGGCTGGCAACCCTCCAGGGAAGTCCAACCCCACGGTGGGCAGAGGGCTGATGATCTGTTTCCATCCCTTCCCTGTCTTCCCGCCCCCCCTTTTGCTTACCTTTCCTTTCACCCCTCTGGGAACCTGGACAAGGGTTTGGGGGAGCAATGGGACTGTGCAGCTGGCCAGAGCCCCCTCCAGGATGTGGCCTGGGGCTGCAGGGAACCCTGGCTCAAATGTCCGATAAAACTTGAAGAAAGAAGAATTCTCTTCCTGGCTTCCCTTCCACCTCCTCCTCCTTCCCTGGAGATTCAGATGCAGCCAGGCTGAAACTATTCACATACCAAGCCACTTCCTTCTACTCTGAATGAGGAGTTAGCACCAGCCCTGGCTTACAGGCAAGAAGTTATTAAGTAGGTCCTACAGCAGTAGGAAGATTGCAAGCAGGAAGGTGGAAGAGAGAGACTATATCTTTTCTTGTTACACCTTTGTTGAAAGTTCATCCTTGTGTGTGTGTATGTGGGGGAGTCCTTTTTAGACCTCTTATGAACAGTGGAGTACACCCCACAGGTGCGGGGAAGTATAAGATCCCACTGGTTTCCCAGAGTGGGGTCACCGTTCAAGAAAAATCATGGTATAAGGATGTCACCACTGTCTCAGCTTAACAAATGAGAACTGAACCTTTGGGCTTGCCTGTGAAGATGTACTCATACCATGTGCCTTCAAGATGGGGTTCTGGAGTGATGCCCGACAAACCAGAAATCGCAGCCACAGCATCCTCATGTGGTCAGAGAATGTGGCCATTCCAGGAGAACGCCAGAGGAACTGAGCATTGAGATAAAGAGAAGCAGAGGCTGTTCTGGGCACTGGGGTCTCCATGAGGGACATCAGAAAAGAAGTGCTTTGGAGACACAGAACCCAAAATGGCAGCTGAAATCAAACCTCCTGGCACTGGACAGACAGAGGCATGAAGTTCCCCAATAAACCTGGCCAGCATCAGATACAAAACAAGAACGTGTCTCAAAGACCAAATGGTGGGCTGGGGAGATGGTTTAATAGTTAAAGTGTTTGCTGTGCAACCCAAGGAACCCGTGTTGAAATCTCTAGGTGCGAGGTAAATAATGTGAGACAGGCATGGTGGCTTAACTATAATTCCATGCCTGGAAGTCAAAGCCTGGAAGTCCCAAGAGCAAGTTGACTAGCCAGACCATTCCTCCTGGCAAGAGACCAAGCCTCAAAGCAGTAAATGTGGAAGAGCGATTATGGATGATCCTTGATACCCCGGAGTGCACAAGGATGCGCAATCATGTGCATGAACACCCACAAGCATGCATCCACCCCATGTGCAGACATGCCTACATGCTGTATCCAGCCCCAAGGGTTGGCTCTAAAAAGCTGATGAAGGGTCATAACACACGACACAGTAAAATCTGAGGTTTTAGAAAAGGGGTGCCAGGAGACATTACACCTAGCCTTTAGGCAGAAAGGGAGGCCTGGAGACTTTCTTCCTGCCAACCTTTATTCTGAGACCAGTCACAACTCATGCTAATGAGGTTCCCTGTGAGTTAACAAGGGATTTTCCAAGCACTAATGCGAAGAGAGATGGCTCAGGGGTTAAAGTCTTTGCCTTACAAGCAAAAGGACCTGAGTTCAGATCCCACATCAAAATGCCAGGCAGATGTGGTAGTGACTTGTAATTCCAGCCTTGGAAGAAGGGGCCTGGGAAACCCCAGAGCAAAACAAGAAGGAGGTTGAGCAATCCAGGGTGATTCCTGATGTCACACACTTGGGCCTCCACAGGCACACAGTGTACTCTCTGGTACACACACACACACACACACACACACACACACACACACACACACACGCACACAATACAGAAGATGTTATAGTTACTAAGCAACTTGAGGGACAAAGTGCTGACTATTTTGGCTCATGTGTCCAAAGGAGACAGAGAAGGTCATGGTTGACAGACGCAAGGTGATGGGAGTGGGTGGCTGACTGTTAGATTCCAGCCATTTTCCGAAAGAAAGAAGGAGAATGAGAAAAAAAGAGAAGTAGAAGGAGGAGGAGAGAGAAAAGAGATGATAGAGAAAGAAAGAAAGAAAAGCAATAGAAAGAAGGAAGGAATAAAGGAAGGAAGGAAGAGTAAAGGAAGAAAGGAAGAAAAGAAGGAAGAGAAACTGAAGGAAAAAGAAGGAAGGAAAGAAGGAAGAAAGGAAGGAAGTGGGGTCAGATTATAAACCTCAAGTCCCAATCCCCAGTAACATACCTCCTCCAGGTAGGCGCCAGCTCTTAAAGATCCCAAATAGTGCCATCAGCTGGGAACCAAGTGTTCAGTCACAGGGATCTGTAGGAGAAAAATTCACTCTCAGACCATACAATAAGTGCACCTAAAAGGTCGAGTTCTCAGCATCCACATAAACTGGGGGTGGCTGTGATTGCAGGGCTGTAGGGCAGGAACAGAAGTGGGAGAATTTATGGTGCTTGCTGACCACTGCCTAGCCCCAGGTTCAGGAAATAAGATGGACAGAAATAGAGCAGGACACCTGACATCCTTCTCTGGCCTCGGTGCCCATGTTCAGGGTCCATGCTTGGCATCACTGATAAGCAGGGAGTCACCAGGAAGGCATCATCTAGTTTTGTTATAGTGCAGATCTGACTTTGAAGAATGGGTTGGCTGGTGCCCCTGTCCTACCTGCTGCTGGGTGGGGGGGATCAGTGTTAGCATTTTCTTTCATGGTTTGATGAATTTAGCAACAAATCCATCTGGTTCTGGTGTATAACCGACAACCCTCAGTGTCAAGACAAGACACTCAACAGACCTGGATACTGCCAAAGCATATTTTACTTCTGCAGAAGGGTGTTCAGCTTCTGCAATTGGGAACAGTAAAGGATACAGTGGTTGGGCAGTCCACGTGATCTGAATCCAGGTCCTTCTTGTTTGTGAGGCAAAGGCTTTAACCTCTGAGCGTCTACTTAGCCCCCTCTCCCCATGTGATTTTTTATCACTAATGCAGGGTTGTCTCTGTCCTTTACTCTCACTGGTTTGAGACTTAGCTACACATTCTGTTTCCTGGATGACTGGAAAACAGACGGTCAATCTATGAAGCTGAGAAGGGATGCAAAACACACCATGACAAAATAAGAAATGCACAGCACAGTAAAAGTTATGGAAGTTTTTTTTTTTTTTTAGTTTTTCAAAATAGGAGAGGTAAGCGATTGTTAAAAAATTTCCTTATGAAATGGAGGCTTGTATCAGTTGCTCTCTGATGCTGTTATGAGACACTCAGGCTCAATCAGCTTAAGGGGAGAAAGGGAGATATATTCAGCATAAGGTATCAGAGGGGAGTTACAATCCACGGTGGGGAAGGCATGGCTGGCTAGCAGAAGCTGAAGGCAACGTAAGTCACTGCAGACATCATGTTGAGAGCTGCTACTGCAGGCTTAAGAGCAGATTCACTCGCTCAAGCAGGTGGGGGTTAACCCACATCAAGGCCCATCCTGTGACTGCCTTTCTCCAGGAAGGCTCCACCTCTTAAAAATGTCAGGACCTTTCCAAACTAAAGACTGCAACACATGAGCCTGTGGGGGGGACAACTCACCCTTCAAACTGTGACAAGGCTAGAATCAACATTAAAGCACTTTGGTTTGATAGAAAAACCCCAGTTTGCCCACACTGGATGGTTCTTGTCTAGGAGGCTCTGTGTTACTGCTTCAAGCTCATTGCATGTTCAAATTATTTGTATCCTCCTGATTTAAATCAAATAGGTCATAGGTATTCAGGAATTTATCCATTTCTTTTAGATTTTACATTATTTCTGGAACATACCTTGAAAATGCTTCTGAGTGATTCTCTGGGATACTTTGGAATCTGACCTAACCTGTCCTTTTCCATTTGCAATTTTTAAAATTTATTTATTTTTCTGCTCATACAAATGTAATAGATACCACTGTCTCCTCCCTCCCTCCACTCTTCCCTGAACCTCCTTGCTCCCTCACCCCTTTTCCCCTTCCTTCCCCCCTCTCTCCCTTTCTCCCAGTGCCCCCTCCGCCCATCTCTGAAGCATCCTTTAATGTGTATATTAGACTTTCCTCTGAGTCCTCCTCTCTGATGAGGACTTAGTGGCATTTCCTAGAGCTCTTTCTTGTGTTCCCCTTAAGTATAGGAACACTATTGTGACTGTTAATCCCTTGCTGCTAAGGATTCTAGTGCCTTTAGTCCATGCTAGACATTGAGATGTCAATGATATGTTGGTCATTGCGCAGATCATGCAGAGTCCTATGATAATTGCTTCAGCCCTAATTTGTGTGGAGTATCATGCATATCATGACTCCTCCCATCCTTGTGCTCTTACAATATTATCCCCCCTTTTCCACAAATTTCCCTGAGCTTCAGGATGGTGAGAGATTAAGCAGGCCTGATTCCAGGTGGTTGATATAGAGTCTCTGATGTTCTGAATTATGGTTTGCTGATTTTTTTTCAGTTTTGCTGCTTCTGCAATGTCCTTGGCTCTATCCTGATGGGTATTGGGTGTCACCCCTTGGCCAGAGATAAAAACCTGTTAAATTAGAGTCTTGTTATAAGAGTATATTCAAAGGTAGATGCAATAAAAGTAGGAGACCATGGTGAGAGAGAGGTCAGTCACCCATATGCAAAATAGTTACTCTCTATCTGCCAACCGTCATTTTTTAACTGGGCTGTTTATCTCCTTGGTGTTTAGTTTTGTACGTTCTTGGTGTACTGTGCATAATAGAGCTCTGTCATATATGTGGTTCATGAAGATTTTCTCCTATTCTCTGAGTTGCCTTTTGCTGACTTTGTAATCTCTTTAGATGAGCAGAAACTTTTTAATTTTTTAAATTAATTTTCCCACTCATATAAACTTTTTGATATGCAAATTTATTATTATTATTATCATTTTACTAATTTATTTATTTTTTCTACTCATACAAACTTAATTGGTACACCGGTTCCCTCCCTCCCTCCAACCATCCTCAGACCCTCTTGCTCCCTCCCCCCTTTCCCCTTCCTTTCCCCTATTCTTCCCTTTCTCCTACTGCCTTCTCCCCCCTCCCCCATTTGTGGGAGCATCCTTTAGCATGAATGTCAAACTTACCTCTGGGTCCTCCTCTCTGATGAGATGTAAGGACTCAGTAGTATTGCCTAGAGCCTTTTCTTTTTTTTATTATTATTTATTCAAGTGTGCGTGTGTGCATATGTATGTGTGCGTGCGCGCATGTGTGTGTTTGTGTGTGTGTAGAACCACCGACGAATTCGGGAACCACCACGGATGACTCCACCTCCTTCTGCCCCGCCTCCACCTCCTTTAGCCCCGGAATTCACAGGCTCCGCCCTACTAGGACCAGAAGCACAGGCCGCCCCCGCTTCCTCCTGGCGTCTATACGTGGGATCTGGGATCTGAACTCAGGACCTTCCGCCAGCAAGGCAGAGGCTTAATCCCTGAGCCACCTCTCCAGCCCGCCTAGAGCCTTTTCTTGTGTTCCCCTTTACTATAGGAACACTATTTTTTTTTCTTCTTCTTCTTTTTTTTTTACTTCCACTCATACAGACTTAACAGGTACACCCGTCCCCTCCCTCCCTCTGACCTCCCACCGCCCTGTGTCCCCTTCCCTTCCCCCTCACTCCCCAACCCGCAGTGCCTCCCCCTCTCATCCCCGGAGCATCCTTAAATGTGCATGTCCAACTCTCACCTGGGTCGTACTCTCCGATGAGGTGCAAGGACCAGTGGCATTTCCCAGAACCCTTTCCTGTGGCCCACTTAAGCATAGGAACACTAGTGTGACTTTCAATCCCTTGCCTCCAACGATCTTGGTGCCTTTAGCAAATGCTAGACTTTTTGGGATCAATAGTGAGTTGGACATTGCGCAGGGCATGCAAAGTCCAATAATGATTGCTTCAGCCCTAACTTGTGTGGAGTATCTTGCATATAATTGCTCCTCCCATCCTTGTGCTGTTACGATCTTACCGCCCCCTCTTCTGCAAATTTCCCTGAGCTTCAGGATGGGGAGAGATTAGGCTGGCCTAGTTCCAAGTGGTTGATATAGAGTCTCTGAAGTTCTGGATTATGGTTTGGTGATTTTTTTTCAGTTTTGTTGCTCCTGCAATGCCCTTCACTCCATCCTGATGGGTATTGGATGTCACCCCCTGGCCAGAGATAGAAAGCTGTTAAACTAGATTCTTGTTATAAGAGTATCTTCAAAGGTAGATACAATAAAAGTAGGAAACCACAGTGAGGGAGGGGTCAGTCACCAATTTGCAAAATGGTTACTTTTTATCTGCCAGATTATATGCCCTCCCCTTCTGGTGAGATCATACCCCATCAGTTGCAAATGATCAGGAAGGAAAGTCTGTGAACTTAACCAGATGCCTCATTACTTACTTGCAGTCCTTGATCATGGCCTATTTTCTCTTTTGTAACATGGTCCCCTCTCTCCTTGTTTATGGTGTGGCCCTCCTACCCCATCCCTCCTGTTCATAATCCTTGCAATTATTGTAGGTATTACAGAGATTTATCCTTGAGTGTCTCTAAGTGGGTTTGGTACTAGGAGCCACCTATTAGGGAGTACATACAGCGCTTAATTTTCTGGGTCTGGGATACTTCACTCAATGTAATTGTTTCTAATCCCATCCATTTCCCAGCAAGTTCCATTAAATCATCATTTTTGATGGCTGAGTAGTACTCCATTGTATAGATGTACCACATTTTCCTTATCCATTCATCAACTGTTCGACATGACTGTTGATTCCATGACTTTGCTTTGTAAACAGTGCTGCTATGAATATGGTCGTGCTTGTGCTGTTGAGGATTATACTCAATGGGGAAAAACTTGAGGCATTCCCACTTCGATCAGGAACTAGACAAGGCTGTCCACTCTCACCACTTCTATTCAATATTGTACTTAGCTGAAGCCATAAGACAAGAAAGGGACATAAAATGGAACCAAATCAGCAGGGAAGAAGTCAAGCTATCCCTATTTGCAGATGACATGATCTTATACCTGAGCAATCCGAAAAACTCCACCAGAAAGCTCCTGGAAGTAATTGAGAAGTTCAGCAGGGTGGCAGAATACAAAATAAATGTACAAAAATCAGAGGCCTTCCTATATGCCTAGAATGAAAGAAGTGAAAAAGCCCTGAGAGAAACAATCCCATTTACTATAGCCCCTAAAAAAATGAAATACCTTGGTATAAACCTAACCAAAGAAGTAAGAAACCTTTACAATGAAAATTTTAAAACCCTAAAGGAAGAAATTGCAGAAGACACCAGAAGGTGGAAAGACCTCCCATGTTCCTGGATTGGCAGAATCAACATCGTAAAAATGACTATCCTACCAAAGCAATATACAAATTCAATGATATACCAATTAAAATCCCAAAGCAATTCTTTAAAGAGGTTGACCAAACAATCCCAAAATTCATATGGAGGCACAAAAGACCCAGGATAGCAAGGACAATTCTGAGTAACAAAAACACTGCTGGAGGTATCACCATACCAAACCTTAGTCTATACTACAAATCCATAGTTATAAAACCAACTGGTACTTCAAAATAGACACATAAAATAGACAGAGATCAATGGATAAGGGTTGAAGACCCAGATATAATCCCACACAACTATAGCCATTTGATCTTTGACAAAGAGGCCCACAAAATCCAATGGAAAAAGAACAGTATCTTCAATAAATTGTGCTGGCAAAACTGTATATCCACATGCAGATTAAAACTGGACCCGTACTTGTCCCCATGTACAAGACTTAATTCCAAATGGATCAAGGACCTTTATATAAGCTCAGAGACTATAAAAATCATAGGTGAATGGGTAGGGAACACCCTCGAGCTGATTGGGTTAGGCCAAAAGTTCCTAAACAGACATCCAATGCCACAGTCACTGCTACCAGCTCTCAACAAATGGAATCTTGTGAAATTAAAGAGCTTCTGTTCAGATAAAGAGATTGTAACACAAGCACAAAGGCAACCCACAGAATGGGAGAAAATCTTCACTAATCACATATCTGATAGGAACACTATTGTGGCTGTTAATCCCTTGCTTCTAAGGATCCTAGTGCCTGTGGTCCATGCTAGACTTGGGGGGTCAATGCTACATTATTTATCGGGAAGGTCATGCAAAGTCCTATTATGGTTACTTCAGCCCTAACTTGTGTGAAGTTTCTTGGATATCGTTGCTGCTCCCCATCTTTACGCTCTTATAATCTTACCACCCCCTCTCCCGCAAATTTCCCTGAGCTTTAGAATAGGGAGAGATTAGGCTGGCCTGGTTTCAGGTGAATAATGTAGGGTCCCTGATGTTCTGCATTATGGATTTTTCTTTTTTTTAGTTTTGCTGCTCCTCCATTGCCCTTGGCTACATCTTGATGGGTATTGGATGTCTCCTCTTGCAGTACTTGATGGTGGTTTATTTTCTCTGCTGTAGCATGATCCTTTCTTTTCTTGTTTCTAGCGGGGCCCTTTTCCCCTTTCCTCCTGTTTATAATCTTTGCAATTACTGTAGGTATTACAGAGATTTCTCTTGAGTATGTCACTAAGTGAGTTTGGCAATAGGACACACCTATTAGTAAGTACATATGGCGATTAATTTTCTGTGTCTGGGATACTTCGCTCAGTATATTTTTTCTAATTCCATCTATTTACTGGCAAATTTTATTAATTCATCTTTTTTTAGATTTTTATTTATTTATTTATTTATTTATTTATTTTTTCCACTCATACAAACTTGACAGGTACCCCATTCCTCTCCCTCCCTCCACCCCTCCCTGGGTCCCCTTGTTCCCTCCCTCCTTTTCCCTTTCCTTCCCCCCTCCCTCCCTTTCTCCCATTGTCCTCCCCCCATGCCTGGAGCATCCTTTAGTGTGCATGTCAAGCTTCCCTCTGGGTCCTCCTCTCTGATGAGGAATAAGGATTCAGTAGAATTACCTAGAGCTCTTTTTTCTGTTCCCCTTTAGTATAGGAACACTATTGTGGCTGTTAATTCCTTGCCTATAAGGATCCTAGTGCCTGTGATCCACACTAGACTTTGAGGGGTCAATATGTTGGTCATTGCACAGGTCATGCAAAGGAATATTATGATTACTTCCACCCTAGCTTGTGTGGAGTATCTGGCATATCATTGCCCCTCCCCATCTTTCGGTTCTTAAAATCTTACTGCCCCCTCTTCCACAAATTTCCCTGAGCTTTCGCATGGGGAGAGAGTAGGCTGGCCTGGTTCCAGGTGGTTGATATAGTGTCTCTGATGTTCTAAATTATGGTCTGTTGATTTTTTTTCATTTTTGCTGCTCCTGCACCGCTCTGAGCTCCATCCTGATGGGTATTGGATGTCACCCTCTGGCCAGAGATAAAAGGCTGTTGAAATGGAGACTTATTATAAGAGAAGATTCAAAGGTAGATGGAATAAAAGTAGGAGACTGTGGTGAGGGCGGGGGATCAGTCTCCCATTGGTAAAATGGTTACCTTCTATCTCTCAGACTGTATGGCCTCCCTTATTAGTGAGATCATACCCCATCAGTTGCAAGTGACCAGGAAGGAAAGTCTGTGAGCTTAATCAGATGTCTCATTACTTACTTGAAATCCTTATGGTGGCCTATTTTCTCTGCTGTAGCATGATCCCCTCTCTCCTTGTTTCTGGTGGGGCCCTCCTTCCCCTTCTCTCCTGTTGATAATCTTTGCAATTTCTGTAGGTATTACAGAGATTTATCTTTGAGTGTGTAATTAAGTAGGTTTGGTGCTAGGATCCACCTATTAGGGAGTACATATGACACTTAATTTTCTGTGTCTGGGATACTTCACTCATGTAATTTTTTCTAATTCCATCCATTTCCCAGCAAATTTCATTAGTTCATCATTTTTGATGGCTGAGTTGTATTCCATTGTATAAATGTACCATGTTTTCCTTATCCACCCGTCAACTGTTGGGCATTTGGTTTCATTCCATGACTTTGCTTTTGTAAACTGTGCTGCTATGAATATGATCGTGTTTGTGCCATTGAGGTGAATTTTTGCTGTATGAGGGATATTCCCAGAAATGGAATAGCAGAGTCATATGGCCTTTCAATCTTAGAAGCTCTTTAATTTTATAAGATTCAATTTGCTGAATATTGGTTCTAGTGTCTGTGCTATTGAGTTTCTTTTTAGGAATTGTTGGCCTTGCAAATCATTTCAAGTGAAGGTCCATGCCCTTTGTACTAGAGCTTTTGTCATCCCCTGTCTAATATTAAGGTCCTTGATCCATTTGGGGTTGATTTTTGTGCACGGTGGCTGGTATGGTTCCAGTTTAAATCTTCAGAATGTGGATATCCACTTTTTCCAGCACCATTTATTGAAGATGTTGTACTTTTTCTACTGAGTATTTTGGGCCCCTTTGTCAGAGATCATAATGAATGAAGTGGTGTGGGCTTATATGTGGGTCTTCAACCTTTATCCACTGATCTATATGTCTATTTGGAGCCAGTACCAAGCTGTTTTTATTATTATGGATTTGTTCTAGGCAATTTTTCTCTAGGCAATTTTTCTCTAGGCAGTGCTACTGAGTCATTACACCTCATCAGAGAGGAGGCTCCAGAGGGAAGTTTGACATGCACACTAAAGAATGCTCCAGGAATGGGAGGGAGGGGGCACTGGGAAAAAGGGACGGAGGAAGGGAAAGAAGGGAAAAAGGGAGAGAGAGCAAGGGGATCCAGGGAGGGGTTGAGGGAGTGAGGGGAATGGGGTACCTATCAAGTGTGTATGAGTGGAAAAATATTTAAAAAATAATGGTGTTTTAGCCTTCACAGAAAACATTGGGTTCTTGAAGATTAAGACTCTTATCAGTTTTTGATAATAGTGACTAATTTTGTACCACATGCTGTATTACCCTAAAAATACTTGTTTTGTAACTTTAGTAATAAAATGCATAAAATTGACAATCTTTAGAACTAATTAGCTTCACCTGGGAGCCACAAGGATGAAACTCATACATGATATTAGTGTCCACTGAAAAACTTAGAAGCCGAGGGAGCTGAGTATAGATATTGGAGTCAAATGTAAAAGAGTGGGACTGAAATGGTGGTGACCAGTACTTCCAATCTTGGAATGTGGAGTCTGAAAGACCCAAGACCACAGCATTGATGTAGGGTTATCCAGCATAATTCCCCCAAACACCCTTGGCACTCCAGAAGCACACAAATTCAAGTATCCTCTGATACACACACACACACACACACACACACACACACACACACACACACACTCAAAAACTCACTTGGACACCCAAAAAGAAAAATTTAGAGGTTACTTGCTTCCCTGTGTTTTCTGCATGATCATAGCAAACACATTATCTTCTATCCATGGACAAAGAAACAGGATATCACTAGTTCATTCACCTACTGTGCCTTGATCATAGATTTTGAAAGTTTTGCATATATAAAAAGGAAACAAATACAGATTTGAGCATTTTATCTCTGGTAAATTATTACTTGGTGAAAGTCAAGTCAGTCATTCTGTGGTAACAGTTATCTCAACGTTTATTTATTTATTCTCTGGGTTCTAGATCTCAGTGATTAGCACTGGTGAGAGCACACAATGTGGAGGCAATCTGCAAAGGCTCTGGAAATTTCTGAATTTAGCATGGTTCTTGTTTCTGCAGGTGAAATTGATGGAGAGACTCATGGACCACACAGAAAGTATTCTGATACCTGCTGAATGTCACTTCTCTGGGAGAGTGGGATATACAATGCTGCATGTGTCTCTCACAGTTCTGACTACATGGGTCCTTTGTGACCCTTTCCTCATTTCAAATTCTCTAGTAAAATCCACTTAAATGATGTCAAGTGCTGTTTACAGAATGAGCTTGTTGACACATACATGGAACTTCCGCTGTTGCAGATCACTTCACCTGGGGCACATACAGGAATGAATCCATGGCACCTGAGGCAGGAAGAGGCTATGGTGACAACATGTTTAAATGCTCTGTTTGTCACCTGGATCTGAACCACAGGTGCTTAGCCCGAGGGTACTGTTTCTAATGTATTTCAGAGCAGGTGGTATGAGCTTGTTACAAATTGTAAGGTCTAATGGTATTTTGGAATTTTGATAATGTGCCTAACACATCCTTTTTTTCTAAGAGATATTAATGCAACAAATGGAATTAGTTCAGAGTCTTTTCTGAATAAATTATTTTTTATTGAAAAAAAAAGAAATATTTTGGTGGAATCTCACACCAGGTTCAGAAATAAAACAGACAAAGACATGAACACAGACATGTCATATGCTCATCTCTTGGATGCTGTAGGTACATTTTGGGCTCAAACTGACATTCTGGAAGACAAGGAAAAAATGCTGAGGTTGATGTTTGTCTTCCTCCTCTTGAATCATCCTCTCTTCTGGTGCAGTCTGATAGGAGGCAGTTGCTACTGTAGAATAAAGGAGGAAGGAGAAAGTGATAAAGATGATCTAAATGACTGTCTTTTCCTTTTTATCACAAGCGAGAGAATTGTACCAGAAAAAAATTTTAAATGTCTTCACTAATCTAAAGTAAGTGCCTTTTTCATTTCTTTTATTTTCTATTTACCACCATGGACAGTGCATTACAAGTGCATTAAGTGCTGAGTAGTTGGCTCAGGGATTATAGTGTTTTCCTCCCAAGAAGGACCTGAGTACAGATACTAGAATTTTCACAAAAATCCCAGGTGGTAATGGAGGCAGCCTGCAATTTCAGCCCCAGAAAACAGAGCCTGGTACACAATGAAAGAAGTCAATAAGGATGTATAACAATGCTGGGTGATTTCTTTGTCAACCTTAAGCCTCCACAGGCACAGTCACTCAGGCAGCCATAATACACATATACATACGTGTATACATACACACACACACAAACACACACATACACACACACACACACCAGAGAGAGAGAGAGAGAGAGAGAGAGAGAGAGAGAGAGAGAGAGACATTATGAGGTATGTTGATGGACAATTTCTAAATGTTCTGTTGTTCTGTCCCATCCTGCCAAACTACATCTCTGAGAATGAGTCAAGATTTACTTCAAAATGCAGAAATACTGTATCTTATCGTGTTGACTTATATCAGAAGCCATTTTTTTCCACTTCTAAAACATAACAAAGCTGCAAGCCAAGAAAGGAAGTCCTCTGTCTTAGTTTTTTCCGTGCTCCATTTCATTGCATATACAGGCATTTCCCTTGCAAGACTTTCTTTTTTTTTTATAAAAGTTTTCTTTTTTTAATTTTATTATTATTATTTATTCAACTGTGTGCATGTGCGGGTGTATGTGAGCACGTGTCTGTGTATGTGTAGAACCACGGACGAATTCGCAAACCACCATGGACACCTCCACCTCCTTCTGCTCCGGGATTCACAGGCTCTGCCCTACCAGGACCAGAAACGCAGGCCGCCCCCGCTTCTGCCTGGCATCTATACGTGGGATCTGGGATCCGAACTCAGGACCTTCCGCCTAGCAAGGCGGAGCTTAACCCCTGAGCCACCTCTCCAGCCCGCTTGCAATACTTTCAAACATTCACTTGAACTCCTTGTCCTTGAGCCACAACAAAGTGTTCAGTGTCTGCTAATGTTTCCTTTGAGCATGTGATTAACAAAACCTGTATAAAGAGTCACTCAGCTTAGTTCCATAGGTATTTGGGCAATTTGTTTTCATGGATACTGATCATATTCAGTGATATATCACACCACTTCATTCTATTGTGTTCTATGCACTCAGCATCTGAAATTGACTAAACGAACAGGATCTCTCTCACTAGGACACTAGTAGACTTTCTAATTTTATTCTGACAAGGCGTGACATGGATTCTGTCTTGAAATTGGGCTGTTATTGGCGCTAAGGAAGAACTAATATTCTGACATGCAAAGTGAGGGAAATCTAGTGAAATGTTTTTTGCTCCAGATGTAAAAGGATGTATCACTGACAGAAATGACTGCTTACATCTCAGTCATGTCCAAATACTGACAAGCAAGCTCAGCAATAGTTGATAACTTTTGCAAGCAGGGAAGAAATGTATTAAACAGAGTCATTTTTCTTTGCAAGCATCTTACATTGGCAGTGATGATTGTTTTGCATTTTCACATCCTCTATTTCTGATAATATGAACTACACTTATTTTGACTTTTCCTCACCATTTTCCAGAATGTAACAGTTTTCTGTGAAATGGAGCACATGCACACTTTGACTCTGATTGCTGAGTCTCAGTGTTGGGTGTGCATGTATGATTTTTTGTTGACTTTAACTAGAAAGTGTAAGTGGAGAAAAAGGTCTTATTCCTCTAATTGTAGGTTTTGCATTTATTATAATAGTTGCATTTATTCAACTAGAGAATGAAACATAGATACTCAAGAAGATGGCCTGGGGACACATTTTCACAAATTAGTAACTTTTCTGACGCAGGAATCTGAGGTTTAAATATCATTTGCTACACATTGTCCTTTGAATGTAATGGAAGGTTGTTGTGTTGGGAAGGACATCTATAATGAATACTTTGCTGTCTTTGCAGCTTGACCTGGAGAAAATACCAACATGCTCTAACCTTACTTTTGGCCACTGAAGAAATAAACAGAAACCACAACATTTTACCCAATAGGTCTTTGAGATTTTCGTCTATGATTGGTCCCTGTTTTCCTCACTATTCGCTGAAGAATTATGTAGATGGCATTTCTGTAGCTATTATTTATTTTCCTAACTACATTTGTGATTTGGAAAAGTTGTGCTGTGTGATATTTACAGGACCATCATGGAAAATATCTGTCTCATTGGCAAGTTATGTGGCGTTAAGTCAACATCTACAGGTAAGGTTGGGTGTCACCACTGTCTTTTTTGTTCTGTAATGTGACTACGTAGACTTAAGGTGGCTGGTTCTATGGGTGATACCTCTCAAAGTAGATTATTGACAAATCCTTGTTGGAAAGAGCAAGAAGACATTAAAAACTTGGAAACTTTCTAGAATATTAAGAGTAATCATGAAATTGTGTAAGTTCTTGGGAGAAACAAATGATTAAGAATGGGGTAATGACATTACTGTTCTCATGAAATAAAAATAGTTCTGATGAAAATTCAGATGTGACATTAAGAATGATATAAATTCTCTTCTACTTGGGTATCTTTTGTTTCTTTTTTTAAGATTACCTTTTGGCCATTTCATCCCATTCTGAGTGACCATGACAATTTTCCTCATCTGTATCAAATAGCATGAAGGGACACCTTTCTCCCTCTTACCATGGTCTCTCTGGTGATTCATTTTGGATGGAACTGGATAGGGCTGGTAATCTCTGATGATGACCAGGGTATCCAATTTCTTTCAGACTTGAGTGTACAGATGAAAAATAATGGAGTTTGTTTAGCCTTTGTGAATGAGATTCCAGAAAACATGAAGTCATACCAAACAAGAGCTGAGAAATATTATAACCAGATAATGACTTCATCAGCAAATGTTGTTATTGTTTTTGGGGACAGGGACTCTTTTCTAGTGGTGAGCATTAGAAGATGGGAATTCTTGGGAATACAGAGAATCTGGGTGTCCACCTGAAATGGGATGTCAGCACAAGGAAGAGAGCTTTCACCCTTGACTCATTCCATGGGAATTTCATTTTTTCACATCACCATGGACAGATTTCTAGTCTGAAAGATTACATCCCAATGTTGAACATTTCTACAGAGCCACGAGACGTTTTTGTCAAAATTGGGATGGACATACTTTAACTGTTCACTCTCTGAGTCTGAATGTGGAACACTCAGCAACTGTTCATCAAACACCTCCTTGGAATGGTTACCACAGCACAGTTTTCACATGGCTCTGAATGATGAGTGTTATGATTTATACAATGCTGCATATGCTGTGGCCCATGCAAGACATCAAATGCTTCTCCAATATATAGACACACAGCCAGCAGATATGATATAAAACGAGAGGACAGGTGTTTGCAGGTACAGTGGAAATATTGTTATGGATGTGACACCATTACATATAGATGGATAAGCTTAGTCCCAGGTGTTATCCTTTTTCTTAACAACAATGGATTTTCCAATTCGTCACTGTCTCAGTTGTGACATTCCATAGGCATGCACCATGAACAAAAATTCAGAGGAAAGGCCACAGTGAAGCACAGTGATAAAATCAATGTCTTGTCCATAAATCTGTAAGTGAACAAAAATGATATCTTGATTTCTGGGAGACAGAAAGCAAGTAAAGATGAAGCAGAGTCTCCAGGAGTGGACTCAAGGAGTCCTCTCAACACTATCCAAACTGAGGTCCTGATTCTCACAGTTGCTCTTAGGACAGTCAAGACACAGGATGTTGAAAGTGATCTCTATCTCATTTGCTGTGTATTTGATGACCATTTTGGGAGATTTCCTCCCTTAAATTCTGACACTAAGAAACAAAATGGTATTTAAAAATTTTCTTTCTACTTTTCTTATTTCAATCCATTCATTACCCGAAGAAGTGACAACTTTGAAAAATATTTTATTAATATAAATTTTATTAATACAAATATGTTGAGAGAAAAGAGACAACAGAGAGACAGGAGGAGAGAGAGAGAGAGAGAGAGAGAGAGAGAGAGAGAGAGAGAGAGAGAGAGAAATAGAGATAAAATGGTCTCTGTGAAAAGTGTCCTAAGTGAAACGTTAAAGAGACTATGGAGTGCTGAGGACTAAACAGGATATCAAAATAATGGCTCAAGGCAACAACATGCAAGATACCCCATACAAGTTAGGGTCGAAGTAATCATAATAGGACTTTGCATGACCTGCACAATGACCCCCAAAGTCTTGCATGGATCACAGGCACTAGGATCCTTAAAGGCAAGGGATTAACAGCCAACAGTAGTGTTCCTATACTAAAGGGGAAGACAAAAAAGTGCTCTAGGCAATGCTACTGAGTCCTTACACCTCATCAGAGAGGCGGACCCAGAAGAAAGTTTGACATACACATTAAAGAATGTCCAGTGATGGGGGGAAGAGAACTGGGAGAAAGGGAGGGATGGGGGGAAAGGAAGGGGAAAAGGGGGAGGGAGCAAGGGGGATCAGGGAGGGATAGAAGAAGGAGGGGACCAAGATAGCTATTAAGTTTGTATGAGTGGAAAAAAATAAATAATTTTAAAAAACCAAAATAATGGCTCAAGGAACCCTGCAGATGAGGAGGCAATATGAATACAAGTGACGGATTGAAGGAGTCCTACTGCCAAACAGTTGCCTCTGTCCATCCCAGTGCTACCATTCGCAAAGATTTCAGCAGTGCCGTGTGAGTGTCCACTAGATGTCCACACAGCTGAACTATCAGCATTTCTCTATGCAGAAGGGAGTATCTTAGGACACAGTGCCCTATCCTAAGATACTGTTTGAGACCAATGCCTGCCAGTGGAAGGGGAACACATTAGTCAACAGTTAGTCCACTGGACAGTTTTTCATGCTTCAAGAGGTTTCCAGACATTTGCCAAAGTAGGTGTCCAGGGTGGGACTGTGCAGATCACTCATTTTGTAGAATGGACCTAGAGCAAGAGATACTCTGGCTGGAAAAATATATCATAGTGTGGAATTGGAGGGATTTGCTGTAGGTAGTAAGGGGGATGACAAATTAATTCTTTATGATTTTATATGAAAGTTTTAATTAATAAAAATAATTTATAAAGAAGTCCAGTCAATGTTATTTTAAGAAAAACTTTCAAATAACAGGAAGGTGAAAAATGATATTTTGTCTCAAAAATAAAGAAGTTGGTTTTTTCCTTCTACCATGTGTTTACCATGCATCCAATTCAGATTGTAAGGCTTTCCAAGATTTGGGTAATTGCAGCTATTCATGAGTCATCTGGCAAAATCTAAAGTTATACGTTACTATATAAGGGAGGGATTATAGAAATGACATTCATTCTTTTTAGCACATATTTTGTGCTCAAGCTTTTGCCTCTTTTAGTTTTGAACTGTTCTGAAGAACCTGCAGTTCACTAATCCTGTGGGAACCTGCAAAGGATGAAGCAGAAGCAACACTTGGATGCAGAGTATGACATTCTCATTAACTGTTTTTTTTGACAAGGTCTTGGAATAAAAGTGAAAATAGGACAGTTTTCTCCATATGTACCAAATGGGCAGCAATTGCATTTATATGAAGACCTGATGGAGTGGGCCATGGAGGGTGTATGTGTGAGTTGAAATCATTTTCTGTAGAGGAAATCTATGTCGCAGTGTTATTTTGCCCAATGTAACACAATGATTCATAGATTTTTCTCAAATATGTTCCATATAATTCATTTAATTCTTATATTTTATATTTCCATACATTAATACAATGAACGTCAGTAATTTTTTCTCTATCCCAACTGACCCCATCTCTGCTCCATCTTGTCTTGGCTTGCTTTTTCCAGACAGTTTTCATCCTTTCATGTCTTTGTGTATGTGTGGCCCAGTGAGTTCCATCTGGGTTCCCTGTGTTCAGATGTGGAATATGGAGGAATGTTCATATTCCTGGAACATGGAGTATGTATTAGTGGATACACCATTGAAGCATGTGATTTCCTTTCCACCCAGACAGCACTACTGTCAGTGGTCTCTCAGAGAGGGCTGGTTACTCATGTGGTTTTCCACTAAGACAGTGTGGTTATGAAAGGAAGAAGTCAAATTCCAATCTGTTAATATACTTCTCTTTCTCAGATTCCCTCCTCTGTGTGCAGTGTGCCTTGCAAGCCTGGTTACAGGAAATTCCAGCTGGAGGGAAAGGCTACCTGCTGCTTTGAATGCTCCCCCTGTCCAGAGAATGAGATTTCCAATGCAACAGGTAATGCCATGTCTTTGAGGAAAGTTCTTCATCTTCATTGTCTTCTTTAGCAGGACTAGCACATGTGTAATGTCCAACATAGTACATATGGTGCAGAACTTCACCACCGAGCAGGTTGTATGTATTCTGTCAACAGATAAGAGGGATGTCAACACATGAATATGTCAGCTGGGGGTGTTCTCATAAGTCTGCAATGAATGCATGAGGAATGGCCAATTGGGTCATAGAATTGATTGTTTCCACATTTTTAATGGTGGAAAAGTCTTTCATAATATGTGAAATCAATGATATATTGAGTGAATATAGGAAGGCAATAATTACTTCTCAAATAATTACATACAGATGCATATGAGGAGCTCAAATCACTAATGTCCAAGGGATCCTTTCAAAATGAAACAATGACATCTCAAAATGAAGATGGTTGGGGAAGGCACAGAGAATAATCTAGAAAATCATTTGAGATGTCATAAGGAAATTGAGGATATGCACACTGTGTGATGTCACTAAAACATTAAGGATAACATCGCACTTCAAAGGGATATGCAAATATGAGATTATCCAGATGTTTCTATCATGTTAATATACAATTAAAATTCATTTTCTTTTAAGTCATGAAGTTTAGGAGTTGGAAAGTTAAAGATTGCCAGGTATATTTCATTTTCATTTTAATATTTGAAAGTTTCACACATGAATAAAATGGATTTATATCATTTTCACTCATTACTATGTTTTCTTTTTTGTTGTTGTTGTTGGTAAATTTTCACTTTTATTTTTAGTCAACACCAGGAAATTTTTTGGTGCCTTGTATCAGACTCTTGAATCCTAAATGTATATTTTTAATACATTTTTTATTATTATTTCAGCTCATACAAACTTAATGGGTACACCAGTTCCCTCCCTCCCTCCTCCTCCCCACCCACCTCCCTTCCCATCCCCCAGTGCCTCCTGCCCCAATTCCCAGAGAGTCCATATCCCCCTCCTTTTTTCATGTAAACCTTCCTCCAAAATAGACTCTTTTTTGTATGTGGAACCATAAATGTCATCTGTGTTGCCTATGCTGGTATTTATCTAAGCACTTTTTGGAGCATAGATGATACATCAGTGGATGTACCGCTGAGGAAAACTGCTCCTACTCCACTAACAGCACTAACTCTCCAAAGTCTCTAACTTCACAAGACCTTCCATATTCAATGGTGAAATATTTACAGGTCAACTCAGGTACATATCTTGTGGAAGAAGAGTTCACAGGTGCAGTGATTTCATGGGTGCAGTAGCTCTGCCATATCCAAGAGAAACTAATTAATAGTACCTTTCCCTGTCTTGCATTTTTTACATTTCTACCACCTCTTTTGCCATTCCCCAGAGTTTGGGATGGAGAGACATAAAGACATACATCTTAGGGATGAATGATCTACACACTTATTTTCTGCATTCAGCTCTGGAGTGATTCTTTGTATTTAATGCCATGGTCATATTCATTTTATTGTCATTTAAATATCTAGGCACACACTATAGGTTAAATGACTTTAATACCTATTGTAGCATATTATTCTTAATATAAAATATAACAAAGCAGCACCATATTTTTTCATTGAAAAGATAATCAACACGTATTGTCATAATTTCAAATCTTCAATGTATTACTACATTAGATTTACATATGAATATAAAACAACTAAGTAGAAATGAATATGATGAATTTTATTGAAAGGAAAGAACAGATACACTTTCTCATGTGTTTCCCAAGGAAACAGAAAACATGGCAGCCTAAAATTGTGAACAAAACTATGTTTCTAGGTAGAAAAGTTCAGCACAGGAAGGATATGGCCATTCCTGGCATCCAGCTGATGTCGATTCATTTACAATCTGCAATTTCACCATAGTTCGGAAGACAAATCATGGGTGGGAAGTTCAGTAACCATTGTTCTTTTTTTATTATTATTTATTCAACTGTGCGCATGTGTGCGTGTATGTGCGCACGTGTGTGTGTGTCTGTGTGTATCTGTGTATGTGTAGAACCACGGACGAATTCACGAACCACCATGGACGCCTCCACCTCCTTCTGCCCCGGGGATTCACAGGCTCCGCCCTACCAGGACCAGAAGCGCAGGCCGCCCCCACTTCCGCCTGGCGTCTATATGTGGGATCTGGGATTCAAACTCAGGACCTTCTGCCTGCAAGGCAGAGGTTTAACCCCTGAGCCACCTCTTCAGCCCAACCATTGTTCTTATGGTGGGTTGGGTTTGCCTGCAAGGATCTGAACAAGCTATCTTTGTCAGGATGTTTTCTTAAAGATTTCTTGACTATATGCCCATTTATATAGAACAATGGTGATAAAAATAGAATTCAATGAAGTGCTTAGGTATTATTTGAATTACAATTATATATGCAGAAGCATATACTCCATGGAGATGGTATTATCAATAGAACTTTGAGATGACTGATCCTGAGGTCTTTGATATTAGTAATAGATGTTCTGCCCCTTCATTATAAATAAATGGAGAATTATGTCTTTCCTTATGCTGTCAGGTAAGTACACAAGCATGGGACACCCGCAACATCATTAGGACAGATGGACTTCCTCAACCAGAACAAGATTTCTCTGTGAAATTCAATTATCTCACCAAATACTAAGTGTAGTAAAGTTAGGCTTTGTAGGTTACTATATGCTCACTTTTGTTATATCATATAAGCATTTTCTTCTGAGTAAAGCAACAGACATCATCCTGTATGATTCCATAAATAATATGCAAGTTTTGGTATTTGTTTTCCATAAAACTGTGAACAGAAGAAATTGGGACTCACTGCTCTAGGACAATCTACTGAAATCGTATTCAAAGAAACAAGAAAGGCAATGTATTATCTAACTCTACCACAATTAAATAAATTTTGCTGTGAATAAGAGAGAAACATTATGATGTGTTGGTGACATTTTACTTTCTGCATCAGGAATGGATCAGTGTGTGAAGTGTGCAGATGATCACTATCAAAACACAGAGCAGACCCACTGCCTCCCAAGGTCAATGTCCTTTCTGGCTTATGAAGACCCCTTAGGGATGGCTCTGGCCTGCATGGCCCTGGGCTTCTCTGCACTCACAGCTTTTGTTCTTGGGGTCTTTATGAAGCACTGAGACACTCCCATCGTGAAAGCCAATAACCACACTCTCAGCTACATCTTACTCATCTCCCTCACCTTCTGTTTCCTCTGCTCCTTATTCTTCATTGGACATCCCAACACTGCCACCTGCATGCTGCAGCAGATCACTTTTAGAGTTGTGTTCACTGTGGCTGTGTCCACTGTCTTGGCCAAGACAATCACTGTGATTCTGGCCTTTGGGCTCACTGCTCCAGGAAGAAAGATGAGGTGGTTGCTGGTTTCAGGGACACCTAACTATATCATCCCTAGCTGCACCTTGGTCCAACTTATTTTCTGTGGAGTCTGGCTGGGAACATCTCCTCCCTTTGTTGACACAGACATACACTCTGAACATGGCCACATCATCATCATGTACAACGAGGGCTCATTCACTGCCTTCTACTGTGTCCTGGGATACCTGGGCTCTCTGGCCCTAGGTAACTTCACTGTGGCTTTCCTGGCCAGCACCCTGCCTGACACCTTCAATGAAGCCAAATTCTTGACCTTCAGCATGCTGGTGTTCTGCAGTGTGTGAGTCACCTTCCTCTCTGTCTACCACAGCACCAAGGGGAAGTTCATGGTGGCTGTGGAGGTCTTTTGTATCTTGACTTCCTTTGCAGTTCTGCTAGGGTGCACTTTTTCCCCAAAATGCTATGTTGTTTTGCTAAAACCAGACAGAATTTCTATTCAAAAGTTCAAAAATTAAAAACAATTCTTGATCCCTTCCAATGTCTTAAAATTTAAAGAATTTGAGTGAAGCCAGAATATCAGGCTTCACAAAATTAGTTCTCAAATATTATAGTACAATGTTAATTGTTGATATATGTCTCCCACTGGGTTCTTTGAGGGTTTTCCATAGTGGTTTTGATATTGTTGCTTTTCCCAGTAGTTTCTCTACTAATTTTTCTCTCATCAGCAATATCACACAGATGATTTTTGGAAAAAGTGAAAGTGTTTTTTTATTCTCCTAACTGAAAGATGCCCCTCCTTGGTAATCCAGAGTCCATCATTGAGGATGATGTAGAAAGATGATAAATTTGATTGTGATGCAGTTCAATTGTTGGATGCAAAATGGATACACAGATGCAGAAAGATGACATTCCTCTTATATTCTGACTGTTTCTAAAGAGAAAAGGAACTTTCTGAAAATGGAATTTCAACAGACTCTCAGAGAAATAGTGAAGCCTGAAGTATAGGAGAGAGATAGAGAAAATGATGCAGAATGAATATTGTGCAATGGAGGATCACTTTGTAAAGACCATTTGTCTCTAAAAAAATGTATCTATCTTTTAATGGATTCACAATATGATTAGCCTATTGGGAAGGTGGGGAATAGGCTTTGGAGACTATATCGTGCCTTAGACTCTTTTGCTTTTTGGACACCAGGACATGGATTACCTTGCTCTACCAGTTTTCCCCACCATGATGAATTGGCAGCTCTGATACCAAGAGATAAAATAAACCCAATTTTAAGTTATTCTGTGAGATATTTTGATCATAATTATCCAAAAGAACCTAACACAGCCATATTCATTACTTCTCTTCTCCAACTTAATTTTTTATTATTAATACATTCTTATTATTATTTCAGCTCATACAAACTTAATAGGTACACCAGTTCCCTCCCTCCCTCCTCCTCCCCCGTACTCCCTGCTCTCCCTCTCCATTCCCCTCCCTCCCCATCTCCCAGTGCCTACCGCCCCAATTCCCAGAGAGTCCTTTCTTGTGCATGCCTGATTTTCCTCTGGGCCCTCCTCTCCGATGACGTACAAGGACCCAGTGGCCTTTCCCAAACCCTTTCCCGTGTTCCCCTTAGGTATAGGAACACTGCTGTGGCTGCCAATCCTTTGCCTCCAAGGATCTTGGTGCCTTTAGCAGATGCTAGACTTTGTGAGGTCAACAGTGTGTTGGACAATGCGCAGGGCATGCAAAGTCCAATTATGATTGTTTCAGCCCTAACTAGTATGGAGTATCTTACATATATTTTTTTAGGGCCTTCATGAACCCGCCATCTCTGGAAATGCCCTTGAAGGCACACAGAGAGTTTTACCAGTCCTATAGGGATCACTCAAGCCAACAAGGAAAATTAACCATGAGAATTCCTTACCTGAAATGGACTCACTAGCAACAATCTCTAACTTAGTCTTTCTGGTCACTCTAAAAGACAGGTGTGTCAGGTTTTCCTTTTATGCATGAGGAAGCTGACATTGGCCAAAATCACAGTGATAGTAAGTCACTGAAGCCTAGAATCTAATCTCCACATCCTTGGTACCCAGGACTCTGTGCAAAGGCTTTGTGCATAGATGGTAATTAATTTAAACACTATATGAACAAATAGCAAACGAGATGCAGGGGAAGGAGGAGAGATTATGTCAATCATTCTTAGAAATCCAGGTACATCAGAGCTGTCCTTGGGGCAATAAAAACACTCCCTGATGGAGAAAGAAAAGGATAAATGCATTCACAGAGAAAACTGCTTAGACCAAGAACATATCCTGAGAAGGGCTGGTGTGGAAGGAAGAGAGAGGGAGGAACAGGAGGACAGTAGGAAGCATGGAGGCAGCCCTCTCCATTTTGGCTACAGAAGAGTTCTCAAGTTTTACTTAACAGTTATGGCAATCTGAGTCCAGTTTTTAAGAAGCCCAAATACAGAGCAGTTGGATGATATGAAGGAGAAGCCAGTGCAGAAATCGTCTAGACTAGATTTGTGAGGTTCAGAATTCAACAGGCAGGAAAACATTCAAGAGATAAATAGGAACTACAGGTAGATGGGTGGGGGAAGAGGAAGATGGAGCAGTAAATGACTTCCTGTTTCCAACTTGTTCTGTAGAGGGCAGATTAACCATAGCTGGGAGAGAATAGATTTACTTATTTTTTTGAACCTGTTCAGTGTCTGGTGTACCCTTGAAAATAGGCCTTGGTCTCAGGAGTGAAGTCATTGAGAGCAAGGCTCGAGAGTTGACATTATAACGCTTATCACAGAAGATTTAAACTTTCAGAATTGCATAAGATAATAAACTCTACCATTTTAAAAAATAAAAAAGACCATTTGTCTCCATTTTGCAATGCATACTGAGAATGTTGGGATTACAGAATTTCAGTGATTAATAGTTAATGTCAACATGGCTTTAGGTACAGAATAACCTAGATATCAAATGAATGAGTATGAGTTTTTGGGAAATTCTCAAAGAGAATGAGATGTCCCAAAGCTAATAGTGGGTAGGAATGTTCTATGGACTGGGGTTTGAGACTAAAAAAAGAGAAAATTTGTTGAGCACCCCCAAGCATCCCTGTTTCCTTACAAATACACATGTCATGTGACCAGCTACATCAAATTCCTGCTGCTCTGCCTTTCCTATCATTTTGGACAGAATCCTGAAGTTGTAAGTCAAACTAATTTTTTCTTTCCTTAACTTGCTTCTGTCATATTTCTTTCCTCAGAATTGAGGACAGTGAATTAAAAGGGAATCTACCGAAAAAGAACAGGGTATGTGGTGATCTTTTCAAGGCTAAAATCATGCTGTGTGGTGACTCAAACTTCATGTGCAAAGAAAGCCATTCCTTCAAAACAGTGACACCATCCCACAATGATCCATCTAATATTACTTAAAATTATCTCACTCATTACATGCTTACTTAGTGCAGGGGAGAAAACAAAAGTATTCCCCAAACATAAAACTTCTCTTTTCACAGTGAATTTTTTGGGAATTGAAATGGTCTCCCTCCTCTAGGAATGATCATTGATGGTCAAAGCTGGCCAGAGTAAGTAGACCCTAGGGTATCATGGGTACCCCTACTGGAATATCACTTATTTTGTGGCATGTACCCAGGCACATACAATATCAAATGTCCTCTTTAGAACTCAATGGGTTACTTATATGAGAAAGGATATTGTGGTAGTAAAAAGATACATATCAGTGGGAGAAAGGCAGACGAGGTAGGTAACATAGGGAGAAAACAACAAAATCCATCCTGATTGTTAACAGTATAAATTTTAAAAAGAAAAAATAAAGCCATTCCCTAAAGATATTCTTGGTCTTAAATAAAGGACTCAATTATCACTAAGGTTCATAAATGGATCTCTCAAAGGCAAGTGTTTGAAAGGATCGTTCCAAGCCTGGGCTGATCTTGAGAGATAGCAAAACAGCTCAGTACTGTGCACTGGTGGTAAGAAGGTTAATTTGCTCTTTTTCTAAAAAATGAGAGGGGCTCCCCATCCTAAAGCTCAGGGAAATTTGCCAAAGAGGGGATGGTAAGATTGTAAGAGCCTAAAGATGAGGAGGAGCAACTATACGCAAGATACTCTACACAAGTTAGGGCTGAAGTAATCATAATAAGACTTTGCATGACCTGTGCAATGACCGACATATCATTGACCCCTCAAAGTCTAGCATGGATCACAGGCACTAGGATCCTTAGAGGCAAGGGATTAATAACCACAATAGTTCCTACACTGAAGGGCAACACAAAAAAAGAGCTCTAGGCAATGCCACTGAGTCCTTATACCTCATGAGAAGAGGACCCAGAGGGAAGTTTGACATGCACACTAAATGATGCTCCAGGGATGGGGGGGTGGAGAATGGGAGAAAGGCAGGAAGGGGAGAAAAGAAGGGGAAAAGGGGGGAGGGAGCAAGGGGATACAGAGAGGGGTGGAGGGAGGGAGGGGAATGGGGTACCTATCAAGTTTGTATGAGTGGAAAAAAAAGGGCAAGTGGAGGATTGGACATCACAGGGTTGTTGACTGGATAGGGCAATGGATGCTAGTGGGAAATAGTTACCAGGGATCGTGGAGACCATGGGAGAGGTCCCTCCTAGTTTTTGGGTACCAAGTTGGAGTGGAACAGCCCTTAGGTGTCTCTGGTTGCTTCTGACATCTTGAATAAGACCCATCCCCTGGGAGAGTCCGCTCCAGGCCCACGAGGCTGTGCTCTTTCTGTCCCCAAGGCGTGATGTGGAGGTGACCCATTGTCTTCCGCAGGACTTCAAGGAGCAGATCATGCATCACTTAGCCACCATCGGGCTAATAGACTTCTCCTACAGCTCCAACCTGCTGTGCATCGGCTCCGTGGTGCTGCTGTTACATGACTGCTCCGATGTGTTGCTGGAAGTAGGCCTGCCCGCTGCTGCAATCATGCCCCTCCCACTCCCCTGCCCACTCATGCCCATGCCACCCCCTATGCCATGAGATGAAGCCCCTTCTTCCTGCCAGTGTGTGCAGAGAGGCCCTGCCTCTCCTGGCCTAGCTGGGTGATGAGGCTCCACCCCAACTCTCCTTTTTGATAATGAGGTTCCTCCCATTCTAACCTGTCTGAGTGATGTGTCCTGGACTCCAGGTCTGTCTGGTTCATGAGACTGCCCCTCCTTGCCTCTCTCTGTCCACCTCAGGTGTTAGATTCTCACCTCCCAAACTTTCTGGGACACCTCACTGTCTGGGAGATGAAATCTGTCTTCCTTACTCTTCTTTCTCAATCATTTATTTGAGAGAGAGAGAGAGAGAGAGAGAGAGAGAGAGAGAGAGCATGAAAATATGCACAAATGGAGCCCAGTTTTCTCTTTCCACATGTGAACGTCCGGGAATTGACCTCAGGTCACCAGGTTTGGGAATAGACACTTAGCTATCTTTCTCGCTTCCTGTTGTTTTATTTCTTGGGAAGATCTGGAGATCACTTGGCTCCGGTTCTGTGTCCCTGCATCGAGGGTCTCCCTGGTCTGGTCCACATGTGGGGTTTCCGCTTCTAACCAAGCCTGTGCTCCCCATTTCTATTCTCTCCCCAAGCCTGCAAGATGTGCAACTACTCTGGCATGCAGCAACTTTGCAATGCTCTCTTTATCGCCTTCTCGCTAATCTTCTTCAGTACCAACATCATCTTCCCCACCCAGTGAGTCTGATGCTGGGGTTGGGGACTGAGAGTAAGAGAGGGGTGTTAGGAAACCATAATTCAGAACAGCAAAGATCCTGCAATATTCATCCGGAACCAGACCAACCAAATCTCTCCCCATCCTAAAACTCAGGGAACTTTACCAAACAGGGGACGGCAAGACTGTAAGAGCCTAAAGATGGGGAGGATCAATGACATGCAAGGTACTCCACACAAGTCAGGTCTACAGCAGCCAGGATATAGCCACAATGTGATTGGACCTTGTCTGACCTGCACAATGGCTGACATGTCAACACCCCCCCCCCAAAGTCGAGCACAGATCACAGGGGAAAAGGCTTCAGGTAGTAGGATCCTTAGAGAAAAGGGGTTAAACAGTCATAATAGAGTTCTCATACTAGCAGGCAGCACAAGAAGGGGCCCCAAGTTATGTCACTGAGTCCTGAACCCTCATTAGTGTAGACAACTCATGGGGAAATTCAGTGCCCACATACAGATGCTCTGGAGGATGGGAGGGAGAAAGCAGGAAGCACCAAGAGAGGAGTAGGGAAGGAAAGAAGGTGGGGGAAGGAGAGTGGGATGGGTGAGAGAGTGGAATGGGGGACTCTTACAGTGGCAGGTATAGCAGCAGCGACCAGCAGAGCTGCTGGCAGTTGTAGCGACCCAGCCGGGGTTATTCTTGGGACATAACAGTGGTGAGGACAATGATGCCACTAAGAGATAGAGAGACAGGCACCAGAGACACCATGCGTGGGAAAGATGGTGTCCACTTTATTGTGCAGGAACAAAGACTTATATAGGGGAGCTGGCCAATCTGGCCACTGGCATGTACACAGGGGGCCTTTTCAAGGGCCGATCAGACCACAAGTTCTGACTGCCATTCTAAAGTACCTAAAGGCAGGGAGATTGTGCAGATTCTTGGAGTCTGGCTGGGAGTGGGCCAAGCCACCAGTAAGTGTGCTTAACTGGCTTGTGAATAGAGTGGCTTTTGGTCATTGTGCAGCCTGGCCACAGCAGTCAATCAAGCCTGGATCACATGCTTGCCTATAGGAGTCAACAGGAGGGAAGGGAGGGGGGAGGGAGAAGAAGGAGTTTACCTATTGAGCTTGAATGACTAGGCAAAAAATGTAATAAAAAATGGGGGGTGCTAGGGAGGCGGCAGGAAGCATGTGTGGATGTGGTCTGCATTGGATGGGTCTTGCTCCAGGGACAGCAGCAGGCTGGCCAGAAAACTGGAAGTGCAGGAACTGTGCTAATCCTTGGAAAGCTGGTCCAGGCCAAGGGAGGGGCACGTGTGAAGGCCCCCTACGCTACACTGTGGCCCAAATGTTGGGAGAATAGGAATAAATGGGCATGGTTGGAGCACTTGGTGGGACAAGTCATATCATGAGGGCAGTCTGAGGCACTGACAGGAGTCCGTGGGTTGGTTGGAGAGAGCTAGAAGCCCTGAGAGGCAGTGGGCAGAGGAAACCAAATCTATACCATACCAAGGTAGCCTGACTGCGTTGCTCACTGCTGGGCAGCAGATTGGGGAACAGCTGGCAGAGAATGAAACGGTATTATCTCTAGTTAGAGGAGCTATGCCAGTCACAAGAACCCAGCTGCTTCCTACTGGGCCTGAGGTGAAGACAGGAGGCAGACAAGACAGCACTGGACTTACAAGGAGGAAAGCATACAGGACTCACCAACCCATGGAGATTGTTAGCAGCCAGTAAAACTTGAGGATGAGGTGGAGATCTGGGGTTCTCTGACGTTGGTGGGGAACCCAGGTATAAGGGAAAAAAGCTGGGTTTGGGGTTGCAGTTCAGTGTAAAGAGATTTTGGGTTCCAGAGAGAGGGGAAGACAGGGATAGGGAGAAGGAAGGATGGAGAAGGATGGACAAGTAGGAGAAAAGGAGGAAGAGAAGAAGAAAGGAGGGGGGAAAAGGAGATAGAAGAAGACAAGGAGGAGGAGGGAATGAAGGGGGAAGAGATGGGATAGGAGGAGGGGATACAGGGGGACGAGATGGGAGAGGAGGAGGGAATGAAGGAGAAAGAGATAGGAGAGGAGGAGGGGAACAAGGAAGAGAAGAGGAGGAGAAAAAGCAAGAGAAGAAAGGAGGAGGAGAAGCAGAAGAGGAGGAAGAGATAGAAAAGGAGGAAGAGGAGGAGGAGGAGGAGGAGGAAGAAACAGAGATGGGTATAAGTGCTCTTGAAGACACAAAAACTAGATTATTTATGATGAAGAGATAGTTCAGGGGTTAAGATTCTGTCTCACAAGCAGAAGGTCCTGAATTCCCATCCCAGGTCCAACATCAAAATGCCAGGTGGAAATGTCAGTGGCCTGCAGTTCTGGTCCTGGAAGACAGAGCTTGGAGAATCCCAGAGCAAAGTAAAAAGGAGGTAGAAGCAATCCAGGGTGATTCCTGAGGCCACCCTTGATCTTCCACAGAGACGCAGAGTGCCCTCTGACAAACACACGCGTGCACACACACACACACACGTACACACACGCACATACACACACGAGAAAAAAAAGAAATGGATGAGCCAGAGACAAATGGATCAATGTGAGGAGTGCTGCAAGTGCTGCAAGAGTGCTGAATCAGGTGAGAATCCCTGGCGTCCGTCCCCAGCACCACACACACAACTCAGAGGCATGTGGTTGAAGGTTGTCCTCAGCTACATAAATTCAGAACCAGCCTGGGCTTCCAGGAGCAGAGCAGGGTGGAGTTTAAGGGTGAAAGGCCAAAAGGGAGAAAGAGGCACATGGAGGGAACAGGATCTGCCACCTGGCAGAGGGGAGGCTTAGCCAGAAGAGGGGGTCAAGGACATTCTGCAGGACCCTGTTTCTGATTGGCTTTACAGTTGCCCTATGAGACAGCTTGAAAGAATTGTCTGGAGTCTAAGGAGAGGCGAACCCCAAAAAGGTCCATGGGAGGGTAGACATCCCCTTGGGATTCATGGTGCAGAAAGGCCAGTGAGCAAACAAGTGTGTTCTGTAGATGAAATGTGTGTGTGTGTGTATGTGTGTGTGTGTGTGTGTGTGTGTGTGTGTGTGTGTGTAGTGTCTGGTTGAAGATCCTGGGGCAGGGGTATGGGGGAGCCATAGAAGTTTTGGAGCATTCAAGTTAGCCACAGAGCCTGGTGAAACTCCTTTATCCCTCCGACTGCAGGATCATCTACACCACAATCTTTGACTCCATCAAGAACTCTGGCCCCTTCTTCTGCTACTACTTCTTCAACACGCTCCTGATAACCCTCCAGGTGTTGCACGTGTACTGGTTCTGCCTCATCCTGTGCATGTTCTTCAGTTTCATGAAATCGGGTCAGGTAGGGAGGCCACCCTGGGGTCAGCTGACGGACGTCTTTCCCTCTCAGTCACAAGCCTCTGCTTGATTTCATGACCTCTTATCATAATGAAATAAGGGAAGAATGAGGGGGTCTATGCCAGATCACAGTTCTGGTGTGTGTGTGTGCGTGTGCGTGTGTGTATGTGTGTGTGTGTGTGTTTGTGTGCATGTGCGTGCATGTCCATCATGGCAGAGCAAATGGATCACATCCACAGCAAGAGCAGAAAGCTATGTGCTGTGGTTTGAATGTGAGTTTTCCTCCACAAGCATGTGGATTGGAATCCTCAGCCATTGTGAATCTTTGGGAAGGTCCTGGCTCCTTTAGTCTGAGGTTTGCTGGAGGAAGGAATGTCACAGGGTGTGGATCTGGACCCTGATCTAGTGCCCTTTGGAGGGCTCTCTCAGTCTCCATGAGGACAGATGAGACTTAAGCTGCCTCCAGTTTCTGCTGTTGGCTGTGATGGACTATGTCTCCCCTATGGAGCTGTGAGGCAAATAAATCTCTTTCTCCCCTTAAGTTGCTTGTGTTTGAGTGTTGTTTCACAGCAGCAAAGGAAGAAACTGCAGTGCCATGGGGGCATGTGCGCATGTATGCTAGCTCTCCCCATTGCCATATTATCACAGACACCCTACCTTGGGAATGGCCTCTCCCCCATAAAGGGCTGAGGGGAGAAGTAGCTCTTCTTTATTACTGTGAGACAATGCTCATACTCAAGGGAGAAGGAAATGGTCCATACCATATCCACAGGAAGTGCTGACAGAAGGGCATGCTTTCTAGTTTGCCAGACTGCCAAATTTCAACCAGACCTTTCTCTGTCTTATCCAATGTCCGGGGAATGATCCACACCCATGGTGGGGTGGGTCTTTGTACATCATTTAGATAATCTTCTATAGGCTTCCCTGGGCACCTAGGTGTCTGGTTGTCAGTAACTAACCATCACATGTCCCAAGCTCCTTCTACTGCTCTGCGCTTTTTCTCCCTCTGTGTATCTACAGATGAGAAAGGATGTCCATAGCGACATGGAAGAATCAGACTCCAGCGATGGTTTGGCTGCTCCAGAAGGTCCACAGCTGAAGAATGGGGTGGCCTGAGGGTTATGGGCAACTACAGCCAATGGCTCTTGGAGCCGGCAGCTGGGCGCCTGGACAATGGACATGTCTCGGCCACGTAGCTGAAGACTGTCAGTGAGGGGCTGCCCACAGCATTACAGAGAGTTGTGGATGGCTGGGCTGGCAACCTTCCGAGGAGGTCCTACCCCAGGGTGGGCAAAGGGCTGATGATCTGTTTCCATCCCTTCCCTGCTTTCCACCCCTCCTTTTTGCCTACCTTCACTTTCACCCCTCTGGGGACCTGGACAAGGGTTTGGGGGAGCAATGGGACTCTGCAGCTGGCCAGAGCCCCCTCCAGGATGTGGCCTGGGGCTGCAGGGAACCCTGGCTCAAATGTCCAATAAAACTTGAAGAAAGAGGAATTCTCTGCCTGGCTTCCCTTCCACTTCCTCCTCCTTCCCTGAAGACACAGATGCAGCCAGGCTGAAACTATTTACATACCAAGCCACTTCCTTCTACTCTGAATGAGGAGTTAGCAACAGCCCTGGCTTGCAGGCGTGAAGTTACTGACAAGGTCCTACAGCAGCAGGAAGATTGCAAGCAGGAAGGTGGAAGAGAGAGACATATCTATTCTTGTACACATCCTTGTGTGTGTGTATGTGGGGGGGATCTTCTTTAGATCTCTTAGGAACAGTGGAGGAGACCCCATGGGTGTGGGGAGGTATAAGATCCTACTGGTTTCCCAGAGTGGGGTCACCGTTCAAGAAGAATCATGGTATAAGGACGTCACCACTGTCTCAGCTTAACAAATGAGAACTGAACCTTTGGGCATGCCTGTTAAGATGTACTCATACCATGAGCCTTCAAGATGGGAGTCTGGGGTGATGCCAGTCACACCAGAAATCACAGCCATAACATCCTCGTGTGGACAGAAAATGTGGCCATCCTGGGAGGATGAAGCCAGAGGAGGTGAGCACTGAGCAAGAGAGAAGCAGAGGCTGTGCTGGGCACTGGGGTTTTCATGAGGGACATCAGAAAAGAAGTGCTTTGGAGACACAGAACCCAAAGTGGCAGCTGAAACCAAACCTCCTGGCACTGGGGAGACCAAGGCATGAAGTTTCCTGATAAACCTGGCCAGCATGGGATACACAGCAAGAACATGTCTCAAAGACCAAATGGTGGGTTGAGAAGATTGCTCAATGGTTAAACTGTTTGCTGTGCAGTCCATGGAACCTGGGTTCCCAGGTGCAATGTAAATTATGTGAGGCAGGCATGGCAGCTTGACTATAATTCCACACCTGGAAATCAAAGCCTGGAAGTCCTGAGAGCAAGGTGACTAGCCAGACCATTCCTTCTGGCAAGAGACCAAGCCTCAAAACAGTAAAGTTGGAAGAGTGATTACAGATGATCCCTGATACCTCAGAGTGCACAAGGATGCACAATCATGTGCATGAACACTCACAAGCATGTGTCCACCCCATGTGCAGACATGCCTACATGCTGTATCCAGCCCTCAGGGTTGGCTCTGAAAAGGTGACGAAGGGTCATAACACACACACACACAGCAAAATCTCAGGTTTTAAAATGGGTGCCAGGAGACATTATGCCTAGTTTTTAGGCAGAAGGGGAGGCCTGGAGACTTTCTTCCTGCCAACTTTTATTCTGAGACCAATCACAACTGATGCTAATGAACCTCCCTGTGAGCTAAAAAGGGATTCTTCAAGTAATTATGTGAAGAGAGATGGCTTAGGGGTTAAAGTCTTTGCCTCACAAACAAAAGGACTGGAGATCAGATCCCACATCAAAATGCCAGGTAGATGTGGTAGTGACTGGTAATTCCAGCCTTGGGAGAAGGGACCTGGGAAACCCCAGAGCAAAACAAGAAGGAGGTTGAGCAATGCAGGGTGATTCCACACACTTGGGCCTCCACAGGCACACAGTGTACCCTCTGGTACACACACACACACACACACACACACACACACACACACACACACAATCCAGAAAACGATATAGTTACTAAGCAACTTGAGGGACAAAGGGATGACTATTTTGGCTCATGTGTCCAGAGAAGACAGAGAAGGTCATGGTTGACAGATGTAAGGTGATGGGGTGGGTCGCTGACTGTTAGCTTGCAGCCATATTTAGAAAGAAAGAGAAGGAGAATGAGAAAAAAGATGAGTAGAAAGAAAAGGAGAGAGAAAGGAGATGATAGAGAAAGGAAGAAAAGTAATAGAAGGAAGGAATAAAGGAAGGAAGGAAGGAATGAAGAGTAAAGGAAGGAAGGAAGGAAAGAAAGAAGGAAGGAAGAAAAGAAGGAAGGAAGAGAAATGAAGGAAAGAAGGAAAGAAAGAAGGAAGGAAAAGGAAGGAAGTGGGGTCAGATTATAAACCTCAAGGCCCAATCCCCAGTGACATACCTGGTCCAGGTAGGCTCCACCTCCTAAAGATCCCAAATAGTGCCATTAGCTGGGAAGCAAGTGTTCAGTCACAGGAATCTGTAGGAGAAAAGTTCATACCCAAACAATAAAATAAGTGCACCTAAAATGTCAAATTCCTAACACCCACATAAGCTGGGGGTGGCTGAGATCTTAGGGCTGTAAGGCAGGGTAGAGGTGGGAGAATTTCTGGTGCTTGTTGACCACTGCCTAGCCCCAAGTTCAAGGAATAAGTTGGACAGAGATAGAGCAGGACACTCAACATCCTCTGCTGGCCTCGGTGTCCACGTTCAGGACCCATGCTTGGCATCACTGATAAGTAGGGAATCACCAGGAAGGTGATATCTAGTTTTGTTATGGTGCAGCTCTGGCTTTGAAGAATAGGTTTGCTGGTGCTTCTCTCCTGCCTGCTGCTTGGGGAGAATCGTGTTAGCTTTTTCTTTCATGGTTTGATGATTTAGCAACAAATCCATCTGGTTCTGGTGTATAACTGAAGACTCTCAATGTCAAAACCAGTCACTCAACAGACCTGCATACTGCCAAAGGGGAACTCTTCTACATTGCTGGTAGGAATGCAGGCTCATACAGCCATTCTGGCGAGCCGTCTGGAGATTCTTAAAGAAATTAAAGATTGAAATGCCATATGACCCTGCTATTCCACTTTTGGGAATAACCCCCCATACAGCAGAGGTTCACCTCGATAGCACAAGCACGACCATGTTCATAGCAGCACTGTTTACAATAGCAAAGTCATGGAATCAGCCCAAATGTCCAACA
The DNA here is from genome assembly GCA_023101885.1 of Typhlomys cinereus. Taxonomy (NCBI): domain Eukaryota; kingdom Metazoa; phylum Chordata; class Mammalia; order Rodentia; family Platacanthomyidae; genus Typhlomys; species Typhlomys cinereus. Next base: position 1,000,336 of record JALPQD010000202.1, read on the forward strand.
GTTGACGAGTGGATAAGGAAACTGTGGTACATCTATACAATGGAGTACTACTCAGCCATCAAAAATGATGAATTACTGGAATTTGCCGGGAAATGGATGTCATTAGAAACAATTATATTAAGTGAAGTATCCCAGACCCAGAAAATTAAGCGCCGTATGTACTCCCTAATAGGTGGCTCCTAGTACCAAACCCACCCAGCCCACCTAGAGACAGTAATTCCAAGGATTATGAACAGGAGGGATGGGGTAGGAGGGCCACACCAGAAACAAGGAGAGAAGGGACCATGTTACAGCAGGGAAAATAGGCCTCCACCAAGGACCCAAATAAGTAATGAGACATCCGATTAAGTTCACAGACTTTTGTTCCTGATCATTTACTACTGAGGGGGAGTGATCTCACCAGAAGAGGAGGGCATATAGTCTGGCAGATAAAAAGTAACAATTTTGCAAATGGGTGATAGACCCCTCCCTCACTGTGGTTTCCCACTTTTATTACATCTACCTTTGAATGTGCTTTTATCACAAGACTCTAACAGCTTTTTGTCTCTGGCCAGGGGGTAACATACAATGCCCACCAGGATGGAGTGAAGGGCATTGCAGGAGCAGCAAAACTGTAAAAGAAAATCAACAAACCACAATCCAGAACTTCAGAGACTCTATATCAACCACCTAGAACTAGGCCAGCTTAGTCTCTCCCCATCTTGAAGCTCAGGGAAATTTGCGGAAGAGGGGGCGGTAAGAGTGTAAGAGCATAAGGATGGGAGGAGCAATGATATGTAAGATACTCTATACTAGTTAGGGCTGAAGCAATCATAATTGGACTTTGCATGCCCTGCGCATTGTCCAACACACTGTTGACCTCACAAAGTCTAGCATCTGCTAAAGGCACCAAGATCCTTGGAGGCAAAGGATTGGCAGCCACAGCAGTGTTCCTATACCTAAGGGGAACACGGGAAAGGGTTCGGGAAAGGCCACTGGGTCCTTGTACGTCATCGGAGAGGAGGGCCCAGAGGAAAATCAGGCATGCACAAGAAAGGACTCTCTGGGAATTGGGGTGGGAGGCACTGGGGGATGGGGAGGGAGAGGGGTGGGGAGGGGGAGCAGGAGGTACGGGGGGAGGAGGAGGGAGGGAGGGAACTGGTGTACCTAATAAGTTTGTATGAGCTGAAATAAAAAAATGTAAAAAAAAAAGCATATTTTACTTCTGCAGAAGGGTTTTCAGCCTCTGCAAGTGCAAACAGCAAAGGATACAGTGGTTGGTCAGTCCACGTGATCTGAATCCAGGTCCTTTTTGTTTGTGAGGCAAAGGCTTTAACCTCTGAGTATTTACTTAGCCCCTGTAATGTGACCTTTTAATCCCTAATGCAGGGTTGTGTCTGTCCTTTACCCTCATTGGTTTGAGACTTAGCTACACATTCTGTTTCCTGGATGACTAGAAAACAGACGGTCAATCTATGAAGCTGAGAAGGGATGCAAAACACAGTCTGACCAAGTAAGAAATGCATAGCACAGTAGAAGTTAAGGAAGTTGGAAAGTTCTTTTTTTTGAGTTTATCAAAATAAGAGGGGTAAGCAATTCTCAGAAAATTTCGTTATGAAATGGAGGCTTGTATGAGTTATTCTCTGTTGCTGCTGTGAGACACTCATCTTGGACAATCATCTTGAAGGGAGAAAGGGAGATATAATTAGCTTATGGTTCAGAGGGGAGTTACAATCCTTCATGGTGGGAAAGGCATGGCTGGCTAGCAGAAGCTGGAGGCAGCGTAAGTCACTGCAGATATCACAGAGGCTGAGAGCTGTTACTGCAAGCTCAATCAATCAGGTTGGGGCTAACCCACCTCAAGGTCCACCTGTGACTGCCTTTCTCCAGGAAGGTTCCACCTCTTAAAAATGCCAGGACCTTTCCCAACTAAAGACTGCAACACATGAGCCTGTGGGAGGACAACTCACCCTTCAAACTGTGACAAGGTTGTCGTTAACATGGAAGCACTTTGGTTTTATAGAAAAGCCTGTTTGCCCACACTGGATGGTTCTTGTCTAGGAGGCTCTGTGTTACTGCTTCAAGCTAAAGTATGCAATGGGGACCAGGAGAAGGGAGACAGAGATCATAAGGGAGCATGCTGTGTGTGGGTTGGTTTTCCCTTGCACACAATTCCAGGCCATCAGGGCAGAAAAAGGTGAATGCCCTGCAGGTCTTCTGCCCCCTCATCCAAATCCAGGGGACTCCGGACACAGCATGGAGCTTGTCAAGGAAAGACTCAATTATTGGGTGCAATGAAATAGCTTATGTATAGAGCAGACTGCCGGGTGTGAAACGAGTAGCCAATTACTTTAATGGTCAGCACAGCACACAGGCTGCATAGGTCAGACTTAACATGTATCTATGTTGGCTCCTATAAGCCAATTAGGACTCTCTATAATATAAACAGGCAGGCCCAATATCTCTCCCTTTTTGTATTAATAGAGACTGTATATCACAATTAACTATACATATGTCCAATGTCCCATAACTCCCAGTGTGAGCTTTTGCTGTTGTCCTGTCCTGGTTGGTCTTCTCAGTCAGGCTGGTTGGCATCAGCACCAGGCATGGCAGCAGGTAGCTTGGGGAAGTTGCAGTGGCTCACACAGTCAGTACAGGCCTGCCTAGTCCATTTTTAAACCAAGGCCTCACAAGCCTCCAAGCTTGAATCGTTTCTCTGGGGGGGGCATGATATGGGTGTTCAAGGGCCATAAACGTCTGTAGTGTGGTCTCATTGATAGAGTGCTGCTGAGAAATGTGCTGAGGAAACACTTAAGCGATATAATTATTAAAAGAACAATTTTTTCTAGATGTTAGGTCAAACCCAGATTGACTCCACCTTGATTTAGGTAAGGTATCAATCAGGCCATCTTGAGTTAGGTCAGGCCTATAAGGATTCCAGTTAGCATCTTCCTAGAGCACACCGGGGATAGTATCTTGACAGAAGGTTTGGTGGATAGGCTTCTCCAGTGTCTTTGGAATCTTGATTCAGGTTGTCCCTTCTGAAAATTTAAAATGTTGATGGTAAATAATGCCAACCCTAGCTGTTGGTGTGGGCTTATTCCCCCTTTTTGTTTAAATAGTTGGGCCTTTAATTTAGTTGGGTATGGGGTCATCCAGCAGAGGGGGATGTCTTTTTGGCATTTTAAAGACCTTTAAAGACCTTGAGAGACCCATCCCAGCATGGCTGTTCTAAACCTGCCTACTTTACCCCTTAACCTATTTGAGGACCCAGACTGCTCAAGAAATGAGGGGTGAAGACTGGTCTTTGGCTACTTCCTGCTGAGAATGGACAATGAAAATGAAAGCAGTCTGATGTCCTCATCTGTGAAGTGCTGGGATGGTCTAGAGGTCTTTAACAGAAGGCTTAATTACTTTAAGCTCCCTATAAAAGAGACAAAACACAGGTTAAACTTTTAAGATCTACACAAGGATAAACCATTGTAACTGGGAAGGCACACGGGATAAACCAAATTAGCTCAGTAATCTTACTGTGGTACAGTCAAGAGTTAGTAAAGAAAACCCATTACCTCACCTGGAATAGTCATTAACTTAGTCTGGTGAAAAACCAAGAACTAATCTGCTTACTGAAGACTCTTTTTTTCCCCTCTGGCAGCTGTGAATCTCTATGATCACATCTTAAAACCTGTTTAAAACAATGTGAACTGCCTATCTTGTTTCATTACACAAAGGAATGTCTAAAAGTAACATCATTAAGCATATAAGGAATCTCAGTAGTTACTTTTTGAGTGACTGATGAACCTGTCATTTTCTTGATCATTAACATTTTAGTAAAATCAAAGATTGACAAAAGCCTAGGAAGGATGTTGAACACTAGAATTTTGTGCTCCCTTGTCTATTAACATAGAAACAAAGAGGCTTCCCATATGCATGTTAAACCCAAGGTTCTCATGAGATTAAAAATGCCATGTCAACCTGGCATTTTGGGCCTTCTTTTGGTGGAAGCTTCCTGTGCTTGTAACCATCCCAAAGCGCCCAGTCTGGTCATATTTAAAGCATCTTTTCCATATTTCCCCTGCCAGAAGGGGTCCTGTGTTGATCTGCTTGGGTGTGTCTGTTAGTATTTTATGTATCCCCTTAGGCAAATGTCAAGATTTGACTTTTTTTTTTTCTTTCATCAAATTAAGTCCTACGTTACCTGCCCTTGAGAAGTTGGGGATTTTATGAGTAATTAAATTCTTGCTTAGACAAAACAGACTATTGAAATACATTTTAATATATGAAGCTTAATTCTTAATCTCTAATTTCTGAGGCTCAATGTCTTTTATTTTATAGCATGGAAGAAGCATAATGCATAACATATTCTTTTATCACCATCTCTGATTTTTAATCTTTTTGTGAACCTAACACTCCATAAACCTTTACAGCATACTTTAACATTTTTTTCTAAGTAACTAACCCATAAAACTCCTGTACACATTTTAATTTTTTAAGAAAGATTTTTTTATCCTATACATCTCTTTTAAACCTCTTGGTACATCCAAATACCATACATATTTTTTTCATTTTTTATCCTACTTGATGTTTTTCCTGTTGTTTTTACATTAGATATCTTGTAAGAAAAGTCCTTTAAAAGAAGAAATAACAGTAGATCCCATCTTAAAAATCATTATATCCGAATTAAGTTTGCAAAATTGTAGCAGAACACAGGAGTACACTTGGAATTAGGAATCATACATACCAGGAGAATGAAGAAATTGCAATGAATTTCTCAGAAATTAGTTTTTCTTTCTGGCTGCTAGATACCTTAATATTACACATGGGAAAGCAAACTTTTAAAGGAATTACAAAAGTGATGTTATCAGATCTTAGGTAAAAACACAATGCCACCTTTTGTGAAGCTTCATAAAAATCAAGATAAAACAAGATATTTTAGTCAGCACGTACTCAGGCCATTTGATATTATCAAAATGATTCATTTTTAAGTGTGCATGTGCATTTAAATTGGGCATGCCAAATAATGAACAGAGTCAAGAACCAAAATGTGATTATAAGTGCGCAATACAATTTGAAGTGGCCACAGCTGTTATTTTGAAACATAAAACACACATTTTATAGGAAATCCAGATAACCTAACAAGTCAGAACTTTTTTAAAGTAACTCTTCATCATCACAGACAAAGTACAAAGAACAACAAACAGTTTTTCTGGTCCCTCCAGTGTATGAGGGGCAAAGGCTTTTTTGAATGAAGCTTTAGATAAACACAAACAGAGGCAGTTCCCACCCGCCTGCACAGGGAACTGAGGAATTTGTACGTAGTCTTTCTCAATCCCCCCCTGAGTAATGGTGATTGATGGCACTTTGCCCTTCCTGGTATGTGATGGGGGCAAGAAGGGGACTCGCCAGGTTTTGGTACAATGCCTGCTATTGTCACTTCAGAGGGACCTTTGTCTAGTTTTTTCCATGCTGTCCATTTAATGAAGATGGGATTGGAAAACACCGCTCTGACTACATCCAGCCAGTCTTTTGTTGTGCAGGACTGATGAGCTAAATCTTTTTTTTGTTTTGTTTTGTTTTTTGTTTTTTGTTTTTTTTATTATTATTTCCACTCATACAAAGTTAACAAGTACACCGGGTCCCTCTCTCCCTCCACTTCGGCACAACACCCCTGCTCCCACCTCCCCTCTCCCCTCCCTCCCTATCCCCCAGTGCCTCCCTCCTCCAAACCCCAGAGCATCCTTTACTGTGCATGCCAAACTCTCCTCTGGGTCCTCCTCTCCGATGAGGTGCAAGGACCCAAGGGCATATCCCAGAACCCTTTCCTGTGTTCCCTTTAAGCTTAGGAACACTACTGTGACTCTCAGTCCCTAGCCTCCAAGGATCCTAGTGCCTTTAGTCTATGCTAGACTTTTGGGGTCAATAATGTGTTGGACATAGCACAGGTCATGCAAAGTCCTATTATGATTGCTTTGGCCCTAACTTGTGTGGAGTATCTTGCATATCATTACTCTTCCCATCCTTGTGCTCTTACAATCTTACTGCCCCCTGTTCTGCAAATTTCCCTGAGCTTCAGGATGGGGAGAGATCAGGCTGACCCAGTTCCATATGGTTGATATAGAGTCTTTAATGTTCTGAATTATGGTTTGTAGATTTCTTTTTCGGTTTTGCTGCTCCTAAAATGCCCTTGGCTCCATCCTGATGGGTATTGTATATCAACCCTGGCCAGAGATAGAAAGCTGTTAAACTAGAGTCTTGTTATAAAAGTATTTTCAAAGGTAGATGCAATAAAAGTAGGAAACCACAGTGAGGGAGGGGTCAATCACCCATTTGCAAAATGGTTACTTATTATCTGCCAGACTATATGCCCTCCCATTCTGGTGAGATCACAGCCCCTCAGTTGTAGATGATCAGGAAGGAAAAATCTGTGAACTTAACCAGATGTCTCATTGCTTACTCGCAGTCCTCGATGGAGGCCTATTTTCTCTGCTGTTACATGGTCCCCTCTCTCCTTGTTTCTGGTGTGGCCCTCCTACCCCATCCCGCCTGTTCATATTCCTTGCAATTACTGTATTACAGAGATTTATCATTAAGTGTCTCTAGGTGGGATAGGTGGGTTTGGTACTAGGAGCCACCTATTAGGGAGTACATATGGCACTTAATTTTCTGGGTCTGGGATACTTGACTCAATATAATTGTCTCTAATGACAACCATTTCCTGGCAAATTCCAGTTCTTCATCATTTTTTATGGCTGAGTAGTACTCCGTTGCATAGATGTACCACATTTTCCTTATCCACTCATCAACTGTTGGACATTTGGGTTGATTCCATGACTTTGCTATTGTACACAGTGCTGCTATGAACATGGTCGTGTTTGTGCTATCGAGGTGAACCTCTGCTGTATGGGGGGGGTTATTCCCAAAAGTGGAATTGCAGGGTCATATGGCATTTCAATCTTTAATTTCTTTAAGAATCTCCAGACGGAGAGGTGGCTCAGGGGTTAAGCCTCCGCCTTGGAGGCGGAAGGTCCAGAGTTCCGATCCCAGATCCCACGTATAGACGCCAGACGGAAGCGGGGGCGGCCTGCGCTTCTGGTCCTGATAGGGCGGAGCCTGTGAATCCCGGGGCAGAAGGAGGTGGAGGCTTCCATGGTGGTTCGCGAATTCGTCCGTGGTTCTACACACACATACACACACACACAGACACGCGCGCGCACATACACACAGTTGAATAAATAATAATAAAAAAAAAATTAAAAAAAAAAAAGAATCTCCAGATGGCTCGCCAGAGTGGCTGTATGAGCCTGCATTCCCATCAGCAATGTAGGAGAGTTCCCTTCTCTCCACATCCTCTCCAGCATTTGGTGTTGTTTGTGTTGTGGATTTTTGCCATCCTGACTGGGGTGACATGATATCTCAGGGAAGTTTTGATTTGCATTTCCCTGATGGCTAAGGAAGTGGAGCATTTTTAAGATATTTGTTAGACATTTTAATTTCATCTCTAGTAAAGTTTCTTTTAAGTTTTAAGGCCCATTTTTTAATTGGACCATTAGTTTCCTTCATGTTTAGTTTTCTACGTTCTTTGTGCACTCTGGATAATAGAGCTCTATCAGATATGTGGATAGTGAAGATTTTCTCCCATTCTGTGGGTTGCCTTTAAGCTCGTGTTACAATCTCTTTATCTGAACAGAAGCTCTTTAATTTCACAAGATCCCAACTGTTGAGAGTTGATAGCAGTGACTGTGCCATTGCATGTCTATTTAGGAACTGTTGGCCTAGCCCAATCATCTTGAGGGAATTCCTTATCTTTTGAACTATGGTTTTTATAGACTCTGGCCTTAAATCAAGGTCCTTGATCAATTTGGAATTAAGTCTTGTACAAGGTGAAAAGTACGGGTCCAGTTTTAATCTTCTACATGTGGAGATCCAGTTTTGCCAGCACCATTTTTTGAAGATGCTGTTCTTTTTCCATTGGATTTTTTGGGCCCCTTTGTCAAAGATCAAATGGCTGTAGTTTTGTGGGCTTATATCTGGGTCTTCAAGCCTTATCCATTGATCTGTGTGTTTATTTTGGAGCCAGTACCAGGCTGTTTTTACAACTATGGATTTGTAGTGTAGACTAAGGTTTGGTATGGTGATACCTCCTGCAGTGTTTTTGTTACTCAGGATTATCTTAGCAATCCTGGGTCTTTTGTGCCTCCATGTGTATTTTGAGATTGTTTGGTCACCTTCTTTAAAGAATTGCTTTGGGATTTTAATTGGTATAGCATTGAATTTGTATATTGCCTTTGGTAGGATGGTCATTTTTACAATGTTGATTCTACCAATCCAGGAACATGGGAGGTCTTTCCACCTGGTGACTTCTGCAATTTCTTTCTTAAGGGCTTTAAAGTTTTCATTGTAAAGGTCTTTTACCTCCTTGGTTATGTTTATACCAAGGTATTTCATTTTTTTACTGGCTATAGTAAATGGGATTGTTTCTCTCAGGGCTTTTTCACTTCTTTCATTCTGGGCATATAGGAAAGCCACTGATTTTTGTACATTTATTTTGTATCCTGCCACCCTGCTGAACTTCTCAATTAGTTCCAGGAGTTTCCTGGTGGAGTTTTTGTGATCGCTCAGGTATAAGATCATGTCATCTGCAAATAGAGGTAGCTTGACTTCTTCCATGCCTATTCTAATCCCTTTTATGGACCTTTCTAGTCTAATGGCTTCAGCTAAAACTTCAAGTACAATATTGAATAGAAGTGGTAAGAGTGGACAGCCTTGTCTAGTTCCTGATCAAAGTGGGAATGCTTCCAGTTTTTCTCCATTTAATATAATCCTTGTTGTTGGCTTGTTGTATACAGCTTTTATTATATTGATAAAGATTCCTTCCATTCCTACGGTCTCTAGCGTTTTGATCATAAAAGGCTGTTGGATCTTGTCAAAAGCTTTTTCTGCATCTATCGAGAGTATCATGTGGTCTTGGGCTTTGGACTGGCTTATATTATGAACCAACCTTGTGTGCCTGAGATAAAGCCTACTTGGTCCCTGTGAATCTTTTTGATATGTTTTTGAATCCGATTTGCTAAGACTTTGTTGAGAATCTTTGCATCTGTGTTCATCAGAGAGATCGGCCTATAGTTTTCTTTTTTAAGTGAATCTTTATTAGGGTTTGGGATTAAGACGATATTAGCTTCATAGAAGGAATTTGGTAGTGTTCCTTCCTTTGCTATTTGGTGGAACAGTTTAAGTAGTATTGGTGTTATTATCTCCTTAAATGTCTGGTAGAACTCTATGCTGAATCCATCTGGTCCAGGACATTTTTTGGTGGGAAGATTCGAGATTACTTCCTCAATTTCCTTATATGTTATAGGACTATTATATAATTCACAACTTCCTGACTCAATTTAGGTAAGTTGTGTTTACTTAGGAATTCATCCATCTCTTTTGTGTTGTCATATTTCACAGAGTATAAGTTTTTGAAATATGATGTTTTAATTCTCTGGATTTCTTGGGTATCAGTAGTGATAACTCCATTTTCATTTCTAATCTTATTAATTTTGGTTTTCTCTCTCTTTCTTTTGGTTAATTTAGATAGAGGTGTATCAATCTTATTGATTTTTTCAAAGAACCAGCTTTTTCACTGGTTAATTTTCTCTATCTTTTCCTAATCTCGATTTCAGATATTTCGCCCCTGATTTTGCTAATCTCCTCTCTTCTACTGCTTTTGGGATCAATTGCTCTAGTTTTTCTAAAGCTTTGAGCTGCATTGTTAAGTTGTTTATTTCTGATATTTCCATTTTTTTGATGTAAGCATTAAGAGTTATGAACTTACTTCTTAGGACAGCTTTCATTGTGTCCCAGAGATTTTGGTAAGTTGTATTTTCATTAGTGTTTGCTTTCAGGAAATCTTGAATTTCCTTTTAATTTCTTCCTGAGTCAAGTTCTCATTCAGCATCATAGTGTTAAATTTCCAGGAATTTTCTCTCTTATGTGTTGTGAATGTCCAGCTTTAGACCGTGGTGGTCTGATAGGGCGCAGGCTAGAATTTCAACTTTCCTGTATATGTGGAGATTCATTTTGTGGCCCAATATGTGATCTCTTTTGGAGAAAGTTCCGTGTGCTGCTGAGAAAAATGTGTATTCTTTGGTATGTGGATGAAAAGTTTGATAGAGATCTGTAAGCCCCATTTCTTTAAGGATTTGATTAAGTTCCAAAGTGTCCCTGTTAAGCTTTTGACTTGTTGATTTGTCCCATGTTGAGAGGGCAGTGTTGAAATCCAGAAGAATTATCATTTCGGGGTTGATTTCTCCCTTTAGACGCTATAGGATTTCTTAATGAATGTGGAAGGGCCCATATTGGGTACATATATGTTCAGTATTGTGAAGTCTTCGTGGTGAATTGTACCTGTGACTAAAATGTAGTATCCATCTGTGTCTCTTATGATTTTTTTGGGTTTGAAGTGCACGTTGTCTGACAGCATAATGGCTACCACTGCCTGTTTCCTAGTTCCATTAGCTTGCAGAATTTTGGACCAGCCTTTCATTTTTAGGATGTGCCTATCTTTTGTGGTGAGATGAGTTTCCTAAATGCAGCAGATTGATGGATTGTGATTTTTAATCCAAGTTTGTAATCTGTGTCTCTTAATCAGTGAGTTAAGCCCATTGGCATTTAATGTTATAATGGAGAAATTATTTTTAATTCTGGACATTTTTTATGTTTAGTGGATTTTGTAAGCTTATTGCTTTACATTTATATTTTTGTGGTATTATACTTCCCTTCTGTCCTCCTGGATACACTTGTTCTTTTCTTCAAGTTTGAGTATCATTTCTAGCATTTTTTGAAGGCCTGGTTTGGTAGACATGTATCTCTTCGAGTTGTCTTTGTGCTGGAAAATTTTTCTTTCTCCCTCGATCATGACAGATAGTTTTGCCGGGTATATCAGTCTGGGTTGCCATTTTTGCTCATTTAATACTTGAAGTACATCTCTCCAAGCTCTTCTTGCTTTTACTGTTTCCATTGAGAAGTCATTTGTTATTTTAATAGGTTTACCTTCAAAAGTGACTTGCTTTTTTTCTCTTTTTTTAAACATTTTTTCTTATTATTTCTGCTCATACAAACTTAATAGGTACACCACTTCGCTCCCTCACTTCTCCTCCCTCCGAACCCCTGCTCCCCCTCCCTCACTCTTCCCTCACCATCCCCCAGTGCCTCCCCCCAATCCCAAGAGAATCCTTTAATGTGCATGCCAGACTCTCCTCTGGGCCCTCCTCTCCGATGACGTACAAGGACCCAGTGGCCTTTCCCTGAACCCTTTCCTGTGCTCCCCTTAAGTATAGGAACACTACTGTGACTGTCAATCCCTTGTCTCCAAGGATCTTGGACTTTGTGAGGTCAATAGTGTGTTGGACATTGTGCAGGGCATGCAAAGTGCAATTATGATTGCTTCGGCCCTAACTTGTGTGGAGTATCTTGTATATCATTGCTCCTCCCATCCTTTTGCTCTTTACAATCTTACCACCCCATCTTCCACAAATGTCCCTGATCTTCAGGATGGGGAGAGATTAGTCTGGCCTAGTTCTAAGTGGTTGATATAGAGTCTCTGAAGTTCTGGATTGTGGTTTGTTGATTTTCTTTTGCAGTTTTGCTGCTCCTGCAATGCCCTTCACTCCATCCTGATGGGCATTGTATGTTACCCCCTGGCTAGAGACAAAAAGCTGTTAAACTGGAGTCTTGTTATAAGAGCACATTCAAGGGTAGATGTAATAAAAGTAGGAAACCACAGTGAGGGAGGGGTCAATCACCCATTTGCAAAATGGTTACACAGAATGGGAGAAAATCTTCGCTTCTTTTCTCTTGAAGCTCTCAGCACCATTTCTTTATCTTGAATGAGGAGTGTTTTAACTGTTATTTGCTGTGGCGAGTTTCTATTTTGGTCATATCTGTTTGGGGTGTGGAATGCCTCTTGTATATGGATGGGCCTCTTTTTTTTTTTTTAAATGAGGAAAATTTTCCTTGATGATAGTTTGAAAAATTTCCTCAGGTGTAGTATTTTGGGATTCTTGTTCTGGTAATCTATGAATATGCATGCTCAGCTTCTTCAGGGTGTCCCATAACTCTTGAATATTTCTCTCGAGTGTCTTTTTGGCTTTAGCAACCTATTCCATTGAGCTGGTTAATACTCCCACTTTGTCTTCAAGGTCTGAAATTCTATTTTGTGCTTCATTAGTTCTGCTGATAAGACTCTCTGTTAAGTTCTGGGTTGAAGATAGCTTGCCGTTTAGTTCAGTTTTAAACTCTGTTTGAGTCTGTTTTAACTTCTCTATTTGTGTTTTTGTTTCTTGTACTGTTTTTCTCAACTCCTCCAAGTGTCTGTTGTGTTCCTCTTCAAAGTGAATGATGCGATTATTTAATTCCTCCCGGATTTCCTCTTTCATAGTATTGAACATGGTAATGTCATGTTTTGAAAGTCATTATCTTGGGTCAGGCTTTCTTGGCTATTTTCCATGGGTTTGTTCTGGTTGGAGTCTATCATTATGGGATTAATCTCTTCAGTGGTAAATTTGTTTAGTTGGTTGTTGTTTCTCATGGATTTGCACTTCGACTTGGGCATTGTCATTTAAACTGTTAAGACCTTCTTTCAATTTCTGTGCGTTTTTCACGAACTGAATTATTTGGCCTGAGGTTTGGGGTTGAGCTGGTGGGAGCTTAACTAGCTCACGGTGAGTCTCGGCTGGACTGTGCGCATCCCGCGTGGGTGGGGAAAGGGAAGAGGTCTCAGTGGTGGGACGCTCTTTAAGCAGGGGAGCTGGGTCGTGACCCAGAGGGTCCTCCGTGGTGCAGCACAGCACTGGCACCAGCTGGCTGGTGGAAGGATCTGGGTCCTGGTATTTGGGATTCGTTTTGGGGGAGCTTGCTTAGGTCTTGGTGAATCCCAGCTGGACTGCATGTGTCCTTAGCAGGTGGGGAAAGGGTTGATGAGCTAAATCTTGAAGAAGCATTTCGACCCAAGAAAAATTTGAGCCATCCTCTATAACTGTCCTCTTTAATTTTTAAAAATTTTTACCTTCCCAAGGATACCATACTGTAGGGCGAATGTCCTCTGTATCTAGATTCTCAGTATACTTGGGCTCTACCCCGGATTTCCTGCTGTAGCCTGAAGGGGACCCGTGTCCCCACATGTGGAAATATTGGTGAGGGCATATGGGGGAGGGCTCTCACCTAGCCTGCCTCTGCCCTGTTCCCCCTTGAGTGGAGATAAATCTGGATACAGGTGACCGGTCCCACTCCCCAATCATTCACTTGCATTTTTCTCCAGCCGGTGGACTGCATTCCACCCCTCCCCCATGAGCAGAGCTAAATCTGGATGAAAGGAACCATCTGTGCCAGGTGCCATCTGTAGCCACAACCCCACCATTGCTTCTTAATACAGATCTCAGTGCTGTTGGCACAGAGTCAAGCTTGCAAGTTGAGTTACCCATATTTTCCAAGTTTCATTTACACTGAAATCTGCTTAGCTCTGCCCATTTTGGGAAAGTTCCTGACACGGGCACCAGATGCGTGGGTTGGCTTTCCCATGCACACATACACATTGTGACTCCAGGCCATCAGGGCAGAGAAAACAAACATGCTGCAGGTCCTCCACACTCTCATCCAAATCCAGGGGACTCCGGACACAGCAGGGAGCTTGTCAAGGCAAGATTCAATTTATCAGGGGCAATGAAATAGTTTATGTAGACAGCAGTCTGCAGGGTACGAAAGAGGCAGCCAATTACTTTAATGGTCAGCACAGCACACAGGCTGCATAGATCAGACTTAACATATATCTATGTTGGCTCCTATAAGCCAATTAGGGCTCTCATAATATAAACAGGGTTACATCCAGTATACTAGCTCCCAGTGTGATCTTTGGTCCTATGTGCTAAGCCACGCCCTGCTCACTCCCTCCCAGACTGTTATTCCTGGGCAGGCCCAACAATACTGTATGTAGGGATAGATAGAATAATGAGATACATGTGGTGTAAATCAGAAATGGAGACTTTGGACATGGAAGGAGAGGCAGGAGGATCAAGGTCATCCCCAACTATACCGAGTTTGGGATGAAGTCTGGGCTTCATAAGACCCTGCCTCAAAGAAAAATATACATCACACGCGTGGTCCAGCCGGGCCTCACCCCGCGCCCTAGGACCCCAGGTCAGCCCACAGGGACCTGGTTCCAACTCCCACCATCCAGCCAGAGCCGCGCGGGGGCCTAGGGACGAGGAGGACCTCCCTCTGCGCCTGGGCCCCGCCCCAGCTGCCCTCGGGTTAAATAGCTCCACGCCAACGCGCCCATCCTCCCTTTTCACCCCACCCCGCTCCGCCGGTCGGGACACGCATGCGCGGTCCAGCCGGGCCTCACCCCGCGCCCTAGGTAAGTCCCCGTTCGGGCCGGCCCACCAGGACCCCAGGCCAAATAATTCAGTTTAGTGAAATTGAGAGATCTTAAGAGTTAAAATGACAATGCCAAAGTTAAAGTGCAAATCCATGAGAAGCAACACTCAAGTAAACAAATTTCCCACTGAAGAAACTAATCCCATAATGTTAGACTCCAACAAGAACAAACCCGCGGAAAAAGGCCAAGAAAGCCTCACCCAGGATAAGGTCTTTCAAAATATGATCATTACCATGTTCAATACTATGAAAGAGGAAATCCGATAGGAATTACATAATCGAATCAATCGCTTTGAAGAGGAACACAACAGACATCTGGAGGAGTTGAGAAAAACAGTGCAAGAAACAAAAAGTGGCATAGAGCAGTTAAAACAAACTCAAGCAGAGTTTAAAACTGAGCTAAAAGACAAGTTATCTTCAACCCAGAACGCCACAGAGAGTCTTATCAACAGAACTAATGAAGCAGAAAACAGAATTTCAGACCTTGAAGATAAAGTGGGAGTACTAACCAGCTCAATGGAAGAGGTTGTTAAAGCCAAAAAGATACTTGAGAGAAATATCCAAGAGATATGGGACACCACGAAGAAGCCTAACATGCGTATTCATGGAATACCAGAGCAAGAATCTCAAAATACCACCCCTGAGGAAATTTTTCAAACGATCATCAAGGAAAACTTTCCTCATCTAAAAAAAGAGAGGCCCATTCATATACAAGAGGCATTCCGCACCCCAAACAGATACGACCAAAATAGAAGCACGCCGCGGCAAATAATAGTTAAAACACTCCACATTCAAGATAAAGAACTGGTGCTGAGAGCTTCAAGGGAGAAAAAACAAGTCACTTTTAAAGGTAAACCTGTTAAAATAACAAATGACTTCTCAGTCGAAACAGTAAAAGCAAGAAGAGCTTGGAGAGACATACTTCAAGTATTAATGAGCAAAAATGTCAACCCAGGCTGATTTACCCTGCAAAACTATAAGTCATGATCGAGGGAGAAAGAAAAATTTTCCAGCACAAAGACAACTTGAAGGGATACATGTGCACCAAACCAGGCCTTCAAAAAATGCTAGAAATGATACTCAAGCATGAAGAAAAAAACAGGCATATCCAGGAGACCAGAAGGCAAATATAACACCATTAAAAGCGAAGCAATATACTTATAAAAGCTACTAAACATAATAAATGTCTGGAATCAACAATAGTTTCTCCATTATAACACTAAATGTTAATGGACTTAATTCACCGATCAAGAGACACAGATTACAAACTTGGATTAAAAATAACAATCCATCAATCTGCTGCCTGCAGGAAACCCATCTCATCACAAAAGATAGGCACGCTCTGAAAATAAAAGGCTGGTCAACAATTCTACAAGCAAATGGAAGCAGAAAACAGGCAGGGGTAGCCATTATGCTATCAGACAAAGTGGATTTCAAACCAAAGAAAATTATAAGAGACACGGATGGATACTACATTTTAGTCACAGGTACAATTCACCAGGAAGACTTCACAATACTGAACATATATGCACCCAATACGGGCCCCTCCACCTTCATTAAGAAAACCCTACAGGGTCTAAAGCAAGAAATCAACCCCCAAACGATAATTCTTGGGGATTTCAACACCGCCCTCTCAACATGGGATAGATCAACAGGTCAAAAGCTTAACAGAGACACTTTGGAACTTAATCAAACCCTGAAAGAAATGGACCTTACAGATCTCTATCGAACTTTTCACCCATGCACCAAAGAATACACATTTTTCTCAGCAGCACATGGAACTTTCTCCAAAATAGATCACATATTGGGCCACAAAATGAATCTACACATATACAAGAAAGTTGAAATTCTAACCTGTGCAATATCAGACCACGGCCTAAAGCTGGACATCCACAACACATCAAACAAGAGAAAATACACTAACTCCTGGAAACTTAACACTATGATGCTGAATGAGAACTGGATTCAGGAAGAAATTAAAAAGGAAATTCAAGATTTCCTGAAAGTGAATGATAACGAAAATACAACCTACCAAAATCTCTGGGACACAATGAAAGCTGTTCTAAGAGATAAGTTCATAGCTCTTAATGCCTATGTCAAAAAAATGGAAACATCAGAAATAAACAACTTAATAATGCAGCTTAAAGCTTTAGAGAAACTAGAGCAATCTGATCCCAAAAGCAGTAGAAGAGAAGAGATTAGCAAAATAAGGGGAGAAATATCTGAAATCGAGACTAAGAAAACGATAGAAAAAATCAACCAATCAAAAAGCTGGTTCTTTGAAAAAATCAATGAGATTGATACACCCCTAGCTAAACTAACCAAAAGCAAGAGAGAGAAAACCCAAATTAACAAAATTAGAAATGAACATGGAGTTATCACTACTGATACCCAAGAAATCCAGAGAATTATACCATCATATTTCAAAAACTTATACTCTGTGAAGTTTGACAACACAAAAGAGATGGATGAATTTCTAAGTAAACACAACTTACCTAAATTGAATCAGGAAGTTGTGAATTATTTATATAGTCCTATAACATATAAGGAAATTGAGGAAGTAATCTCGAATCTTCCCACCAAAAAATGTCCTGGACCAGATGGATTCAGCACAGAGTTCTGCCAGACATTTAAGGAGTTAATACTCCTTAAACTGTTCCATCAAATAGCAAAGGAAGGAACACTACCAAATTCCTTCTATGAAGCTAATATCCTTTTAATCCCAAAACCTAATAAAGAAAGAAAACTAAAGGCCGATCTCCCTGATGAACACAGACACAAAGATTCTCAACAAAGTCTTAGCAAAGCGGATTCAAAAACATATTAAAAAGATCATTCATGGGGACCAAGTAGGCTTCATCCCCGGCACACAAGTTTGGTTCAACATACGCAAATCAATAAATGTAATTCATCATGTAAACCAGTCCAAAGTCCAAGACCACATGATACTCTCGATAGATGCAGAAAAAGCTTTTGACAAGATCAAACAGCCTTTTATGATCAAAACTCTAGAGACAGTGGGAATGGAAGGAACCTTAATCAATATAATAAAAGCTATATACAACAAGCCCACAGCAAGGATTATGCTCAATGGGGAACAATTGGAATCATTCCCACTTCGATCAGGAACTAGACAAGGCTGTCCACTCTCACCACTTCTATTCAATATTGTACTTGAAGTCCTAGCTGAAGCCATAAGACAAGAAAGGGACATAAGAGGGATTCAAATCGGCAAGGAAGAAGTCAAGCTATCCTTATTTGCAGATGACATGATCTTATACCTGAGGGATCCCAAAAACTCCACCAGGAAGCACCTGGAACTAATTGAGAAGTTCAGCAGGGTGGCAGGATACAAAATAAATGTGCAAAAATCAGAGGCCTTCCTATATGCCCAGAATGAAAGAAGTGAAAAAGCCTTGAGAGAAACCATACCATTTACTATAACCCTTAAAAAAAGGACATACCTTGGTATAAACCTAACCAAGGAGGTAAAAGACCTTTACAATGAAAACATTAAAACCCTAAAGAAAGAAATTGCAGAAGACACCAGAAGGTGGAAAGACTTCCCTTGTTCCTGGATTGGCAGAATCAACATCGTAAAAATGACCATCCTACCAAAGGCAATATACAGATTCAATGCTATACCAATCAAAATCCCAAAGCAATTCTTCAAAGAAGTTGACCAAACAATCTCAAAGTTCATATGGAGGCATAAAAGACCCAGGATAGCAAAAACAATCCTGAGTAACAAAAACACAGCTGGAGGTATTACCATACCAAACCTAAGTCTGTACTACAAATCCATAGTTATAAAAACAGCCTGGTACTGGCTACAAAATAGACACACAGATCAATGGATAAGGATTGAAGACCCAGATATAAGCCCACAAAGTTACAGCCATTTGGTCTTTCACAAAGGGGCCCAAAGAATTCAATGGAAAAAGAACAGCATCTTCAACAAATGGTGCTGGCAAAACTGGATCTCCACATGCAGAAGATTAAAGATGGACCCGTACTTGTCACCATGTACAAGACTTAATTCCAAATGGATCAAGGATCTTGATATCAGGCCAGAGACTTTAAAAACCATAGTTGAAAGGATAGGGAACTCCCTCGAGCTGATTGGGCTAGGCCAACACTTCCTAAACAGACATCCAATGGCACAGTCACTGCTACCAACTCGCAACAGTTGGGATCTTGTGAAATTGAAAAGCTTCTGTTCAGATAAAGAGATTGTCACACGAGCTCAAAGGCAACCCACAGAATGGGAGAAAATCTTCACTAACCACATATCTGACAGAGCTCTACTGTCCAGAGTGCACAAAGAACTTAGAAAACTAAACTCCAAGGAAACCAATGGCCAAATTAAAAAAAATGGGCCCTGGAACTTCAAAGAAACTTTACCAGGGATGAAATTAAAATGTCTAAGAAATATCTTAAAAAATGCTCCACTTCCTTCGCCATCAGGGAAATGCAAATCAAAACTTCCCTGAGATATCATCTCACCCTGGTCAGGATGGCAAAAATCCACAATACAAACAACGACAAATGCTGGAGAGGATGTAGAGAGAGGGGAACTCTCCTACATTGTTGGTGGGAATGCAGGCTCATACAGCCACTCTGGCGAGCCGTCTGGAGATTCTTAAAGAAATTAAAGATTGAAATGCCATATGACCCTGCTATCCCACTTTTGGGAATAACCCCCCATGCAGCAGAGGTTCGCCTCGATAGCACAAGCTCGACCATGTTCATAGCAGCACTGTTTACAATAGCAAAGTCATGGAATCAGCCCAAATGTCCAACAGTTGACGAGTGGATAAGGAAACAGTGGTACATCTATACAATGGAGTACTACTCAGCCATCAAAAATGATGAATTACTGGAATTTGCTGGGAAATGGATGTCATTAGAAAGAATTATATTAAGTGAAGTATCTGAAACCCAGAAAATTAAGCGCCGTATGTACTCCCTAATAGGTGGCTCCTAGTACCAAACTCACCCAGCCCACATTGAGACACTCAAAATAAACCTATGTAACACAGTAATTGCAAGGATTATGAACAAGAGAGATGGGGTAGGAGGGCCACACCAGAAACAAGGAGAGACGGGACCATGTTACATCCATCAAGGTCTGCAAGTAAGTAATGAGAAACCTGGTTAAGTTCACAGACGTTCTTTCCTGATCTCACCAGAAGGGGAGGGCATATAGTCTAGCAGATAAAAAGTAATCATTTTGCAAATGGGTGATGGACCCCTCCCTCACTGAGTTTTCCTACTCTTATTACATCTACCCTTGAATGTGCTTTTATAACAAGACTCCAGTTTAACAGCTTTTTGTCTCTGGCCAGGGGGTGACATACAGTGCCCAGCAGAATGGAGTGAAGGGCATTGCAGGAGCACCAAAACTGCAAAAGAAAATCAACAAACCACAATCCAGAACCTCAGAGACTATATCAATCACATAGAACTAGGCCAGCCTAATCTCTCCCCATCCTGGAGCTCAGGGACATTTGCGGAAGAGGGGGCGGTAAGATTGTAAGAGCAAAAGGATGGGAGGAGCAACGATTTGCAAGATTCTCAACAATAGTTGGGGCCAAAGCAATCATAATGGGACTTTGCATGCCCTGCGCAATGTCCAGCGCACTGTTGCCCTCATAAAGTCTAGCATCTGTTAAGGGCACCGAGACCCCTGGAGGCAAGGGATTGACAGCCATAGTAGTGATCTTATGCTTAAGGGGAACAAGAGAAAGGGCTTATGGAAATGCCACTGGGTCCTTATATGTCATCGGAGAGGAGGACCCAGTGGAGAGTTAGGCGTACACAATAAAGGACTCTCTGGGAATTGGGGGGGAGGCACTGGGAGATGGAGAGGGAGAGGAGGGGGTTCGGGGGAGGAGGGGGGAGGGAGGGAACTGGTAAAAAAATTTTTAAATGTATAATTAAATTTTTAATAATAAAAAAAGAAGTATAAAAAATAAATAAATAAATATAAAAAAAAGAAATGGAGACTTTGAGGAGGGTGAAGAAAGACATAAGCAGAAGGTAGGCAGAGTAGATGAGGGAGATCAACAGGTAAATGATTGAGTGAGAACAAAATATAATATAACACATGGGGAAAATCCACAATGAAATTTATTACCTTGTATACTTTCTAAAAGCTTCACAATATATTTAATGAGGTTTACCATCCTTATGTTATGTTCTATTCCTGAGTCCCCGAATAGAGTTTCTTTCTGGTCTTAACAAAATGATGTAGCACTTGGGGGCTGTAGCACTAGCAGGCCTGCACAAGAGGTTAAGATGGAGAAGACCTCCACAGTCACCATGACCTTCACCTTGGTGCTATGGTAGACAGGGAGGAAAGTGACCCACACACTGCAGAACATCAGCATGCTGAAGTTCAGGAACTTGGCTTCATTGAAGGTGTCAGGCAGGTTCCTGGCCAGGAAAGCCACGGTGAAGCTCCCCAGTGCCAGAGAGTCCAGGTATCCCAGGACACAGAAGGCAGTGACTGATCCTTTGTTGCATGTGATAATGATGTGGCCTCATTCAGAGTATGTATCCGTGTCAACAAGTGGAGATGTTCCCAGCCAAACTCCTCACAGAATGTGTTGGATTAGGGTGCAGAAGGGGATGATATAGTTAGGTGCCCCTGAAACTAGCAGCCACCTCATCCTTCTCCATGGAGCAGTGACCTGGAAGGCCAGAACCACAGATATAGCTTTGGCCAAGACAGTGGACACAGCCACAGTGAATGTAATTGCAAATGCAGTCATCTGCAGGATGCAGGCAATCATGTTGGGATGTCCAATGAAGAGTAAGGAGCAGAGAAAAGAGAAGTTAAAGGCAATGAGCAGGATGTAGCTGAGAGTGCAGTTATTTGCCTTCACAATGGGACTGTCTTGGTGCTTCACAAAGACCCCAAGTACAAGGGTTGTGAATGTAGACAAACACAAGGCCATGTAAGCTAGACCCATCCCCAAGGGGTCTTCATAATAAGGAAATGTCACAGTTTTGGGGAGGCATTGTTTTCATTCTGTGTTGGCATATATAGGATCTGGCACATCACACATTGCTCCATATCTGGTGAAAACATAAAGTTTTGATTGCTCATATTCAGCAGCTTATCTTTTATCCATGCTTCCCATCCTTCAAGAGTTCCTTTGACTAGGTTTATGAAATGCTTGAGATAGAGTCCAGGGACTCAAGCAAGCCAAATAAGTACTCTAACAACTTTGCCGAATCCCCAGCCCCACAAATAAAAATATATTCAAAAAGCGATTCGGAAAGTTACTATGATACATATGATTTAGCATGTCACTACTTATTTTCACAAATCTACTTAGATTTTGAAGATGTCATTTATAAAGACAAAATATTCAATAAGCTGTAATAGAATATGTATCAAGAAGATAAGTCAGCAGAATGCTCTGTCACCAATATGTTGTTAGAGTAACCTCATTGTTCTTTGTTGCTTTAGATACCAAAAAAAAAAAAAAAAATTACAGCAATGCCAAGTGAATATAGCCCACTCTGTATTGGTATGTGGAGAAACTTATTGTTTCTTTTCTAATTCAAGTATATGGTGCTTTCAAAAGCTCAGAATAGCAAAAGCAATCCTAAGTGACAAAAACACTGCTAGAGGTATCACCATAAACCTTAGTCTATACTACAAATCCGTAGTTATAAAAACAGCCTGGTACTGGCTGCAAAATAGACACACAGATCAATGAATAAGAGTTGAAGATCCAGATATAAGCCCACACAATTACAGCCATTTGATCTTTGACAAAAGGGTCCAAAAAATCCAATGGAAAAAGAGTAGCGTCTTCAACAAATGGTGCTGGCAAAAGTGGATGGCCATATGCAGAAGATTAAAACTCAACCCATATTTGTCACCATGTACAAGACTTAATTCCAAATGAATCAAGGACCTCAATATAATGCCAGAGACTATAAAAACCTTAATTGAAAGGGTGGGGAACTCCCTCGAGCTGACTGGACTAGGCCAACAGTTCCTAATTGGAAATCCAATAGCACAGTCACTACAACCAACACTCAACAGATGGGATCTTGTGAAATTAAAGAGTTTCTGTTCAGATAAAGAGATTGTAAATTGAGCACAAAGGCAACCCACAGAATGGGAGAAAATCTTCACTAACCACATATCTGATAGAGCTCTATTATCCAGAGTGCACAAAGAACTTAGAAAACTAAACGCCAAGGAAAGAAACAGGCCAATTAAAAAATGGGCCTTGGGGGTTGAAGAGGTGGCTCAGGGGTTAACCCTCTGCCTTGCAGGCGGAAGGTCCCGAGTTCTGATTCTAGGCCCACATATAGACGCCAGGCAGAAGCGGGGGTGGCCTGCGTTTCTGGTCCTGGTAGGACGGAGCCTGTGAATCCCAGGGCAGAGTAAACAAGGAGGTGGAGGCATCCATGGTGGTTCCCGAATTCATCCGTGGTTCTACACACACACACACACACACATACATTCACACACATATACTCACAATTGAATAAATAAAAAAATTTAAAAATGGGCCTTGGAACTTAAAAGAAACTCTAGAAAGGATGAAATTGAATGGACTAACAAATATTTTTAAAAATGCTCCGCATCCTTAGCCATCAGGGAAATGCATATCAAAACCTCCCTGAGATATCATCTCACCCCTGTCAGGATGGCAAAAATCCACAATACAAACAGCACTAAATGCTGGAGAGGTTGTGGAGAGAAGGGAAATCCCCTACATTGCTGGTGGGAATGCAGGCTTATACAACTACTCTGGTGAGCCATCTGTCGATTCTTAAAAAAGTTAAAGATTGAGACACCATGTGAGCCTGCTATTCCACTTTTGGGAATCATCCCCCATATAGTGAAAATTCACCTTCATAACACAGCACGACCATGTTCATAGCAGTACTGTTTACAATAGCAAAGTCATGGAATCAACCCAAATGCCCAACAGTTGACGAGTGGATAAGGACAATATGGTACATTTCACAATGGAATGCTACTCAGCCATCAAAAGTGATGAATTAATGAAATTTGCTGGGAAATGGATGGAATTAGAAAAAATTATATTGAGTGAAGTATCACAGACACAGAAAATTAAGTGCCGTATATATTCCCTAATAGATTTATGCTAGTACCAAACCCACTTAGTGACACACTCAAAGATAAATCTCTGTAATATCTATAGTAATTGCAAAGATTATAAGCAGGGATGGAAGGGGAAGGAGGGTCCCACCAGAAACAAGGAGAGAGGGGATCATGCTACAGCAGAGAAAATAGGCCACCATCAAGGAGTGCAAGTAAGTAATGAGATATCTGGTTGGGCTTGCAGACTTTCCTTACTGGTCACTTGCATCTGATGGGGTATGATCTCACCAGAAAGGGAGGGCATAGAGTCTGGCAGATATAAGGTAACCATCCTGCAAACGGGAGACTGACTCCTTCTCCCACAGTGGTCTTCTCCTCTTATTCCATCTACCTTTGAATAAACTCTTATAATGGCTCTATTTTAACACCCTTTTATCTCTGGCCATGGTGTGATATCCAATACCCATCAGGATGGAGCCAAGGACACTGCAGAAGCAGCAAAAGTGAAAAAAAAGTCAACAAACCATAATTCATAAAAGCAGAGTCTCTACATTAACCACCTGTAACCAGGCCAGCCTAATTTTTCCCCATCCTAAAGCTCAGGTAAATTTGCGGAAGAGGGGGCCATAAGATTGTAAGAGTGTAAAGATGAGGGGGAGCAACAATATGCAAGATACTCCACACAAGTAATCATAATAGGACTTTGTATTACCTGTGCAATGGCCAACGTATCATTGAACCCCCAAAGTCTAGCATGGATCACAGGCACTAGGATCATTAGAGGCAAGGGATTAACCGCCACAACAATGTTCCTATACTTAAGTGGAACCAAAAAAGAGTTATAGGCAATGCCACTAAGTCCTTACACCTCATTAGTGAGAAGGACCCAGAGGGAAGTTTGACATGCACAGTGAAGCATGCTCCAGAATGGGGAGAAGGGGGCATTAGGAGAAAGGGAGGGAGGGGGAAAGGAAGGGGAAAAAGGGAGAGGGAACAAGAGGGTCCAGGGAAGGTTGGAGGGAGGGAGGGAGCAGAATGAGGTACTTATCAACTTTGTATGAGTGTAAAGAGAAATAAAAAAGTGGAAAACTTAAAAAAAGTATTAAAAACTTAAAAACGTTCTTTGAAGGAACTGGTATCCCTTCACATTATTGTTTTAAGAAACTTATGTATTCAGTTACACTGCATTGGCTAAGATGGGCATGAAGTTAGTTTCTTTTCGAATTACGTCTTGAGGGCTGGAGAGGTGGCTCAGGAGTTAAATCTTTGGCTGCACAAATAAAAGGAAGTTAATTTGGATTCCCAGACCCCACATAAAAATTCTGGAAGGAAAAGGGTATTGGTCTGCACTCTGGACCTGAAAGGCAGAGCCTGGGAAACCCGAGATAAAACAATAAGAAAGACAGCAATCTGAGAGAATTCCTGATGTCACCCTTGGTCCTCCATTGGCACAAACCTCTTTTATGCCCATTCCCACACATAAACACTCCCACACCCTACACACTCAAAATAAAATAAGTGTTTGATGGGAAATATGTCTTGATTTTGATTATCGTGTGTGAATTTATTCCAGAAAGACAGGCCCTCTGGAGGACTTTCTTTCCTGATCCAAAAATCTATCATGTCCCTGCCCTGGCAGAATTAGTACTGTGACAAACATCTACACTGCTGGGCCTATATATGGATCCAATGTATCCCCATCAAAAATTCAAAACACAGGGATACAGAAATCACAGGTCCTAGAGGAAAAGCACTAGTATTGATTTGGTAAATAGGACAACTAAATACCATCTAAATGATGGTATTCTATCCATAGATTACAGTAGCCCTCAGCCTTTATATGAGAAAGGGATTTTTTAAATTATTTTTCATTATTTTATTGTGTGTGTATGCGTGTGTGCATGTGTGCATGTGCGTGTGCGTGTGTGTGTGTGTGTGTGTTTGTAGAACCATGGGCAAATTCAGGAACCACCATAGACCGCCTTCACCTCCTCCTTGTTTACTCTGCCCCAGGATTCACAGGGTCTGCCCTACTAGGACCAGAAACGCAAGCCACCCCCGCTTCCGCCCTGCGTCTGTATGTGGGGTCCAGGATCCTAACTGAGGGCTTTCCGCCTGCAAGGCAGAGGTTTAACCCCTGAGCCACCTCTCCAGCCCCAAGAAAGGTCTTTTTTTAAAAAAAATTTCTTACACTTTTTTTTTTGCCTAAAAATAGGTACTCCTCCCCTTCTCCTTCCTTTTCTCCTCTTCCCCTCCTCCATTGTCCCCCATTTCACTTTCCTCCATTCCTCCCTCTTCCCCTCATTCTCCTCCCTTCCCCTCTTCCAGTGCCTTCCATCCCCCAGAGCATCCATTTATGTGGGTGCCAAACTTCCCTCTGAGTTGTCTATATGTGTGAGGTTTCAGGACTCAGTGACATAGCTTGGGGCCCCTTCTTGGGCTGCCTGCTAGTATGAGAACTCTATTATGACTGTTTAACCCCTTCTCTTTAAGGATCCTACTGCCTGAAGCCTTCTCCCCTGTGATCTGTGCACGACTTTGGGTAGGTCATTGACATGTTTGCCATTGTGCAGGTCAGGCAAAGTCCTGCTGCAGCCCTGACTTGTGTGGAGTATCTTGCATATCATTGGTTCTTGCCACCCGATCTTCTGCAAGGTTCCCTTAGCTTCAGGATGGGGCAAGATTTGTCTGGTCTGGTTCCAGGTGAATTATGTAGGGTGTTTGCTGTTCTGAATTATGGTTTGTGAACGGGTCTNTTTTTTTTTTAAGTGGATGAACTGGTGACTTTTAAGTATATGTTCCGAGGTTAAAAAAAATCATAACAAGAATTAAGCTTCTGAGTCACACCCTGCTCCTGTAGTCCTGCACCTGGGCTACATAGTAACACTGAGGACCAGGTTAAGTTCTGAAAAATCTGTAATCAACCTGCCCCTGGCTATTGCTAAGTAATCATCACCTTGGCTTTTGTAGGCTCCACATGACTAGGGCTCCCACTTTCTCCCCCACCTCAGTTCTTACCATATAAATTGTAAGAATAAACTGAAACTGCTTGTTGAGGGCAATTTGGAAATCTTACCTTCTTTGGCTCACTGATGTAAAAAAATTCAAAGTTCCTTTCCATCCATTCTTAGGTGAGAGATTATTCTGGAGTTATTGTAAAACAAATATAGAGAATTTCCTTGTGAAACACACACTGACCTGTCTCATTGGAAATCTCATTCACTGGGCAGGGTGTGCAGTCAAAGCAACAGGCGACTTTCCCCTCCTGGGGGATTTACTGTATCCAGGACCATAGCTTTCACTGCAGAGGAACGAGGAGTCTGAGGAAAATGAGTTGTGTGATTTATTATTCAGATGTTTATCTCTCCAGGTACCCTAATCTTAGACAATTATACCACTTAGAAGCATAACTTCTGTGTCCATAACCACAACTGATTATTTACTGTATTTGGATATGGCATGTCTTATTCAGATCTTTGTATTATGTGAGGACCCCATTTTGTGTTGTTACTGAGAAATGGTTGAGCTTTTACCAGGAGCCTTCTCCTTGGAAAACGTTAGATGATTGTAGATTTGCTATTGACAGAGGAAACCTGTGGGTTCTTACCATTTTTTAAAAACTCCAAGGCAATACTGACTTTATTGAATGAGTTTTTTTAATATTTAAAGATTATTTTCTTTTATTTTTAAATTTTTGTATTTTTAAAAGAATATTGAGTATTTATCCCAGCTTCCCTTCCTCTTTCCCCTACCCTTCACCATTCTCTCTCACTCTTATTCACCCTTTCACCTGTATGCTTCTATGGATCCCAGGCTCACTTTAGCTTGTCTACTCCTGTGGGGGCTCAGGCCTCCATAGTATAGCAAGTTACCTCTCTTCAGGCCACCCCACTGATATGTGCATTTCCCTTCACTCATCCAGCTTTAGACCCAAAGGTTTCCACCATAAATTCTCATTCTGTAGGTATAATAACAGCTACCTACAAAGCATTTTGATTACTGTCTTTTTTCCTATAGGTTTTTGGCAGTCATCCAATTGATCTATTTCCTTCCCCTTTTTAGGTTCTTGTTAGAGTTTATAATAACAGTACAAGTGGGTCTTGAATCTAATCAGAAATATGTTGGTTTTCTCCTTGGTACTCATGTCACTATCACACTGATGGGCACCTGCTGCCATGGTGATTTATACTGCAACTTACAAATCTCATGCTGTTGATGGGATTTGTGATGATTTTCCCCTCTGCCAGCAGTTTCTACAGTATTCCTTGTTACTGTGTAAACTATCCAGTAAGGAGAAAGCCTCATACTCCCATACCTCACATTTTACCCTCACATACCACTAAGTTTCTAAAAACTGCTATATCTTATTTACCTTTAACCTCTGGCACTAAACTCATCCTATTTTATAATCGAAAAGCTCTCTGACACTTAACCCAAACCTCAAAGATCAAGATTTGATATCCAATCTTAAATCTCTCAATTAAAACTAGATCAAAACTCTGTCATTCCCTTAGCTGGTGCAAGACTTACAAATTTTTTTGGCATTACAATAGCCTTACCCACACAAAAGCACCAAGAAACCCCAGACTGACATCTTTAACACCCAGGCAAACAGTTGTAATAACTGTCCAAGTGTGGTTGGACACTTGTTCTGTCTGACTCAAAACAGTTAAAAATACTAATCTAAGAAAGATATTAGAAATCAAACACAAAATGCCCAAGTCATACTGTGAGTCCATGAGATACACAAAAAATACTTAAAAAAATCTAGAAAATGTCAACCCTGCACAAACCAGAATAACTGGATATTAACCAAGAATCCAACAACCATGATAATGATTTGCAAAGCCTGCTTATTAATATGATCAAAACAATGAAAGAGGAACTCTGAGAAGAGTAAAATAACCACCTAAGTTATGAACAGGAACACATCAGGCACCTGGATGAGATGAAAAAGGCAGTTGAAGAAACAAAACTAATGCAGTTTTAAAAAAAGTCTCATCCCTACATTAATCACCTGGAACCAGACCAGCCAAATCTCACTCCATCCTAAAGCTCAGAGAAATTTGTGGAAGAGGAGGTGGTAAGATTGTAAGAGCCGAAAGGTGGGGAGGAGCAATGATACACAAGATACTCCATATGAGTTAGGGCCTCAGTAATCATAATAGGACTTTGCATGACCTGCGCAATGACTGACATATTAATGACCCCCCAAAGTCTAACTTGGATCACAGGCACTAGAATCCTTAGAGGCAAGGGATTAACAGTCACAATAGTGTTCCAGTACTAAAGGAGAGCACAAGAAAGGGCTCTAGGCAATGCTACCAAGTCCTTACACCTCATTAGAGTGGAGGACGCAGAGATGAATTTGACATTCACACTAAAGTATTCTCCAGGGATTGGGGGAGAAGAAGGAGGTACTGGGAGAAAGGGAGGGAGGGGGTGAAAGGAAGGGGAAAAGGAGGGAGGGAGCAAGGGGGATTGGGGAGGGTTAGAGGGGAGGGAGGGGACCAGGGTATCTATGAAGTTTATATGATTGGGACAAAAAGTCTCATGTAGAAATTAAATTTGAAATGAAAAACAAGCTAATTGTAATCTAAAATTTAACAAAGAGTTTTACCAACTCAACTAATGAAGCAGAAAATAGTATATCAGAATTACAAGATGACTGAACAAATTTGTTCAAAGATATTGCAAAACTAAAAAAGAACTTGAGAAGAATATTCCACAGCTTTGGGACACTCTGAAGAAGTCAAACATTTGCAATCATGGAATTCCAGAACAAAAAACCCAAAAAACCATATCAGTAGAGATTTCTCATCCTACCATAAATGAAAATTTTCTACATCCAAAGAAAGAGATCCCCATTCAAATAGAAGAGGCATATTGCATATGAATTAGATATGACAAAAATGGAAACTTACAATGGCAAATAATAGTCAAAACACTGCAGATACATGACAATGAGAACATGTGACCTTCAAGAGAGAAAAACCAAGTCGCATTTAAAGCTAAGCATCTTAGAATAAGAGCTGATTTTTCAGTGAGAACAGTAAACGTCAGAAGAGCTTGGAGAGATGTACTTCAAGTCAAGAATGAGCACAAATGCCAACCCAGGCTGCAATACCTATCAAAACGATCAGTCATATTTGAAGATGAAAGAAAAATTTTCCACCATAAGGACATGCTGAAGGCTTACCTGACCACCAAACCAGGCTTATAGAAGATGCTAGAAAAGATACTCAAGCTTTAAGAAAAGAAAATGTATTCAAGAGGACCAAAAGAAAAATAATACCAACACAACTTCCAAACGAAGAAACACACATATAAAACCTACAAAACAGAAAATGACATGATGAACAGACAGTTGTCAGTTATAACCCTAAAAGTCAGTGTTCTTAACTCTCCAGTCAAAAGACATAGGCTACAAACCTGGATTAAAAATTCAACCCATTAAGCGGATGCCTTCAGGAAACACCTCACCATGAAAGAAAAGCACATTCTCAGAGAAAAAGGTCAAAGGTATTTCAAACTAATGAAAAAGGGAAACAAGTGTGAGTAGCAATCCTAGCATCTGAAAAAATAGACTTTGTACCAAAAGAAATCATAAGAAACACAGAAGGATACTACTTATTAGTCAAAGGAACAATTCTTCAGGGCGACTTCCTAATATTAAACATATAAGCACCTAATATAGGCTCGTCTACATACATTAATAAACACTATGCTACATAAAGCAACAAATCAATTCCCAAATGATAAGAGCAGGGAATTTCAACACTCCACTCTCACCAGTGGATAGGTCAACAGGCCAAAAACTGAACAGGGACTCACTGAGCTGAATCAAGCCATAACCCAAATAGACCTGACCAACCTCTACCGAACCTTCTATTCCAATAATAAGGAATACACATTCTTTTCATCAGCCCATGAAACTTTCTGCAAAATAGACCACATATTTGGCCACAAAGCAACATATATAGGAAAGTTGAAATTACATCCTGTATTTTCTCTGAAGAGCATGGAAAAAAGCTAGACATCCACAAAAATTAAATGGCCAAAAATACACAAAACCTTGGAAATAGGCCACTATGATACAGAATGTGAAATGGTTCAGCAGAAGTTGAAACAGAAATTCCAAAATTCCTATGAGTGAATGATAATGAGAATACAACACAACAATATCTTTGGGATACAATGAAGGCAGTCCTAAGAAGAAAGTTTATAGCGCTCATCCCTATAGCAAAAAAACAAATATCACAAGTAAATAAACTAACAATGAAGCTTAAAGCTTTAGAGAGACAAGAACAATCCAATCACAAAAGTGGTAGATGAACAGAAATTAGTAAATTCAGGGGAGAAATATCTGAAAACCACACAAAAAATCAACCAAACAAACAGCTCGTTCTGTGAAGAAATCAACAAGATTGATAAACCCTTAGACAAATTAATCAAAACCAAAAGAGAACTCAAATTAATAGGAGTAAAAATGAAAATGAAGTTATTACAACTGATACAATGGAAATTGAGAAAATCATAAGTTCATATTTCAAAACCTTATACTCGACAAAATCTGATAATTAGAAATAAATGGCTGATTTTTCCCACATTTTAATTTTTTCCTAATCATACAAGCTCAATATGTAACCCTATCCCCTCCCTTCCTCTTCCCCTCCTCAGTCATCCCCCTTGCATTCTTCCCCCTTCCCTTTCTTTTCATCCCCTCCCTCCCTTTCCCTCTCTTAGTGCCTCCCTCTTCCTCCCTCCTATCCCCTCGAGCATCCTTTTATGTGAAGGCCAAACCTCCCTCTGAGTCCTCTACCCTAATAAGGGTTCAGGACTCAATTGGCATATCCAGAGCCGCTTCTTGGGCTCCCCATTAGTATGGGAAAATAAATGGATAAATTTCTAAAGCATGCATGACTCACCAAAATTGATCGAGATGAATTGAATTATTTAAATAGTCCTATAACAAGTGAATAAGTTAAAGAAGTTATTATAACTCTCCCCACCAAAAAAGCCCAGGAATAGATAAATTCAGTTGCAAAATTCTACCAGACATATAAAACAACAAATAACACATTACTCCTTAAACTTTCCACACAATAGCAAAGAAAGGAATACTCCCAAACTCTTTCTATGAAGCTAATATTACACACTGATTTCCCAAATAAAAAAGAAAAAAGAAAAAGAAAAACTATAGCTAATCTCATTGTTGAACACAAATGCAATGATACTCATAAAATTTTAGGAAACTGCATTCAAAAACATATTACAAAGATCATACACTATGATGAAGTAGGATTTATTGCAGGAATACAAGGTTGGTTCAACATATGCAAATCAATAAATGTAATCCATCATATAAAAAAACTCTAAGGACCAAAACCACATGATACTCTCAATAGATGTAGAAAAAATTTTGACAAGATCAAACATCCCTTTATGATCAAACCCTGGAGATAATTGAAATGGAAGGAACTTGTATCAATATAATAAAAGCTATATACAACATGCCTGTAGCAAGGATCATCCTAAATGATGAAAAACTTGAAGCATCCTTACTAAGATCAGTAACTTTGCAAAGTTGCCCACACCCACAATATCTATTTAAATTTTATATTATACTTGAAATGTTAGAGCCATAAAAAGAGGAGATTAAAAAGGGATACAAATAGGAAAAGGAGAAGTCAAGTTATCCCTGTTTACAGATGACCTGATTCTATACCTAAGAGATCCAAAAAACTCCACCAGTAAACTGTTGGAACTAATAAATAAGTTCAGGAGAGTGTCAAGTTATAAAACTAATTTAATAATCAGTAGCTTTCTTACATACCAAGAATGAACAAAAGTGAGAAAGTCCTAAGAGAAACATTCCATTTACCAAAGCCCCTAAAAAATGAAATACATTGGTTTAAATATATCCAAGGACATGACACACTTATACAATGAAAATGTTAAAATCCTAAAGAAAGATTTCAGAATACACCAGCAGATGGAAAGATCTCCCATGATCCTGGACAGGTAGAATTAACATCATAAAAATAGCTGTCCTCAGATAGATAGTAACCATCCAGCAAATGGGATGCTGACCCCCCTTTGCTGTGTCCTACTCCTATTCATCCATCTAGCTTTGAGTCTCCTCTTGTATTAAGATCTTCATTTATCTTTTATCTTTGTTAGGAGATTACCTACAATACCAATCAGGGATGTAGCCAAGGGCAGTGATGAAATAGCAAATCTGAAAACAACAACAAACCATAATTCAGAACACCAAAAACCCTATATTATTCACCGGGAAAGAGACCAGCCAAATCTTTCCCCATCGTAAGTTCAGGGGAACCTTGTGGAGGAGGGGGAGGCAAGATTATAAGAGGCCTAAAGATGGAGACAATCAACGATATGCAAGATACTTCATACAAGTTAGGGCTGCAGCAGCCAGAATTGGACTTTGCCTGACCTGCACAATGACTGACATTCAACAAACCCCCAAAGTCTAGCATGGATTACAGGGCAGAAGGCACCAGGCAGTAGGATCCTTAGAAGCAAGTGATTAAACTGACATAATAGAGCTCCCATACTAATGTGGACCCTAAGAAGGGTCTCTGGGCTATTCCACTGAGTCTTGAAACCTCACTGGATGGAGGACTCAGAGGGAGGTTTGGCATTCACATAAAAGGAATGCTCCAGTTGATGGGAAGGAGAAAGGGAAAGGCAGTGGGAGTGGGAAAGGAGGAAAGGGTATGAAAGAAAGGGAGAAGGTGGGAGCATGCAATGGGCTACAACTGGGGAGGGTAATGGGGCAGAACTGGACGGAGTACCTACTGAGCTTATATGATTCAGAAAAAATAAGATGTGGGAGAAAAAATAAAAAAAAAAGTCTTCATATCATCCTGTCTTGAATATATTGCATTATTGTCACTGGAGTAATCCTTGATGAATTTTCACTCTTTCTGACTTTAAATATAGTTTTATAGTTATACATAGGACACATCTTGATTATTTTATAAAGTATTAATCTTCATCTAGGAAACTAGATGAAGGGTTATAAGCAGGAAGAGGAGGAGTGACAGGATTGAGAATTAAGGGGTGAAAATAGTGTAAGTTTACTATATTCATGTATGTAACACTAAATATAATTACATATATTTAGAAAGATGCTTGGCTTAGCATATTTTATCACAACAAGGGAAGAGGAAATGGAAGTCATTTCCAGTATTTTATGAGAATAATCTGAATTTTTTTCCTATGGTAAAAACATTAGCCCAGTGAAACATTTTGGTCATTTGTAACTCTGTTCACTGGCAGTTTACAACATATTTTCCTTTGATATTGAAAAGTTGTACTTCAGAGCAATATTTCTATATACTTTTTGACTTAACTCTGGTGCCCATTAAACTAGCTTATTTTGGGACTATTGGAGGAACATCCAAAGGTATGTAGTTTAAGGTTCCTAAAGGACCTAATTAGACAGGAACAAGTTGATGGTATGAACTTCCGAATAGGCATTACCTGCCAGACAGAAAACACCCATCCTTCCCTGATTCTGGTTGCATTTCTTCTTGATGAAGGAGCATCTCATGCAAGCTGTGGGCCATGGCATACATGGCATTATATATGTCATAACTGGATTCACTCACGGTCACATCGAAGTGGATTCCAGGCAATGAATCCAAGGATGCATTAGGGCAACAGTTCTCCAAGGTGTGACAGCCATCATCAGCAAATGAACAGTTGAAAAAGAAATACAAAAATTTGGTCAGGTAAAAATCTTCTGGGTATTTGGAGGGTGGACTGTTTGGATAAAATCTGTGAAATCAGTGACTTCCTCATGGTGGTGTGAGAATATGAGAGCTCCATGCAGTGGATCTAAAAATCCACGTTTTGGATGGGTGGTGGTATCCCATTGTGAGTTCATGACCCAGACTCTCCACATGACTAAGGTTTGTCTTAGGTAAAACAGAAAGCCCCGCAGGAAATCACTGTCCCCAAATGTGATGATCACATTTGCAGAGGATGTCAGAGCCTGAGGGCTCTCTAACTGGCTGTGTGGTGAATAAGAAACCTTGCTGACTAGGATCATCTCCACGAAGTCAAAACACATTCTGTGTCTGTCCATTTCTTCTCTCAGGTCTGAGATAATCTTAACCACTTTTAGATCTTCTGGCATGATCAATCCCACCCAGGTTCAGCCAAACCTGAACTAACAAAGATACCATGCCATGGGCTAGAGACAGGTCTTGGAGGCCATCTGATAGAGGTGAGGAAACTTGTCATGGTAATTCAGGTTGAGGTCAAAGGGTCCAGTCATCAGCTAATGGGAGAAGAAGGTAGAAAGCAGTATGAGGAAGAGGAGGTAGAATGTTTAACATCAATCATGAAATGTCTGAAGCAAGACTTAGAAGGGATGGAAAGAGAAGTTGTTTATTCTGTGTGTGTGCATGAACATGTGTATAGGTATGTTTGCATGTGTGTATAATGTATATGTATGTATTTACATGTGAACATATGTTTGTATATGAATAGTGTATATTTTTGTAGTGTAGGTGTATTTAATTTTATGCATAATATGTATTTCTTTATGTAGGTATGTTTGAATAATTCACCGTGTACAAGGTTTGTGTAAGTGTATGTGTGTCTGAGTATATGCATAATGAACATATTTGTGTGAGGTTGTATTGAGTGCAAGCACAGAATATATGCTCAAATGCATTTGAATGTGTATCTTACTATGGTATGTGTGCATGTATGTGTTGCATATGTACATGTTCATAGGTGTATGCGAATACACTCATACATATATATCTGCACAAGGCCTGAGGTCAATATCACTTCTATCTCTCATCCCCTTTTATTTAGAAACAAGATCAGTGACCATGTTCCTCACCATCTTGGCTTAACTGGGTCCGAAGATCTTCCTCTCTTTGCCTACACCAGTGCTGAGTTTACAGATGCATGCTCCTATGGTTGCTTGCCCCTAGGTCCTATTGATAAAACTCAGATTTCTTTGCTTGCACAGCAAGCACTTTGCCCACTTGGACCTCTCCCTATGTTGCTGCCTCACTTTCAAATCGGTCTTTCATTTCCACAGAGCTTGTGGGTAGTGACCTTCACATTCAGAGAATCGTGGAGTATGCACAAACACCATCTCCAACTTTCTCCCCTTTATACACCATGGTATGATGCAGAGCACTAAATCATTTAATCTGTATCCACTCCACGCATTCTCATTGTGGATACTTGTAGAGCTCCAGGAGTGTTCCTATAGGGCAGATATTACCCATGATGCTCCTGTGAGCACTGCCATAGACTTGATTTCTGTCCTGCAGTTGTAATTGGACAAGTACTTTGGCCCTGAGAGCCACGTGATGCACCTGTCCAGTATCCACCATTCATTGAACAGGACACTGTAAATGTCATATTCCAGAGACACATTGGGTAAAAGACGGGGATTCCTGTTGATCTGCTCGATGGCAAAGACCATGGCCAGAACAAACTGGCAATTCTTCAGGTTGAACCTGCATGGGATATGCAAGGATGTTTAGAGAGAACATTCAAACATGATTAATTTTGCTTGCAATACAATGACTTTTAGATTAGAAGATTGTTTTCTTCATATTAACACTTTCTATATCTATAGCTTATGTGCTTTCCAGTAAACATTGACAGTACTATTGTTCCTTTGATTAGTAAAATAGCAGTATGTAATAAAAGACTTCAAATCTCAGGCCTGCCTTTTTCCTTATTTACACAGACACCCTGACTGGGTTATTTTTATTTTTTTATTTTTCCTTCTGGGAGTGATCAAGGATAACATGTTTATTTCAATATTTGCTTTTTCAAACAACTGTGAAAATGTAAACTTTGTAGCAAGATCACAGGAAATGCAGCCAATGAATCTTTTGATCAGCTTTTCTCCACAAGTCTCTTAAATCACAACAGATCTCATCTTGCTTGTCCTTGTGAAATCTAGTCCCTTACCAGACCCTCATCCAGGGCTTTCTGGGAATCTCTCTGCAGCATCTTTATTTCCTTAATTTTTTTCATTTATTTATTTATTTTCTAATTTATTTTTTCCCCAATCATACAAGCTCAGTAGATACCCTGGTTCTCTCACTCCCTCCACCCCTCCCTAGGACCCCTAGCATCATTCCCCCTTCCCATTCCTTTTTTAATTTTTTCCATTCATGCAAACTTGATAGGTACCCCATTTGCCTCCTTCCTCCAACCCCCCCGTCCCCTTGCTCCCTCTCCCCTTTTCCCCTTCCTTCCCCCCTCCCTTTCTCCCAGTGCCCCCTCCCTCTTCCCCATTCCTGGAGCATTCTTTAGTGTTCATGTCAAACTTCCCTCTGGATCATTCTCTCTGATGAGGTATAAGGACTCAGTAGCATTGCCTTGAGCTCTTTCTTGTGTTCCCCTTTAGTATAGGAGCACTATTGTGGCTGTTAATCCATTGCCTCTAAGGATCCTAGTGCCTATGATCCATGCTAGACTTTGGGGGGGTCAATGATATGTGGATTTTAGCGCAGGTCATGCAAAGTCCTATTATGATTACTTCGGCCCTAACTTGTGTGAAGTATCTTGCATATTGTTGCTCCTCCCCATCTTTAGGCTCTTACAATCTTGGTACCCCCTCCTTCCACAAGTATTCCTGAGCTTTAGGATGGGGAGAGATTTGGATGGTCTGGTTCCAGAGGTGATCAATGCAAGGTCTTTGGTTTTCTGAACTATGGTTTGTTTTTGTTTTCAGTTTTGCTGTTCCTGCACTGCCCTTGGCTCCATCCTAATTGGTATTGGAGGTCATTCCTAACCAAAGATATAAGAATGTTTAAATGAAGATCTTACTATAAGAGGAGATTCAAAAGTAGATGGAATAGGAATAGGAGACTACAGTGGGGGGGGGTTAGTCTCCCATTTGCAGGATTGTTACCATCTATCTGTCAGTCCCTATACCCTTCCTGATTAGTGAGGTCAAACCTCCTCAGTTTCAAGTGCCCAGGAAGGAAAGTGAGAGTGAGCTGCACTAGATGTCTTGCTATTTACGTGCAATACTTGATGGTGACCTATCTTTTAATTTAATTTTTTCCCCTCATCATACAAGCTCAATAGGTGTCCCGGTCCTCTTCCTCCCTCCACCCCTTGCTCCCCAGTCCCCCTTTGCACTCTCCCCCTCCTTTTCCCCTTCCTTTCACCTCCTTCCCTCCCCTTAACCCAGTGCCTTCTAGCCTGTTTTTTAAAGGTGGCCATCCTAACAGCAAAACTGAAAACAATAAACCAACATTCAGAACACAAAAGACCCTATATTATTCACTTGGAATCAGAGCAGCCAGATCTTTCCCCATCTTAAAGCTTAGGGAATCTTGTGGAAGAGGGTGCAACAAGATTGTAAGAGCCTAAATATGGGGAAGACTAATGATATGCAAGATACTCTACACAAGTCAGGACTGCAGCAGCCAGGATGTAGCCACAATGTGATTGGACCTTGCCTGACCTGCACAATGACTGACATGTCAATGACACTCCCCCCCAAAGTCTAGCATGGATCACAGGGGAGAAAACTTCAGGCTGTAGGATCCTTAGAGGTGAGGGGATAAATAAAACTGTTATAACAGAGTTCCCATGCTAGCAGGCAGCCCAAGAAGGCGCCCCAAGTTGTGCCATTGAGTCTTAACCCTCACTAGGGTAAAGGACCCACAGGGAGGTTCAGAGCCCACATAAATAGATGCTCTGGGGAATGGGAGGGAGGAAGCGGTAAGCACCAGGGGAGGAAAAGGGTGGGGCAAGATAGAGGGGGAAAGGGGGAATGCAAAAGAGGACAATGGGAGAGGGGAAGGGAGAGGAAGAGGAGGTGTATATGTATTGAGCTTGTATGATTAGGTTAAAATAAAATGTGTAACAAAATACTAAATAATAAAAAGGTGGCCATGCTGAAGCATATTTAGCCACAGTTTTCTTTTTGTGTGAAGTGCACACATGACAAAAACAAATTTGATGTTTCTCATCTTTCTGGTAGGAAAATTATTTGCCTTTAATTTTCAGCCATAAACACTCATGAAAGAATGATCATTGTCTACAATCGCACATCTAAAAAAGCTCTCAGAAATATAACTTGGAAATAATGACAGCCTGCCTAACAGAGATGAGAAAAGTGGATAGCTAGATGTAGAAAAAAATGAAAATAGGTTTGTATCTGTCATCCTGCATGTAAACCAACTGAAAACTGATTAAGAATTTTTTGTAGGGCTGGATAGATAGCTCAGCATTTATTTATTTATTTTAACTAATTAATTAATTAATTAAGTTTATTTCTTCCACTCATATGAAGTTGATAGGTACCCCCATTTCCCTCGCTCCAAACCTCCCTGGATCCCCTTACTTCCTCCCCTCTTTTCCCCTGCCCTTCCCCCTCCCTCCCCTTTTCTCAGTGCCCCTTTCCCCTTCCTGGAGCATCCTGTTGTGTGCATGTCAAACTTCCTTCTGGGTTCTCTTCTCTGATGAGGTGCAAGGACTCAGTAGCATTGCCAAAGGCTCTTTTTTGTGTTCCCTTTAGAATAGGCTCACTATTGTGGCTGTTAATCGCTTGCTTCTAAGGATCATAGTGCCTGTGAGTCATGTTAGACTTTGGGGGTTCAATGATATGTTAGTCATTGCACAGGTCATACAAAGTCCTATTAAAATTACTTCGGCCCTAACTTGCATATCATTGCTCCTCCCCATCATTAGGCTCTTACAATCTTACCACCCCCTCTTCTGCAAATTTCCCTGAGCTTTAGGATGCAGAGAGTTAAGACTGGCCTAGTTCTGGGTGGTTGACGTAGAGTCTCTGATTTTCTGAATTATGGTTTTGTTGACTTTTTCCAATTTTGCTGTTCCTGCACCACCCTTGGCTCCATCCTGGATGTCACCCCCTGAGATGGCTCAAGGTTTAAACCTAAGTTTGGATTCCAGATCCCATGCACAAATGCCAGGCAGAAATGGTGGCAGCTTGTACTTCCAATCCTGGTAGGCAGAGCCAGGAAAACTCCATAGAAAATGATAGAGAAAGTACAGCAATCTTGGGTGATTTGCAAAGTTACCTTTGGACCTCCACAGGAACACAGTGCTCTCTTCTACACACAAACACATCAACACATGTATACATCAGTACCTACACACATGAAAAAACAGCTGTAAACTGAAAAAGTAACACTTGAAAAAGTGACCAACATCCTCAGCCATCATGAAAATGCAAGCTGAACCTACTTTGAGATTTTGCATCACCTTATTGAGCACATCTGTGATCAAGACAAGTACAGAAGTTGGCAAGAAGCTTGGAAGTATAAATTCTTGCACAATGAACTGCAGAGTTCATCTCTGAAGCCCAGAAGTTAGTAGACTTGGATGAAATTATGACATGGACATGATCAGAGCAGACTCAAACATTCCCACAGTAAGCTTTGTTCCTGGCAGAGTGAACTCATGTTCAAAGAATTAAAGATCAAAGATTCATATAACTTATAAAGATAAAAACCAGAATTTGCAAATAATTCTGCTGGTTTTAGTAGCATAGGAAAAAAGAGAACATTTTGGTTACATGTCCCGCGCAACCGTCTCGCCAGCAAGAACAACGCGGCACACACACAGGATCCTTCTGCAGTAAAGCTTTAATGCGTCTTGAGAGGGAGAGCATAAGCTTTCAGAGTAGAAGCGGAGACCCCAAACAGGAAAAACCCAACCCTTATATAGGTTAACGGTCTTCGCCTAGGACGTGTCGCCTTCTGACTGGCTGTTGCTCGTACAACGTCAATGGGAGAGGCAGGAAACCAAGGATGGTCAGTTACCCGGCGCCTGCGCAGTAGCTTGTTCTGCCGGAGTCGGCGCCATCTTGTAATGGAGGATGCATGTAGGGCGGCGCCCTACATCTCCCCCTTTTTTTATATATAATGATATAGCCAAGCAACTATAACCAAGCGAGTAGGTCACCCATGTGATGAGGGATAGAGGCAGAGGTTGTGCCTCCTGTTACAAACATTAAGACTGTGTCCGAGTGCTGCTACTAGGTCTTAATATGACCCGGAGTGCTCTCGACCTGTCCTCTGCCGTTTTTCCAGGAGAGGGAAACTAGGGCAGGCAACCCTCATGCTGGACAACATGCCTCCCAGA
This sequence comes from Typhlomys cinereus, assembly GCA_023101885.1. NCBI lineage: Eukaryota > Metazoa > Chordata > Mammalia > Rodentia > Platacanthomyidae > Typhlomys > Typhlomys cinereus. Next base: position 1,040,972 of record JALPQD010000202.1, read on the forward strand.
GGAGCATGTAATCCTCTGTGCGATGCTTTGCTCCACATCCCTCATGGGCTGCTCTGGCCAGACATTCTACCTCGTGCAATGGGTCCATGCCCTGGGTGTGCAAGAACTGTCTGACTGGCAGCCTACTGTTTGAGCATAGTTAGCCAAATATCAGTGGAGGTCCCGTGTTCTAGGGCCATAAGCGCTTGGGCAATAACCACCTTGTCTCTCTTTGTTCGTGCCTTGAGCCTACATACCAGCCAAAGAAGTAATACTAGTCCACAACAAAGAGCAGTTCCAAACAATCCCACCCCCACCCATTCTTTGAAGTAAGAGTAGGCTGAGGAGATCCATGTAGACAGTCCTTCAGTTAAGGACAGATCAAGGCATGTGGAATTGACTTGAATGATGGTGACACTTAGTTCTCGGAGGGTCTGTTCAAAGTTGGCGGTCCAATTCTGTAATATAAACTGAGAGAGGCTTTTTGACAAGTTAGTGGCCTGGGTAAAGTTCGTATATTGAACAGATGTAACGCATAGGCCTGGAAGCTTTTGTTCGCATCCTAGCTGGGCCAGCTGCCATAGAATATCTATTTGTTCTTGGGCCAGATCTATGCGCTGATTAACCAGCATAAGCCCTCCCTGTACTTGGGTATTAGCCGAGACTTGTTTGTCCATGGCTGTGGACACCGAGGATGATAGTTCATTAACAACCTTAGCCGTTTGGACCTGGCCGGACAATGCCAAGGCCGAGGCCATGAGTGAAGCGGTAACGGCCACGGTGGCAACGATGCTGACAATAGCAGCGGTGATCCCAAAATCTCTTTTGTGTCTAAACAGGGTCATGGATCCTGGGGCATCAACGGGTATAGGGACAAAGCGGGGCATGCGGGTTACTAATGTTAGAGGATGTGTGGTGGCATTCCAGCATATGGTATAAATGCAAGATCCTATTGAGCAATTTAATTCTTTATCATCGGTATCATTGCTAACTATCCACACAAACGGTGGCCAAACACAAACTGGAGAAGACTTAAAGCTCGTCCTTGGGTCCTTCTTTGGCTTATAGTGGACTTTGTCAGTGTCAGATTGATTATACCACAGGAGGCCCTTTTCAAGACTCCCCCCAAGGAGCGTTGCCATGGGTGTAAGATCAGTACAACTACCATTGAGACCACAAAGTAGCCACAGATCGAAAGGATTAATATCATAACTCCATGGGTCCATAGTAGTGTGGTTGCCTCCCGTTTTTTGAAACCCCATTGGTTGCCGCCTCTATGGGAGGGAGAAGCCTGCCTTTTATATCTCTCACAGAGCGGCATTGGATGGCCTTGTGATATCCTTTGCCACACCGAGAACAAAGGCTCAGTGGCTCTCTTTCTTTTTCTGTCATTTTGCAGTCTTTTCTTAAATGTCCTGTCTTACCACACCTAAAACAAGTCCTTTTGTCAGGCCCCTTTAGGGGGCGCTTTTGAGATTGCAGGATGGCAGCTGCTAATCCAGCATTCGTAAGGGGTCCTCCGACCTCCCTACAAACCCTAAGCCAATCTTGTAATCCTTTGTTTTTACTTGGGGCAATGGCTGCGCAGCATTCTTGAGTAGCTTGCTCAAAAATAAGTTGTTCAATAAGGGGTGCGGCCTGTTCAGGGTCACCAAAGATTCGCCCTGCTGTTTCTGTCATTCTTGCTACAAAATCTGAGAAAGGCTCTTGTGTTCCCTGAATAATCTTCGTAAGTTGATTATCAGCCCCTCCTTTCCTAGATAATGCCTTCCAGGCCCTAATAGCCGTATGGGCGATCTGTTGGTAGGCACCCCAATGGTATTCTGTTTGATTGGCCACGAAGCGACCTTGGCCTGTTAAAAGGTCGAAGGTCCATTCTTGCTGTTCAGGAGTTAAGGCCATCACATTAGATCTGGCCTGTTCTTGAGCTGCCTCATGCCAAAGGGCTTTCCACTCTATATATTGACCCATACTGACAAGCGCTGCTTTCACAACCATCTGCCAGTCAGTTGGCATCATGGCTGTCATGGCCAATCTGTCTAGTTGTGCAAGAGTAAAGTTGGCTGTGACACCATACTTTCTAACTGACTCTGCCAGTTCTTTTATCTGGCTGTATTCCACGGGCGCGTGGACTCGTCCCCCTTCGGCACCCTCAAAGACAGGGTACGCGAGGCATAGTTTCCTTTTGACCTTATCTGGAAAGAAAGAGTATGATTTTGGTCGCTGTTCATAAAGAGGGGGCGGTCGCGGCTCATAAAGAGGGGGCGCCGAAGGAACAACCTGTGAGGCAGCTGGTTGACGTTGTCGTCTCTGTGGCCTCTTAATCATCAGGATGGTATCTCTCTTCTTCATACCTAGCAGCTTTCTCTTCGGTACTCAGTACCTCATCTCCTGACTCCTCGGAGTCAGTGGAGCTATCTAGATTTAAAGCTTTAAGCTCACTTATAGGGTATAAACTAGCCCCTCCCTTTGATGTAGTAGCAGGGGGGGGGTCCCTGTAGTCTGGCAAAAACACCCCCTTGTCTTTAGACTCACCGGGGGGCCTTTTTCTTTCTTTGGGATGGGGTTTTTCTTGCACGCACCCAACCTCTCACTATGTTCGGTTTCTGATATGCTGTCCTGGACTTCTTCAAGGGTATTTCTGCCTTCTGCTATGGCGTTCTTACAGGCCTCATCCTCTAAACAATTTTTGACAAGCTTCCAAATGGCTCTTGTCCCCTGTCTCAAGTCTCCATTCGCCAATTTGCAGTCAAGATCTTTGCCTAATTTGTTCCATGAGGCAAGGGTCAAGGACCCAGAGCAAGCGTACCAGGGGGCCACTCGGTCAACCTCCTTAACAAAGTTTTTCAATGTTCGGTTTGCAATCCTGATGTCTCGCTGTTTTAACACCGTCTCTAATGCTGTAATAACAGACTGTGAGGAGCCCATGATGATTTTGCGTGTAGCTCCTTTATCTACAAAAGGCTAACACACGCACCGAGGCGTCGCCGCCTATGTGCGTCAGTCCTAATGTACCTAGCAATGAAAATGGTGGAAACAGAACATACTAGCAAGAAAGATCAAGAGGGCTCCCAATACAATTACCAAACCTTCAATACTGCCCGCCCACGGTAGGGATAAGTTTAAACCAAAGTCCAGGAAAAACATACCTCTCCGAACGTACCTGCCTGCAGTTCTGAATCCTCCTTGTAATCAAGGGGTCTCCGGTGGTGCTGACGATGACAAAGTCTCAAATTCCCGGGTTTCGGCACCAAATGTCCCGCGCAACTGTCTCGCCAGCAAGAACAACGCGGCACACGCACAGGATCCTTCTGCAGTAAAGCTTTAATGCGTCTTGAGAGGGAGAGCATAAGCTTTCAGAGTAGAAGCGGAGACCCCAAACAGGAAAAACCCAACCCTTATATAGGTTAACGGTCTTCGCCTAGGACGTGTCGCCTTCTGACTGGCTGTTGCTCGTACAACGTCAAAGGGAGAGGCGGGAAACCAAGGATGGTCAGTTACCCGGCGCCTACACGGTAGCTTGTTCTGCCGGAGTCGGCGCCATCTTGTAACGGAGGATGCATGTAGGGCGGCGCCCTACAGTTACATACTCAATAACATTTTTTATTAATTAATTTATTTTTTCTGCTCAAAAAAACTTAATAAGTACCCCAGTCTCCTCCATCCCTCCATCCCTCACGGGATCTCCTTCCTCCCTCCACTCCTTTTCCCCTTCCTTTCCTATTCCCTTTCTCCCATTGCTCCCCCTCCCCCCATCCCTGGAGCATCCTTTAGTGTGAATGTCAAGCTTCCCTCTGAGTCCTCTACTCTAATGAGGTGTAAGGACTCAGTAGCATTGCCTAGAGCCCTTTCTTTTTTTTAAATTTATTTTTTCCACTCATACAAAGTTGATAAGTACCCCCTTCCCCTCCCTCCCTCCACCCCTCCCTGGATCCCCTTGCTCCTTTCCCCCTTTTTCCTTTCCTTTCCCCCCCTCCCTCCCTTTCTTCCAGTGCTCCTTCCCCCTCATTCCTGGAGCATCCTTTAGTGTACATGTCAAACTTCCCTCTGGGTTCTCTTCTCTGATAAGGTGTAAAGACTCAATGGCATTGCCTAGAACTATTTCTTCTGTTCCCCTTTGGTATAGGAACACTATTGTTGCTGTTAATCCCTTGCTTCTAAGGATCCTAGTGACTGTGCTCCATGCTAGACTTTGGGGGGGGGGGAGTCAATGCTACGTTGGTCATTGCACAGGTCATGCAAAGTCCTTCAATACCATTTTTTAAAACCATCATACAGTGAGGAGGAGGAGCACATGGGTAAGGTTTTCTCATAAGACAAAAGGTTGATAGCATCTTACAGTAGCAAAGCAGATGGATGGAAGTGTGAAAATGAGGATCTTTCTCCCCCTTCTCTCCTCTCTCTCTCCTCTCTTCTTTCTCTGTCTCTCTCTCTTCTCTTTCTTCTTTTCTCTTCTCTCTCCTCTTTCATATCTCTTTTGTATCTCTCTCCTCTCCTCTCTCTCCTCTTCTCTCTCTCTCTTTCTCCCTCCCCTCTCTCTCATCTCTCTTTTCTCCTCTCTCCTCTCTCCTCTCTCTCTCTCTCTCTCTCTCTCTCTCTCTCTCTCTCTCTCTCTTTCTCTCTCTCTCTCAGGTCATCTTCCCTGCTGCCACCATTCTTTACTGACATCAGAACCTGGCTTCTTTAACCTTCCTCCATGACTAACTGTCCAGACTCTCCAGGAATCCTCTGGCCTTCAGCACCAGTCTGGAACTGTTAAGAGATTCAGATCCTGAACTGAGCAGCCATAGGTAGCTACCATTGCACTACCTAGACCTCACTCATAAGCCAAACCAATACATTCCCTTTTTAAATGCAAAAAATATGAAAAGAGGTTAGGCAAAAAGGTTCTAACAGGAATGGGAAAGAGGCTGAAGTCACAATTAGCTTAGCACAAGTTTGTAACTAGTAAATTAAAATAACCTTGTCTTAGCAAAAGTTTTTCCCCCACATTTTATTTTGTTTCTTAATCATACAAGCTCAAGGTACCTTTGTCCTCTCCCTACCACCTCCTTTCCTCCATCATTCCTCATTGCACTTTCTTCCATTCCCCCCTTCCTTTCACCCCGTATCTCCCTCTCTCTTTCCTGGTGCCTATCCATTCTTCCCTCCCATCCCATGGAGCATCCCTTTATATGGGCTCCAAACCTCCCTCTGAGTCCTCCACCCTAGTGAGGGTTCAGAAGTCAATGACATAGTTTGGGGCACCTTCTGGAACTCCTCATTAGCATGGGAATTCTATTATGATTGAAAAACAGTTTTTAACATAATGTTATTTTTAGCTAAAATCAAGAGTACCAAGAATAGACAATATTCTAAAAATTATACCTATACTTAAACAAAAGTTCATAAAGAGAGTGCTCAGTGGTCCATCACGACACATAGATCTGCAGTGGTTGATCCCTAAGAACGGATTTACGTTTTGAGATGGGGATTTCACTTGACTTAGAGCTCATTGCTCCCTGCCTGAGAGCTCCATGCATCTTTTTTCTGCCTCTGCTTCACCAGCACCAGATGACAGTTCCATGCCCATTTTTTACATAGGTCTGATAGTTAAAAATCAAGTTCTTGTATTTACGTGGCAGGAAATTTACAAACTCAGCCATCTTTCTATTTTAGTTTATCTTTTTTCTTTACTTTCAACAATTTTAGATGATATTACACATAAACGATCTCATTTATTTTCAAAGTTGTTAGTAAAATGCCTCTCACACAAATATGAGAACTTGAGTTTGAGTCTCAGATGCATGTAAAAAGCTGGGCATGGTGGCATGGGCCTGTTGGGTGGGGAATGGGAGACAGGACAATCCATGCAGCTCAATGGCTGGGTAGTATTGCTAAATTGGTGAGGTCCAAGTTCACCTGTCTCGAAATATAAGGTGGACAGCAAGAGGGAGAGACATCTGTGGTCATCTTTTGAAGAGGAATAAAATCAGAGTGTTAACAACCTTACAAACCACACATCTTTTAATCCTAGGGTGATCTGAGCTATAGGATACTCAGAATAGCCTTGTCTCAAAGAATGACATTATTTGAACGAGTAAATACATGTACGCAGCTTTGAGTCTGACCATGTAGGTGTGCATAAATAACAGTTAATATTTGGCAAGATATCAGTAATTGTACATGTGAGTAAAGAAACATCACTACATTATAGTTTACTTTTCAGAAATTAATGTAGAACTCATTCCAGTCAATGTCTTGTGTTTTTTTCTTGGGGAACCTGTTTGGTCTAATTCACTATCTGCATTCTGTCACGTCCTGTGACAATCTGGCTGGTAAGATAAGATTCCAACCTGGGAAAGAGAGCTTCAAGAAAGCACCTTCTGGAAACAGGACATGGCTTATTTTGAAATAAATAATAAAGATATGAAACATATGGGAGTTGTCAGACTTACAGCCTGCTTTTTGGAATGGGCAGTTGCTAGGAACCACTCCCCTCAGAGTCTTGCCTCTTATCTTTGACAGACAAGTTCCTCTCTTTTTGTGATTGTGCATGCCTTCTATCTCTGACAGAATTCTTCCATTTTTTGTGCATTGGTTGCCCTCCTATCTATTCCCTGTTCTCTTTTTTGTTTTTTCCCAGAAAACTAGCTATGTTGTCATCTCCCCATAAGTTCCTGCCTCTGGAATTGCAGATGTAAAGTAATTTGCCTTAAGTCTTTTGTTTCCTAATTAAAAACCAAGCCTGCTTTTAACTTTAAATTAAATTCCAACTAGAAATTTCAGGTTCAGTCATACACAGTAAATAGACTTGTTAGCCAGAATGTACACACTGATTTCAAAGAAATTAGAAAACAACTTCAAGAGTTCTAAAACATTGGTAGATAAAATTCCCTAAAAAATATGGCTCTTATTAAATCGATTCAGAAATTGTACAAATATGAGTATATGCCATTTGTTCACAAAAATCAGTACACAACTACTTCTTATAGAACACTTAAGTTAATAGAAAATAATAATAATATAATTCACTAAAATTAATACACAACTATTTCTCATAGAACACATGATTTAATAAAAAATAAAAATAAAATAATTCCTAATATAGTTCTTACCATTATAACCTAATATAGGCCAGCGTATGTTATAACAGCCAGAATCTGATATCCTCAAAAAGAAAAAATTAGTTTATAATATATGTCCCCTCAAACAGATTCACCTTTACCATTTACAAGAATGTATAATGTATATAACACAAATTACTGAAAAGCTCAACCTCAGTGTATTTTAACTAAATCTCAAATGAAGTCTTTGATAAGTATAACAATACAGACTTAGACCCTATGACTGTTTTGTGGGACATTATAGAATAGATAAATTTAGAGACTGAGAGGCTGGGAAAAACCTGTTATAGGGCTGGAAAAAACCTGTTGTAGGGCTGGGAAAAAAACTGTTGATATGTAATTAAGATTTGTTTGTGTCTCACCCTTACACAATGGGTGAACTTCTTAAAGAATATTTATCCTAAAGGTGATTCCTGCTGATTAGAAGGATACTGTCTGTCTACAGGTGCAACATTATCTGTCCAAAAATTTTTCTAATATAAAAACTGTTATAAAATACTAATAAAATAGATTCAGATTCATCCAGCCCAGAGTTGTTGTGTGTGTATCTGTCTCTCGATTTGCTGACTTTTTGCCACACTTGGTCAAGGAGAGCCCTGGACTGCGAGGTTGCAGCATGGACTGCAGCAGATTGGTCTAATTCACTATCTGCATATGATGGAAAGGGGACAGGATTGTTGGTGAAATATGGAAAGAACTCTGAGGGAAAGCCACAAATAGGAAACCAGAATACTTTCATTCAATTTGAAGGGATGAAAAGCTAGACAATAGCAAGAAACACAATGAATTAGAGACAGTTCTTGGGAAGAGAGAGTGTAGGAAGTATATGGGAACCGAAGTAGGTATTGCTCATTCTGAGAAGAAAGTAGAAAGTTAGTTAAAAATGCACTTACTGTATTTGGTAATTGCTGCTGGGATCTCTGCTATTCGCACCTATTAGGATGGTGATAAGGGGGGGAAATGCTGCCATTGTCACATCTCCATCCTTGTATACACTGGGTTTTTGTCTTACCCAAAGCACAATAGGAGCAATCAAAGGAGTAGACATCACTGGGAATCTGCAGAAATGGCAACATGAAAATCAAAAGGTTCATCATAGGAGTGTCTTGACAGTGCCAGTGTGTGTGGGGCTGAATCTTCAGAGTGAGCAGCTGCATACATATCCCACATGTTGTGCACACATGAGCATTGACTTTATTTTTCTTCACCATGAAGGTCACTCTGATTCCCTACATTCTTCATGCCATTTTCCTCAATTCCCCTGGAGGATTCTGGAATACTATGAACTCTGGAGCTTCACACCTGAGTCATTTTTTGCCTGAGAAAAACAGGAGCTAGAAAACATGACTAAGGATCATCTCTCCAGCCCTACGTGCTATGAATCCATTGAAGGGTACTGACAGCCAGACTCTGGAGATTAAATCCTCCTGAGCAGACTTGTCCAAACCTATATCATGAAGCCAAATTCATGTAATCTACTTGGAGTGATGCAACTCTGCCACATCAGAGAATGTCACACTAGGTGAAAGTGTCCAATATCACTCATAGCAGTTAGGGCTATGTCCCATTCACTGTGGCATCATGTTCTCCAAAAGTCAAGACAAGGAGATGTGGTCTCACACACCCAAGGTCCAGTGTAGCCTTGTGTAAATGCTAACATCATGGGCAAAAGCACCACAAATACCCTTGTTCCCCATTGCCTGTTCATTTCCATGAGCATGTTCAAATCTAAAATTCCAAATCAGCAACTCAAACCCAATCATGAATTCAACTTTTCTTTTTTTATTATTATTTATTTTTCCCACTCATACAAACTTAATAGGTACCTGGGTCCTCTCCCTCCCTCCACCCCTCCCTAGTACCCCTTATTCCCTCTCCTCTTTTCCCCATCCTTTCACTCCCTCCCTCCCTTTCTCCCAGTTCCCCGTCTCTTCCCCTAATCCCTGGAACATCCTTTAGTGTGAATGTCAAACTTCCCTCTGTACCCTCTACTCTAATGAGGTGTAAGGACTCAGAATCATTGCCTATAGTCCCTTCTTGTGCTCCCCTTTAGTATGGGAACACTATTGTCACTGTTAATCCCTTGCCTCTGAGGATCCTAGTGCCTGTGATCCATGTTAGACTTCGAGGGGTGTCAATGATATGTTGGTCATTGCGCAGGCCATGCAAAGTCCTATTATGATTGCTACGGCCCTAACTTGTGTGGAGTATCTTGCATATTGTTGTTCCTCCCCATCTTTAGGCTCTTACAATCTTACCACTCCCTCTTCCGAAAATTTCCCTGAGCTTTAGGATGGGGAGAGAATAGACCGGCCTGGTTCCAGGTGATTAATGTAGGGTCTCTGATGTTCTGAATTATGGTTTGCTGCTCCTGTACCACCCTTGGCTCCATCCTGATGGGTATTGGGTGTCACCTCCTGGCCTGAGATAAAAAGCTGTTAAAATAGAGTCTTATTATAGGAGTAGGTCCTATTATAAGAGTAGATTCAAAGGTAGATGGAATAAGAGTAGCAGACCATGATAAGGTGGAGGTCAGTCTCCTGTTTGCAAAATGGTTACCTTTTATCTGCAAGATTGTATGCCCTCCATTGGAGCCATTTGGAAAATGGTTACTTTCTATCTGCCAGACTATATGCCCTCCCCTTCTGGTGAGATCATACCCCATCAGTTGCAAGTGATCAGGAATGAAAGTCTGTGTGCTTAACCAGACTTTTCATTACTTACTTGCAGTCCTTGATGGTGGCCTATTTTCTCAGCTGTAGCATGATCCCCTCAATCCTGGCTTCTGCCAAAGTCCTCCTTCCCCTTCCCTTCTGTTATAATCTTTGCAATTACTGTAGGTATTACAGAGATTTCTCTTTGAGTGTGTCTCTAAGTGGGTTTGGTACTGGGATCCACCTATTAAGGAGTACATACGGCACTGAATTTTCTGTGTCTGGGCTACTTCACTCTATATAATTTTTCTAATTCCACCCATTTACCAGCAAATTTCATTATTTCATCATTTTTGATAGCTGAGTAGTATTTCATTGTATAAGTATACCACATTTTCATTATCCACTCGCCAAATGTTGGACATTAGGGTTGATTCCATGAGTTTGGTATTGTAAACAGTGCTGCTATGAACATGGTCATGCTTGTGCAATCGAGGTGAGTTTTTGCTGTATGGGGGGATTATTCTCAAAAGTGGAATAGCAGGGTCATATGGCAGGTCAATCTTTAACTTTTTAAAGAATCACCCAAAGGCTCACCAGAGTGATTGTATGAGTCTGCATTCCCACCAGCAATGTAGGAGAGAGTTCCCCTCTCTCCACATGTCCTCTAGCATTTGGTGTTGTTTGTATTGTGGATTTTTCCATCATCACTGGGGTGAGATGATATCTTAGGGAGGTTTTGATTTGCATTTCCCTGAAGGCTAAGGATGTGGAGCATCTTTTAAGATATTTGTTAGACATTTTAATTTCTTCCCTGGTAAAGTTTCTTTAAGTTCCAAAGCCCATTTTTTAATTGGCCCATTTGTTTCCTGGGTTTCTATGTTCTTTCTGCATTCTGGATGATAGAGCTCTATCAGATATGAAGATTTTCTCTCATTCTGTGGGTTGCCTTTGTACTAGAGTTACACTCTCTATCTGAACAGAAGCTCTTTAATTTCATAAGGTCCCATCTGTTGAGTGTTGGTTATAGTGACTGTGCTATTGGATGTCCATTTAGGAAGTGATGGCCTAGCCCAATCAGCTCGATGTAGTTCCTTATCCTTTCAGCTATGGTTTTTATAGTCTCTGGCCTTATATCAAGGTCCTTTTTCCATTTGGAATCAAGTCTTGTACATGGTGCCAAGTACAGGTCCACTTTTAATCTTCTGCATGTGGATATCCAGTTTGCCAGCATCATTTGTTGAAGATGCTGTTCTCTGTCCATTGGATTTTTTGGCCCCCTTTATCAAAGGTCAAATGGCTGTAGTTTTGTAGACTTATATCTGAGTTCTTCAACCCTTATGCATTGATCTGTGCGTCTAAAATTTTTTTTATTTATTCAATTGTGGGTGTGTGCGTATGTACGCGTGCGCACGTGTGTGTGTGTAGAACCACGGACGAATTCAGGAACCACCATGGACACCTCCACCTCCTTCTGCCCCCGGATTCACAGGCTCCGCCCTACCAGGACCAGAAGTGCAGGCCGCCCCTGCTTCCGCTGGGCATCTATATGTGGTATCTGGGATCCGAACTCAGGACCTTCCGCCTGCAAGGCAGAGGCTTAACCCCTGAGCCACCTCTCCAGCCCCGATCTGTGTGTCTATATTGGAGCCAATACCAGGCTGTTACAACTATGGATATGTAGTATAGACTAAGCTTTTGTATGATTATACCTCCAGCCGTGTTTTTGTTACTCAGATTGTTTTTGCTATCCTGGGTCTTTTTTGCCTCCATATGAATTTTGAGATTGTTTGGTCGACTTCTTTAAAGAATTGCTTTGGGATTTTAATTGGTATAGCATTGAATCTGTATATTGCCTTTGGTAAGATGGTCATTTTTATGATGTTGATAATGCCAATCCAGGAACATGGGAGATCTTTCCACCTTCTGGTGTCTTCTGTAATTTCTTTCTTTAGCATTTTAAAGTTTTCGTTGTAAATGTCTCTTATTTCCTTGGTTAGTTTTATACCAAGGTATTTTTCAATTTTTTAGGGACTATAGTAAATGGGATTGTTTCCCTCAGGGCTTTTTCGCTTTTTCCATTCTGGGCACATAGGAAGGCCACTCATTTTTTATATGATTATTTTGTATCCTGCCACCCTGCTGAACTTCTGTATTAGTTCCAGGAATTTCCTGGTGGAGTTTTGGGATCACTCAGATATATGATCATGTCATCTGCAAATATAGATAACTTGACTTCCTCCTTGCCAATTTGAATCCCTTTTATATCCCTTTCTTGTCTTATGGCCTCAGCTAAGACTTCAGTACAATATTTGAACAGAAGTGGTAAGAGTGGACAGCCTCGTCTAGTTCCTAATAGAAGCAGGAATGCTTCAAATTTTTCACCATTGAGTATAATCCTTGCTGTAGGCTTGTTGTATACAACTTTTATTATATTGAAAAGGTTCCTTTCATTCTCACTGTCTCTAGGGTTTTGATCACAAAGGGATGTTGGATCTTGTCAAAAGCTTTTTTTTGCATCTATTGAGAGTATCTTGTGGTCTTGGATTTTGGACTGGTTTGTATGGTAAATTACATTTATTGATTTGCGTATGTTGAACTAACTTTGTGTGCCTGGGATAAAACCAACTTGATCCTGGGCTGGAGATTTGGCTCAGATGTTAAGCCTCTGCCTTGCAGGTGGAAGGTCCTGAGTTCTGATCCCAGATCTCATGTATAGATGCCGTGCAGAAGCGGGGTGGCCTGCATTTATGGTCCTGGTAGGGTGGAGCTTTTGAATCCCAGGGCATGGAAAACAAGGAGGAGCTGAAGGCGGTCCATGGTGGATTTCCGAATACACGCATGGCTCTACACACACACACACACACACACACACACACACACACACACACATTCACACATGCACAATTGAATAAAAAAAAACTATTGATCCCCATGAATGATTTTTTGATATGTTTTTGAATCCGATTTGCTAAGACTATGTTGAGAATCTTTGCATCTGTGTTCATCAAAGACATTCGCCTATAGTTTTCCTTTTTAAGTATATCTTTATTTGGTTTTGGGATTAAGTTGATATTAGCTTCATAGAATGAATTTGGTAGTGTTCTTTCCTTTGATATTTAATGGAACAGTTTAACGAGTATTGGTGTTATTAGTTCCTTAAATGTCTGGTAGAACTCTGTGCTGAATCCATCTGGTCTAGGACATTTTTTGGTGGGAAGATTAATGAATGCTTCATTGATTTCCTCATATGTTATAGGAATATTCAAATAATTCAAAACTTCCTGACTCAATTTTGGTGAGTTGTGCTTTCTTAGGAATTCATCCATTTCTTTTGTGTTGTCAAAATTCACAGAGTAGAAGTTTTTGAAATATGATGTTATAATTATCTGAATTTATTTGGTATCAGTAGTGATAACTCCATTTTCATTTCTAATTTGTTAATTTGGTTTTTCTCTTACTTTCGGTTAATTTACCTAGGGGTGTATTAATCTTATGATTTTTTCAAAGAAACAGCTTTTGACTAATTGGTTTTCTGTATCATTTTTCTTATCTGAATTTTGGAAATTTTTTCTCTGGTTTTGCTAATCTCCTCTCTGCTACTGCTTTTGCGATTGAGTTTTTGATCTGTTGATCTATCCCATGTTGAGAGGGTGGTGTTGAAATCCCCAAGAATTATCCTATGGGGTTGATTTCTTACTTTAGATGCTGTTGAGTTTGCTTAATGATTGTGGAGGGATTAGGTGCATTATGTTTCAATATTGTGAAGTCTTCCTAGTGAATTCTGCCTGTGGACTAAAATATAATATCCACTGTTTCTCTTATGATTTTTTTTGAGTTTGAAGTCCACTTTGTCTGAAAGCATAATGGCTACCTCTGCTTGTTTCCTGGTTCCATTAGCTTGCAGAATTTTGACCAGCCTTTCTTTTTTAGGATGTGCCTATCTTTTATGGTGAGATGAATTTCCTGAAGGCAGCAGATTGATGGGTTGTGATTTTTAATCCAAGTTTGTAATCTGTGTCTCTTGATCAGTCAATTAATTTCATTGACATTTAGTGTTATAATGGAGAAATTATTTTTAAATCCGGACATTTTTTATGTTCAGTGACTTTTGTAAGTGGATTATTTGGCTTTTAGGTTTTGGTGATATACTTCCTGGATATGCTTATTTTTTCCTTCAAGCTTGAGTTTTATTTCTGGCATTTTTTAAAGGCCTGATTTGGTAGACATGTAAGCCATCAAGTTGTCTTTGTGCTGGAAAACTTTTCATTCTCCTTGGATCATGACCAGATAGTTTTGTGGTATATCAGCCTGGGTAGACATTTTGCTCATTTAATACTTGTACATCTCTCCAAGCTCTTCTTGCTTTTACTGGTTCCATTGAGAAGTCATTTGTTTTTAGTAGGTTCACCTGAAAAGTGCCTTTTTTCTTTCCCTTGAAACTGTCACTATCTTTTCTTTGTCTTGAATGTGGAGTTTTGATTATTATTTGCCGTTTGACTTTGAGATTATGTAATTTTTTATTTTGGTCATATCTGTTTGGAGTGTGGAATGCCTCTTATATTTGGATGGGCCTCTCATTGTTTAGATGAGGGAAGTTTCATTTATGTAATTTGAAAAATTTCCTCAGGTGCGGTATTATGGGATTCTTGCTCTGGTATTTCATAAGTGCGCATGTTAGGCTTCTTCAGGGTGTCCCATAACTCTTGAATATTCCTCTCAAGTATCTTTTTGGCTATAAGATCCTCTTCCATTGAGCTGGTTAATACTCCCACTTTATCTTCAAGATCTGAAATTCTATTCACTGCTTCATTAGTTCTGCTGATAAAACTTTTGTTGAGTTCTCAGTTGAAGATACCTTGCCTTTTAGTTCAATTTTTACCTCTGCCTGAGACTGTTTTAACTGCTCTATGCCTAGTTTTGTTTCTTGAACTGTTTTCTCAACTCCTCCAGGTGTCTTTGTGCTCCTGTCCCGAGCGGGCAACATAGCAGGGAGAAAAAAAGACGAAGGAAGGTGGGGCAAAAGGGAGGAGAAGAACACAGGAGTAAACGTGGAATGAGGATCAGACATCCAGGAGAAATGAGAATGGCAATGAAGGTCGCAGAAATTAGTTTTTTCCTTGCTGGCCTGCTAGATAACCGTAATAGTACACTGGGAAAGCAACTTTTAAAGGAGTACAAAAGTGAGGTTAATCAAATCTTAGGGTAAAAAACAATAGCCGCCACTTTTGTGAAGCTCCATAAAAATCAAGATAAAAACAAGAATGGTAGTCCAGCACGTACTCAGGCCGTTTGTATTTATCAAAATGATTCATTTTTAAGTGTGCACGTGCATGTAAATGGGCATGCCAATAATGAACAGAGGTCAAGAACCAAAATGTGATGATAAGTGCCGCAATAAAATTTGAAGGGCCACAAGCTGATATTTGAAACATAAAACAACATACATGTGTATAAGGAAATCCAAAACCAAACAAGTCCAGAACTTTTTAAAAAGTAAACTCTCTCATCACAGACAAAGTACAAAGAAACACAAACAGTTTGTTCTGGTCCCTCCAGTGTATGAGGGGGCAAGGCTTTTTTTTGAATGAAGCTTTAGATAAACACAAACAGAGGCATTCCCACCCCGCATGCACAGGGAACTGAGGAATTTTGTACGTAGTCTTTCTCAATCCCCCCCCCCTGGAGTAATTGTGATTGATGGCACTTTGCCCTTCCTGGTATTTGTGGGGGCAAGAAGGGGACTCGCCAGGTTTTGGTACATGCCTGCTATGTCACTATTCAGAGGACCTTTGTCTAGTTTTTTTCAGCGTCGCAGTTAATGAAGATGGGAGTGGAAAACAACCGCTCGACTACTCCAGCCAGCCCAGTCTTTGTTGTGCAGACTGATGAGCTAAATAAACTGTTTTTTTGTTTTGTTTTTGTTTTTTGTTTTTTGTTTTTTTTTATTTTATTTCCGCTCATACAAAGTTAACAAGTAAAACCAGGGGTCCCTCTCTCCCTCCACTTCGGCACAACACCCTGCTCCCACCTCCCCTCTCCCCTCCCTCCCGATCCCCCCAGTGCCATCCCTCCTCCAACCCAGAGCATCCTTTAATGTGCTGCAAACTCTCACTCTGGGTCCTCCTCTCCGATGAGGTGCAAGGACCCAAAAGGCATACCCAGAACCCGTTCCTTGTTCCCTTTAAGCTTAGGACACTACCGTACTCTCAGTCCCTAGCTCCAAGGATCCTAGTGCCTTTAGTCTATGCTAGACTTTTGGGGTCATATGTGGTGGACATAGCACAGGTCATGCAAAGTCCCTATTATGAGTGCTTTGGCCCTAACTTGTGTGAGTAATTTGCATAGCATGTAACTCTTCCCATCCTTGTGCTCTTTACAAATATTACTGCCCCCTGTTTCTGCAAAATTTCCCTAGCTTCAGATGGGGAGAGATCAGCTGAACCAGTTCCATAGGGGGGTGGATATAGAGGACTTTAATGTCTGAATTATGTTTGTAAGTTTTTTTTTCGGTTTTTGCTGCTCAAAATGCCCCTTGGCTCCATCCTGATGGTATTGTAATATCAACCCTGGCCAGAGAATAGAAAGCTGTTAAACTTAGAGTCGTTTATAAAATATTTTCAAAGTTAGATGGCAATAAAAGTAGGAAACCACAGTGAGGAGGGGTCAATCACCCATTTTCAAAATGGTTACTTATTAATCTCCAGACTATATGGCCCTCCCATTCTGGTGAGATCACAGCCCTCAGGTTTGTAGATGATCAGGAACGAAAAATCTGTGAACTTATGAACCAGATTCTCATTGCTTACCGCACAGGTCCTCGATGGAGGCCTATGTTTCGTTGTCGCTGGCTGTTACATGGTCCCCCTCCTCCTGTTTCTGGTGTGGCCCCCTCCTACACCATCCCGCCTGTTTCATATTCCTTGCATTACTGTTGCAGGAGATTTATCATTAAGGTGTCGCGAGGTGGGGGATGGGTGGGTTTGGTACTGGAGCCCAGACCTATTAGGGAGTCATATGGCAACTTAATTTTCTGGGTCGGGGATACTTGACTCAATATAATTGTCTCTATGACAAAACATTTCCTGCAAATTCCAGTTCTTTCATCATTTTTATGGCTTAGTGAGTACTCGGAAACGTGCATAGATGTACCCGACATTTTCCTTATCCCGATCGAAGCGGGTGTTTGGACATGTGGGTTGATTCCATGACTTTGCTATTGTAAAACAGTGCGGCTATGAACAGGGTCGTGTTTGTGCTATCGATGTGACCTCTGCGGTATGGGGGGGTTATGCCAAAAGTGGAGTGCAGGTCTATGGCACTTCAATCTTTAATTATTTAAGAATCTCAGACACTCGCCGGAGAGGCTTATGAGCCTGCATTCCCATCAGCAATTAGGAGAGTTCCTTCTCTCCACATCCTCTCCAGCATTGGTGTTTGTTTGTGTTGTGGATTTTGCCATCCTGACTGGGGTGACATGATTCTCAGGAAAGTTTTTGATTTGCATTTCCCCTGATGGCTAGATGAAAGTTGGAGGAATTTTTTTAAGATATTTGGTAACATGTTTAATTTCATCTCTAGTATAAGTTTCTTTCTTTAAGTTCTAGGGGCCCATTTTTAAATTGGACCATTAGTTTTCCTGGGTGTGTAGTTTTTTCTACGTTCTTTGTGCACTCTGGATAATAAGCTCAGCAGATATGTGGATAAGTGAAGATTGTATCCCATTCGTGGGTTGCCTTGAAGCTCATGTTACAATCGCTTTATCTGAACAGAGCTCTTTAATTTCACAACCAAGATCCCAACTGTTGGAGAGTTGGTAACGGCAGTGACTGTGCCATTGGATTCATATTTAGAACTGTTGGCCTAAGCCAAATCATCTTGAGGGAATTCCTTATCCTTCAAACTATGGTTTTTATAGACCTGGCCTTTAATCAGGCCTTGATCATTTGGGAATTAAGTCTTGGTACAAGGTGAAAAGTACGGGTCGGTTTTTAATCTATCTAAACATGTGAGGATCCAGTTTTTGCCAGCAACCATTTTTTAAAGATGCTGTTCGTTTTCCATTGGATTTTTGGGCCCCTTGTCAAAGATTCAAAAGGGGCTGTTAGTTTTGTAGTGGGGCTTATATCTGGTCTTCAAAGCCTTATCCATTGATTCTGTGGTGTTATTTTGGAGGCCCAGTACCAGGCTGTTGTTTACAACATGGATTTGTAGTGTAGACTAAGGGTTTTGGTTATGGTGATACCTCCTGCACTGTTTTTGTTTACTCAGGATTATCTTTGCAATCATGGGTCTTTTTGTGCCTCCAGGTGTATTTTTGAATTGTTGTTGGTCACTTCGTTAAGAAATTAAAGAAGAAACAAAAAGAAAATTTGCTTTGGTTGGGATTTACTTTAATTGGTATAGCATGAATTGTATATTGCCTTTGGTAGGATGGCATGGTTTACGAATGTTGATTCTACCAATTCCAGGGAACATGGGAGGTCTTTCCACCGCTGGTGACGTTCTGCAATTTCTTTCTTGAGGGCTTAAAGTTTTCATAATAAAGGTCTCTTACCACCTCCTTGGTTTATGTTTTATACCAAGGTATGTCATTTTTTTTACTGGCTATAGTAATGATAGGATTGTTTTCGCTCAGGGCGTTTTATCACTTCTTTCCATTTCTGGGCATATAGGAAAATCCACTGATTTTGGTACATTTATTTGTATCCTGCCACCGGGCTGAACTTCCTCAATTATTTCAGGAGTTGTCCTGGTGGAGTTTTTGGGAATTCGCTCAGTATAGATCATGTCATCTGCAAATAGGTTTTATAAGCTTTGACCTTCTTTCCAATGC
>JALPQD010000202.1:1063602-1194597 GCA_023101885.1 Typhlomys cinereus
CTATTCTAATCCCTTTTATGGACCTTTCTTGTCTAATGGCTTCAGCTAAAACTTCAAGTACAATATTGAATAGAAGTGGTAAGAGTGGACAGCCTTGTCTAGTTCCTGATCAAAGTGGGAATGCTTCCAGTTTTTCTCCATTGAATATAATCCTTGCTGTGGGCTTGTTGTATACAGCTTTTATTATATTGATAAAGGTTCCTTCCATTCCTACTGTCTCTAGCGTTTTGATCATAAAAGGCTGTTGGATCTTGTCAAATCTTTTTCTGCATCTATCGAGAGTATCATGTGGTCTTGGGCTTTGGACTGGCTTATATTATGAACCAAACTTGTGTGCCTGAGATAAAGCCTACTTGGTCCCTGTGAATCTTTTTGATATGTTTTTGAATCCGATTTGCTAAGACTTTGTTGAGAATCTTTGCATCTGTGTTCATCAGAGAATCGGCCTATAGTTTTCTTTTTTAAGTGAATCTTTATTAGGGTTTGGGATTAAGACGATATTAGCTTCATAGAAGGAATTTGGTAGTGTTCCTTCCTTTGCTATTTGGTGGAACAGTTTAAGTAGTATTGGTGTTATTATCTCCTTAAATGTCTGGTAGAACTCTATGCTGAATCCATCTGGTCCAGGACATTTTTTGGTGGGAAGATTCGGATACTCCTCAATTTCCTTATATGTTATAGGACTATTAATAATTCACAACTTCCTGACTCAATTAGGTAAGTTGTTTACTTAGAATTCACATCTCTTTGTGTGGTTCTCATATTTCACAGAGTTATAAGTTTTTGAAATATGATGTTTTAATTCTCTGGATTTCTTGGGTATCAGTCGTGATAACTCCATTTTCATTTCTAATCTTATTAATTTTGTTTTCTCTCTCTTTCTTTTGGTTATTTAGCTAGAGGTGTATCAATCTTATTGATTTTTTCAAAGAACCAGCTTTTCAACTGGTTAATTTTCTCTATCGTTTTCCTAATCTCGATTTCAGATATTTCTCCCCTGATTTTGCTAATCTCCTCTCTTCTACTGCTTTTGGGATCAGATTGCTCTAGTTTTTCTAAAGCTTTGAACTGCATTGTTAAGTTGTTTATTTCTGATATTTCCATTTTTTTTTGATGTAAGCATTAAGAGTTATGAACTTACTTCTTAGGACAGCTTTCATTGTGTCCCAGAGATTTTGGTAAGTTGTATTTTCATTATTGTTTGCTTTCAGGAAATCTTGAATTTCCTTTTAATTTCTTCCTGAATCAAGTTCTCATTCAGCATCATAGTGTTAAATTTCCAGGAATTAGTGTATTTTCTGTCTTATGTGTTGTGAATGTCCAGCTTTAGACCGTGGTGGTCTAATAGGGCACAGGCTAGAATTTCAACTTTCCTGTATATGTGGAGATTCATTTTGTGGCCCAATATGTGATCTATTTTGGAGAAAGTTCTGTGTGCTGCTGAGAAAAATGTGTATTCTTTGGTATGTGGATGAAAAGTTTGATAGAGATCTGTAAGGCCCATTTCTTTAAGGATTTGATTGAGTTCCAAAGTGTCCCTGTTAAGCTTTTGACTTGTTGATCTGTCCCATGTTGAGAGGGCAGTGTTGAAATCCAGAAGAATTATCATTTCGGGGTTGATTTCTCCCTTTAGACGCTGTAGGATTTCTTAATGAATGTGGAAGGGCCCGTATTGGGTTCATATATGTTCAGTATTGTGAAGTCTTCGTGGTGAATTGTACCTGTGACTAAAATGTAGTATCCATCTGTGTCTCTTATGATTTTTTTGGGTTTGAAGTGCACGTTGTCTGACAGCATAATGGCTACTCCTGCCTTTTCCTAGTTCCATTAGCTTGCAGAATTTTGGACCAGCCTTTCATTTTTAGGATGTGCCTATCTTTTGGTGAGATGAGTTTCCTAAATGCAGCAGATTGATGGATTGTGATTTTTAATCCAAGTTTGTAATCTGTGTCTCTTAATCAGTGAGTTAAGCCCATTGGCATTTAATGTTATAATGGAGAAATTATTTTTAATTCTGGACATTTTTTATGTTAGTGGGATTTTGTAAGCTTATTGCTTTACATTTATATTTTTGTGTTATTATACTTCCTTCTGTCCTCCTGGATACACTTGTTCTTTTCTTCAAGTTTGAGTATCATTTCTAGCATTTTTTGAAGGCCTGGTTTGGTAGACATGTATCTCTTCGAGTTATCTTTTGTGCTGGAAAATTTTTCTTTCTCCCTCGATCATGACAGATAGTTTTGCCGGGTATATCAGTCTGGGTTGCCATTTTTGCTCATTTAATACTTGAAGTACATCTCTCCACGCTCTTCTTGCTTTTACTGTTTCCATTGAGAAGTCATTTGTTATTTTAATAGGTTTACCTTTAAAAGTGACTTGCTTTTTTTCTCTTTTTTAAACATTTTTCTTATTATTTCTGCTCATACAAACTTAATAGGTTACACCACTTCGCTCCCTCACTTCTCCTCCTTCTGAACCCCCTGCTCCCCCTCCCTCACATCCCCAGTGCCTTTCCCCCAATCCCCAGAGAATCCTTTAATGTGCATGCCAGACTCTCTCTGAGCCCTCCTCTCCGATGACGTACAAGGACCCAGTGGCCTTTCCCTGAACCCTTTCCTGTGCTCCCTTAAGTATAGGAACACTACTGTGACTGTCAATCCCTTGTCTCCAAGGATCTTGGACTTTGTGAGGTCAATAGTGTGTTGGACATTGTGCAGGGCATGCAAAGTGCAATTATGATTGCTTCGGCCCTAACTTGTGTGGAGTATCTTGTATATCATTGCTCCTCCCATCCTTTTGCTCTTACAATCTTACCACCCCATCTTCCACAAATGTCCCTGATCTTCAGGATGGGGAGAGATTAGTCTGGCCTAGTTCTAAGTGGTTGATATAGAGTCTCTGAAGTTCTGTATTGTGGTTTGTTGATTTTCTTTTGCAGTTTTGCTGCTCCTGCAATGCCCTTCACTCCATCCTGATGGGCATTGTATGTTACCCCCTGGCTAGAGACAGAAAGCTGTTAAACTGGAGTCTTGTTATAAGAGCACATTCAAGGGTAGATGTAATAAAATTAGGAAACCACAGTGAGGGAGGGGTCAATCACCCATTTGCAAAATGGTTACACAGAATGGGAGAAAATCTTCGCTTCTTTTCTCTTGAAGCTCTCAGCACCATTTCTTTATCTTGAATGAGGAGTGTTTTAACTGTTATTTGCTGTGGCGAGTTTCTATTTTGGTCATATCTGTTTGGGGTGTGGAATGCCTCTTGTATATGGATGGGCCTCTTTTTTTTTTAGATGAGGAAAATTTTCCTTGATGATAGTTTGAAAAATTTCCTCAGGTGTAGTATTTTGGGATTCTTGTTCTGGTATTCTATGAATATGCATGCTCAGCTTCTTCAGGGTGTCCCATAACTCTTGAATATTTCTCTCGAGTGTCTTTTTGTCTTTAGCAACCTATTCCATTGAGCTGGTTAATACTCCCACTTTGTCTTCAAGGTCTGAAATTCTATTTTATGCTTCATTAGTTCTGTTGATAAGACTCTCTGTTAAGTTCTGGGTTGAAGATAGCTTGTCGTTTAGTTCAGTTTTAAACTCTGTTTGAGTCTGTTTTAACTTCTCTATGTGTGTTTTTGTTTCTTGTACTGTTTTTCTCAACTCCTCCAAGTGTCTGTTGTGTTCCTCTTCAAAGTGAATGATGTGATTATTTAATTCCTCCCGGATTTCCTCTTTCATAGTATTGAACATGGTAATGTCATGTTTTGAAAGTCATTATCTTGGGTCAGGCTTTCTTGGCTATTTTCCATGGGTTTGTTCTGGTTGGAGTCTATCATTATGGGATTAATCTCTTCAGTGGTAAATTTGTTTAGTTGGTTGTTGTTTCTCATGGATTTGCACTTTGACTTGGGCATTGTCATTTAAACTGTTAAGACCTTCTTTCAATTTCTGTGCGTTTTTCACTGAACTGAATTATTTGGCCTGAGGCTTGGGGTTGAGCTGGTGGGAGCTTAACTAGCTCACGGTGAGTCTCGGCTGGACTGTGCGCATCCTGCGTGGGTGGGGAAAGGGAAGAGGTCTCAGTGGTGGGACGCTCTTTAAGCAGGGGAGCTGGGTCGTGACCCAGGGGGTCCTCCATGGTGCAGCACAGCACTGGCACCAGCTGGCTGGTGGAAGGATCTGGGTCCTGGGATTTGGGATTCGTTTTGGGGGAGCTTACTTAGGTCTTGGTGAATCCCAGCTGGACTGCATGTGTCCTTAGCAGGTGGGGAAAGGTTTGATGAGCTAAATCTTTTTTTTTTTTTTTTAATTTATTCAACTGTGTGTATGTGCGCGCGCGTGTCTGTGTGTGTGTGTCTGTGTGTGTAGAACCACGGACGAATTCGCGAACCACCATGGACGCCTCCACCTCCTTCTGCCCCGGGATTCACAGGCTCCGCCCTACCAGGACCAGAAGCGCAGGCCGCCCCCGCTTCCGCCTGGCGTCTATACGTGGGATCTGGGATCCAAACTCGGGACCTTCCGCCTGCAAGGCGGAGGCTTAACCCCTGAGCCACCTCTCCAGCCCGACCCAAGAAAAATTTGGGCCATCCTCTATAATTTTCCTCTTTAATTTTTAAAAATTTTTACCTTCCCAAGGATACCATACTGTAGGGCGAATGTCCTCTGTATCTAGATTCTCAGTATACTTGGGCTCTACCCCGGATTTCCTGCTGTAGCCTGAAGGGGACCCGTGTCCCCACATGTGGAAATATTGGTGAGGGCATATGGGGGAGGGCTCTCACCTAGCCTGCCTCTGCCCTGTTCCCCATTGAGTGGAGATAAGTCTGGATACAGGTGACCGGTCTCACTCCCCAATCATTCACTTGCATTTTTCTCCAGCCGGTGGACTGCATTCCACCCCTCCCCCATGAGCAGAGCTAAATCTGGATGAAAGGAACCATCTGTCCAGGTGCCATCTGTAACCACAACCCCACCATTGCTTCTTAATACAGATCTCAGTGCTGTTGGCACAGAGTCAAGCTTGCAAGTTGAGTTACCCATATTTTCCAAGTTTCATTTACACTGAAATCTGCTTAGCTCTGCCCATTTTGGGAAAGTTCCTGACACGGGGCACCAGATGCGTGGGTTGGCTTTCCCATGCACACATACACATTGTGACTCCAGGCCATCAGGGCGGAGAAAACAAACATGCTGCAGGTCCTCCACACTCTCATCCAAATCCAGGGGACTCCGGACACAGCAGGGAGCTTGTCAAGGCAAGATTCAATTTATTGGGGGCAATGAAATAGTTTATGTAGACAGCAGACTGCAGGGTACGAAATAGGCAGCCAATTACTTTAATGGTCAGCACAGCACACAGGCTGCATAGATCAGACTTAACATATATCTATGTTGGCTCCTATAAGCCAATTAGGGCTCTCATAATATAAACAGGGTTACATCCAGAATACTAGCTCCCAGTGTGATCTTTGGTCCTATGTGCTAAGCCACGCCCTGCTCACTCCCTCCCAGACTGTTATTCCTGGGCAGGCCCAACAATACTGTATGTAGAGATAGATAGAATAATGGATAAATGTGGTAAATCAGAAATGGAGACTTTGGACATGGAAGGAGAGGCAGGAGGATCAAGGTCATCCTCAACTATACGAGTTTGGGATGAAGTCTGGGCTTCATAACACCCTGCCTCAAAGAAAAATATACATCGCACGCGCGGTCCAGCCGGGCCCTCACCCCGCGCCCTAGGACCCCAGGTCAGCCCACAGGGACCTGGCTCCGACTCCCACCATCCAGCCGGAGCCGGGCGGGGGCCTAGGGACGAGGAGGACCTCCCCCTGCGCCCGGGCCCCGCCCCAGCTTCCCTCGGGTTAAATAGCTCCACGCTGATGCGCCCATCCTCCCTTTGCACGCCACCCTGCTCCGCTGGTCAGGACGCCGCGGACCAGCCGGGCCTCATCCCGCGCCGTAGGTAATTCCCCGTTCGGGCCCGCCCACCAGGACTCCAGGCCAAATAATTCAGTTTAGTGAAATTGAGAGATCTTAAGAGTTAAAATGACAATGCCAAAGTCAAAGTGCAAATCCACGAGAAGCAACACTCAAGTAAACAAATTTCCCACTGAAGAAACTTAATCCCATAATGTTAGACTCCAACAAGAACAAACCCGCGGAAAAAGGCCAAGAAAGCCTCACCCAGGATAAGGTCTTTCAAAATATGATCATTACCATGTTCAATACTATGAAAGAGGAAATCCGATAGGAATTACATAATCGAATCAATCGCTTTGAAGAGGAACACAACAGACATCTGGAGGAGTTGAGAAAAACAGTGCAAGAAACAAAAAGTGGCATAGAGCAGTTAAAACAAACTCAAGCAGAGTTTAAAACTGAGCTAAAAGACAAGTTATCTTCAACCCAGAACGCCACAGAGAGTCTTATCAACAGAACTAATGAAGCAGAAAACAGAATTTCAGACCTTGAAGATAAAGTGGGAGTACTAACCAGCTCAATGGAAGAGGTTGTTAAAGCCAAAAAGATACTTGAGAGAAATATCCAAGAGATATGGGACACCCTGAAGAAGCCTAACATGCGTATTCATGGAATACCAGAGCAAGAATCTCAAAATACCACCCCTGAGGAAATTTTTCAAACGATCATCAAGGAAAACTTTCCTCATCTAAAAAAAGAGAGGCCCATTCATATACAAGAGGCATTCCGCACCCCAAACAGATACGACCAAAATAGAAGCACGCCGCGGCAAATAATAGTTAAAACACTCCACATTCAAGATAAAGAACTGGTGCTGAGAGCTTCAAGGGAGAAAAAACAAGTCACTTTTAAAGGTAAACCTATTAAAATAACAAATGACTTCTCAGTCGAAACAGTAAAAGCAAGAAGAGCTTGGAGAGACATACTTCAAGTATTGAATGAGCAAAAATGTCAACCCAGGCTGATTTACCCTGCAAAACTATCAGTCATGATCGAGGGAGAAAGAAAAATTTTCCAGCACAAAGACAACTTTAAGGGATACATGTCCACCAAACCAGGCCTTCAAAAAATGCTAGAAATGATACTCAAGCATGAAGAAAAAAACAGGCATATCCAGGAGAACAGAAGGCAAATATAACACCATTAAAAGCGAAGCAATATACTTATAAAAGCTACTAAATATAATAAATGTCTGGAATTAACAATAGGTTCTCCATTATAACACTAAATGTTAATGGACTTAATTCACCGATCAAGAGACACAGATTACAAACTTGGATTAAAAATCACAATCCATCAATCTGCTGCCTGCAGGAAACCCATCTCATCACAAAAGATAGGCACGCTCTAAAAATAAAAGGCTGGTCAACAATTCTACAAGCAAATGGAAGCATGAAACAGGCAGGGGTAGCCATTATGCTATCAGACAAAGTGGATTTCAAACCAAAGAAAATTATAAGAGACACGGATGGATACTACATTTTAGTCACAGGTACAATTCACCAGGAAGACTTCACAATACTGAACATATATGCACCCAATACGGGCCCCTCCACCTTCATTAAGAAAACCCTACAGCGTCTAAAGCAAGAAATCAACCCCCAAACGATAATTCTTGGGGACTTCAACACCGCCCTCTCAACATGGGATAGATCAACAGGTCAAAAGCTTAACAGAGACACTTTGGAACTTAATCAAACCCTGAAAGAAATGGACCTTACAGATCTCTATCGAACTTTTCACCCATGCACCAAAGAATACACATTTTTCTCAGCAGCACATGGAACTTTCTCCAAAATAGATCACATATTGGGCCACAAAATGAATCTACACATATACAAGAAAGTTGAAATTCTAACCTGTGCACTATCAGACCACCACGGCCTAAAGCTGGACATCCACAACATATCAAACAAGAGAAAATACACTAACTCCTGGAAACTTAACACTATGATGCTGAATGAGAACTGGATTCTGGAAGAAATTAAAAAGGAAATTCAAGATTTCCTGAAAGTGAATGATAACGAAAATACAACTTACCAAAATCTCTGGGACACAATGAAAGCTGTTCTAAGAGGTAAGTTCATAGCTCTTAATGCCTATGTCAAAAAAATGGAAACATCAGAAATAAACAACTTAACAATGCAGCTTAAAGCTTTAGGGAAACTAGAGCAATCTGATCCCAAAAGCAGTAAAAGAGAAGAGATTAGCAAAATAAGGGGAGAAATATCTGAAATCGAGACTAAGAAAACGATAGAAAAAATCAACCAATCAAAAAGCTGGTTCTTTGAAAAAATCAACAAGATTGATACACTCCTAGCTAAACTAACCAAAAGCAAGAGAGAGAAAACCCAAATTAACAAAATTAGAAATGAACATGGAGTTATCACTACTGATACCCAAGAAATCCAGAGAATTATAACATCATATTTCAAAAACTTATACTCTGTGAAGTTTGACAACACAAAAGAGATGGATGAATTCCTAAGTAAACACAACTTACCTAAATTGAATCAGGAAGTTGTGAATTATTTATATAGTCCTATAACATATAAGGAAATTGAGGAAGTAATCTCGAATCTTCCCACCAAAAAATGTCCTGGACCAGATGGATTCAGCACAGAGTTCCACGAGACATTTAAGGAGTTAATAACACCAATACTCCTTAAACTGTTCCATCAAATAGCAAAGGAAGGAACACTACCAAATTCCCTCTATGAAGCTAATATCCTTTTAATCCCAAAACCTAATAAAGAAAGAAAACTAAAGGCCGATCTCCCTGATGAACACAGACGCAAAGATTCTCAACAAAGTCTTAGCAAATCGGATTCAAAAACATATTAAAAAGATCATTCATGGGGACCAAGTAGGCTTCATCCCCGGCACACAAGGTTGGTTCAACATACGCAAATCAATAAATGTAATTCATCATGTAAACCAGTCCAATGTCCAAGACCACATGATACTCTCAATAGATGCAGAAAAAGCTTTTGACAAGATCAAACAGCCTTTTATGATCAAAACTCTAGAGACAGTGGGAATGGAAGGAACCTTAATCAATATAATAAAAGCTATATACAACAAGCCCACAGCAAGGATTATGCTCAATGGGGAACAATTGGAATCATTCCCACTTCGATCAGGAACTAGACAAGGCTGTCCACTCTCACCACTTCTATTCAATATTGTACTTGAAGTCCTAGCTGAAGCCATAAGACAAGAAAGGAACATAAGAGGGATTCAAATCGGCAAGGAAGAAATCAAGATATCCTTATTTGCAGATGACATGATCTTATACCTGAGGGATCGCAAAAACTCCACCAGGAAGCTCCTGGAACTAATTGAGAAGTTCAGCAGGGTGGCAGGATACAAAATAAATGTGCAAAAATCAGAGGCCTTCCTATATGCCCAGAATGAAAGAAGTGAAAAAGCCTTGAGAGAAACCATACCATTTACTATAACCCTTAAAAAAATGAAATACCTTGGTATAAACCTAACTAAGGAGGTAAAAGACCTTTACAATGAAAACTTTAAAACCCTAAAGAAAGAAATTGCAGAAGACACCAGAAGGTGGAAAGACTTCCCTTGTTCCTGGATTGGCAGAATCAACATCGTAAAAATGACCATCCTACCAAAGGCAATATACAGATTCAATGCTATACCAATCAAAATCCCAAAGCAATTCTTCAAAGAAGTTGACCAAACAATCTCAAAGTTCATATGGAGGCACAAAAGACCCAGGATAGCAAAAACAATCCTGAGTAACAAAAACACAGCTGGAGGTATTACCATACCAAACCTAAGT
The DNA here is from genome assembly GCA_023101885.1 of Typhlomys cinereus. NCBI lineage: Eukaryota > Metazoa > Chordata > Mammalia > Rodentia > Platacanthomyidae > Typhlomys > Typhlomys cinereus. The sequence continues at coordinate 1,073,385 of JALPQD010000202.1, forward strand.
CTATACTACAAATCCATAGTTATAAAAACAGCCTGGTACTGGCTCCAAAATAGACACACAGATCAATGGATAAGGATTGAAGACCCAGATATAAGCCCACAAAGTTACAGCCATTTGGTCTTTGACAAAGGGGCCCAAAGAATCCAATGGAAAAAGAACAGCATCTTCAACAAATGGTGCTGGCAAAACTGGATCTCCACATGCAGAAGATTAAAGCTGGACCCGTACTTGTCACCATGTACAAGACTTAATTCCAAATGGATCAAGGACCTTGATATCAGGCCAGAGACTTTAAAAACCATAGTTGAAAGGATAGAGAACACCCTCGAGCTGATTGGGCTAGGCCAACACTTCCTAAACAGACATCCAATGGCACAGTCACTGCTACCAACTCTCAACAGTTGGGATCTTGTGAAATTGAAGAGCTTCTGTTCAGATAAAGAGATTGTCACACGAGCTCAAAGGCAACTCACAGAATGGGAGAAAATCTTCACTAACCACATATCTGACAGAGCTCTACTGTCCAGAGTGCACAAAGAACTTAGAAAACTAAACTCCAAGGAAAACACTGGCCCAATTAAAAAATGGGCCCTGGAACTTCAAAGAAACTTTACCAGGGATGAAATTAAAATGTCTAACAAATATCTTAAAAAATGCTCCACTTCCTTCGCCATCAGGGAAATGCAAATCAAAACTTCCCTGAGATATCATCTCACCCCGGTCAGGATGGCAAAAATCCACAATACAAACAACGACAAATGCTGGAGAGGATGTAGAGAGAGGGGAACTCTCCTACATTGTTGGTGGGAATGCAGGCTCATACAGCCACTCTGGCGAGCCGTCTGGAGATTCTTAAAGAAATTAAAGATTGAAATGCCATATGACCCTGCTATCCCACTTTTGGGAATAACCCCCCATGCAGTAGAGGTTCGCCTCGATAGCACAAGAACGACCATGTTCATAGCAGCACTGTTTACAATAGCAAAGTCATGGAATCAACACAAATGTCCAACAGTTGACGAGTGGATAAGGAAACTGTGGTACATCTATACAATGGAGTACTACTCAGCCATCAAAAATGATGAATTACTGGAATTTGCTGGGAAATGGATGTCATTAGAAAGAATTATATTAAGTGAAGTATCTGAAACCCAGAAAATTAAGCGCCGTATGTTCTCCCTAATAGGTGGCTCCTAGTACCAAACTCACCCAGCCCACATTGAGACACTCAAAATAAACCTATGTAACACAGTAATTGCAAGGATTATGAACAAGAGAGATGGGGTAGGAGGGCCACACCAGAAACAAGGAGAGAGGGGACCATGTTACATCCATCAAGGTCTGCAAGTAAGTAATGAGAAACCTGGTTAAGTTCACAGACGTTCTTTCCTGATCTCACCAGAAAGGGAGGGCATATAGTCTAGCAGATAAAAAGTAATCATTTTGCAAATGGGTGATGGACCCCTCCCTCACTGAGTTTTCCTACTCTTATTACATCTACCTTTGAATGTGCTTTTATAACAAGACTCCAGTTTAACAGCTTTTTGTCTCTGGCCAGGGGGTGACATACAGTGCCCAGCAGAATGGAGTGAAGGGCATTGCAGGAGCACCAAAACTGCAAAAGAAAATCAACAAACCACAATCCAGAACTTCAGAGACTATATCAATCACATAGAACTAGGCCAGCCTAATCTCTCCCCATCCTGGAGCTCAGGGACATTTGCGGAAGAGGGGGCGGTAAGATTGTAAGAGCAAAAGGATGGGAGGAGCAACGATTTGCAAGATTCTCAACAATAGTTGGGGCCAAAGCAATCATAATGGGACTTTGCATGCCCTGCGCAATGTCCAGCGCACTGTTGCCCTCATAAAGTCTAGCATCTGTTAAGGGCACCGAGACCCCTGGAGGCAAGGGATTGACAGCCATAGTAGTGATCTTATGTTTAAGGGGAACAAGAGAAAGGGCTTATGGAAATGCCACTGGGTCCTTATATGTCATCGGAGAGGAGGACCCAGTGGAGAGTTAGGCGTACACAATAAAGACTCTCTGGGAATTGGGGGGGAGGCACTGGGAGATGGAGAGGGAGAGGAGGGGGTTCGGGGGAGGAGGGGGGAGGGAGGGAACTGGTAAAAAATTTTTAAATGTATAATTAAATTTTTAATAATAAAAAAAGAAGTATAAAAAATAAATAAATATAAAAAAAAGAAATGGAGACTTTGAGGAGGGTGAAGAAAGACATAAGCAGGAGGTAGGCAGAGTAGATGAGGGAGATCAACAGGTAAATGATTGAGTGAGAACAAAATATAATATAACACATGGGGAAAATCCACAATGAAATTTATTACCTTGTATACTTTCTAAAAGCTTCACAATATATTTAATGAGGTTTACCATCCTTATGTTATGTTCTATTCCTGAGTCCCCGAATAGAGTTTCTTTCTGGTCTTAACAAAATGATGTAGCACTTGGGGGCTGTAGCACTAGCAGGCCTGCACAAGAGGTTAAGATGGAGAAGACCTCCACAGTCACCATGACCTTCACCTTGGTGCTATGGTAGACAGGGAGGAAAGTGACCCACACACTGCAGAACATCAGCATGCTGAAGTTCAGGAACTTGGCTTCATTGAAGGTGTCAGGCAGGTTCCTGGCCAGGAAATCCACGGTGAAGCTACCCAGTGCCAGAGAGTCCAGGTATCCCAGGACACAGAAGGCAGTGACTGATCCTTTGTTGCATGTGATAATGATGTGGCCTCATTCAGAGTATGTATCGGTGTCAACAAGTGGAGATGTTCCCAGCCAAACTCCACACAGAATGTGTTGGATTAGGGTGCAGAAGGGGATGATATAGTTAGGTGCCCCTGAAACTAGCAGCCACCTCATCCTTCTCCCTGGAGCAGTGACCTGGAAGGCCAGAACCACAGATATAGCTTTGGCCAAGACAGTGGACACAGCCACAGTGAATGTAATTGCAAATGCAGTCATCTGCAGGATGCAGGCAATCATGTTGGGATGTCCAATGAAGAGTAAGGAGCAGAGAAAAGAGAAGTTAAAGGCAATGAGCAGGATGTAGCTGAGAGTGCAGTTATTTGCCTTCACAATGGGACTGTCTTGGTGCTTCACAAAGACCCTCAAGTACAAGGGTTGTGAATGTAGACAAACACAAGGCCATGTAAGCTAGACCCATCCCCAAGGGGTCTTCATAATAAGGAAATGTCACAGTTTTGGGGAGGCATTGTTTTCATTCTGTGTTGGCATATATAGGATCTGGCACATCACACATTGCTCCATATCTGGTGAAAACATAAAGTTTTGATTGCTCATATTCAGCAGCTTATCTTTTATCCATGCTTCCCATCCTTCAAGAGTTCCTTTGACTAGGTTTATGAAATGCTTGAGATAGAGTCCAGGGACTCAAGCAAGCCAAATAAGTACTCTAACAACTTTGCCGAATCCCCAGCCCCACAAATAAAAATATATTCAAAAAGCGATTCGGAAAGTTACTATGATACATATGATTTAGCATGTCACTACTTATTTTCACAAATCTACTTAGATTTTGAAGATGTCATTTATAAAGACAAAATATTCAATAAGCTGTAATAGAATATGTATCAAGAAGATAAGTCAGCAGAATGCTCTGTCACCAATATGTTGTTAGAGTAACCTCATTGTTCTTTGTTGCTTTAGATACCAAAAAAAAAAAAAAAAATTACAGCAATGCCAAGTGAATATAGCCCACTCTGTATTGGTATGTGGAGAAACTTATTGTTTCTTTTCTAATTCAAGTATATGGTGCTTTCAAAAGCTCAGAATAGCAAAAGCAATCCTAAGTGACAAAAACACTGCTAGAGGTATCACCATAAACCTTAGTCTATACTACAAATCCGTAGTTATAAAAACAGCCTGGTACTGGCTGCAAAATAGACACACAGATCAATGAATAAGAGTTGAAGATCCAGATATAAGCCCACACAATTACAGCCATTTGATCTTTGACAAAAGGGCCCAAAAAATCCAATGGAAAACGAGTAGCGTCTTCAACAAATGATGCTGGCAAAAGTGGATGGCCATATGCAGAAGATTAAAACTCAACCCATATTTGTCACCATGTACAAGACTTAATTCCAAATGAATCAAGGACCTCAATATAATGCCAGAGACTATAAAAACCTTAATCGAAAGGGTGGGGAACTCCCTCGAGATGACTGGACTAGGCCAACAGTTCCTAATTGGAAATCCAATAGCACAGTCACTACAACCAACACTCAACAGATGGGATCTTGTGAAATTAAAGAGTTTCTGTTCAGATAAAGAGATTGTAAATTGAGCACAAAGGCAACCCACAGAATGGGAGAAAATCTTCACTAACCACATATCTGATAGAGCTCTATTATCCAGAGTGCACAAAGAACTTAGAAAACTAAACGCCAAGGAAAGAAACAGGCCAATTAAAAAATGGGCCTTGGGGGTTGAAGAGGTGGCTCAGGGGTTAACCCTCTGCCTTGCAGGCGGAAGGTCCCGAGTTCTGATTCTAGGCCCACATATAGACGCCAGGCAGAAGCGGGGGTGGCCTGCATTTCTGGTCCTGGTAGGACGGAGCCTGTGAATCCCAGGGCAGAGTAAACAAGGAGGTGGAGGCATCCATGGTGGTTCCCGAATTCATCCGTGGTTCTACACACACACACACACACACACACACACACACACACACACATTCACACACATATACTCACAATTGAATAAATAAAAAAATTTAAAAATGGGCCTTGGAACTTAAAAGAAACTCTAGAAAGGATGAAATTGAATGGACTAACAAATATTTTAAAAAATGCTCCGCATCCTTAGCCATCAGGGAAATGCATATCAAAACCTCCCTGAGATATCATCTCACCCCTGTCAGGATGGCAAAAATCCACAATACAAACAACACTAAATGCTGGAGAGGTTGTGGAGAGAAGGGAAATCCCCTACATTGCTGGTGGGAATGCAGGCTTATACAACCACTCTGGTGAGCCATCTGGCGATTCTTAAAAAAGTTAAAGATTGAGACACCATGTGAGCCTGCTATTCCACTTTTGGGAATCATCCCCCATATAGTGAAAATTCACCTTCATAACACAGCACGACCATGTTCATAGCAGTACTGTTTACAATAGCAAAGTCATGGAATCAACCCAAATGCCCAACAGTTGACGAGTGGATAAGGACAATATGGTACATTTCACAATGGAATGCTACTCAGCCATCAAAAGTGATGAATTAATGAAATTTGCTGGGAAATGGATGGAATTAGAAAAAATTATATTGAGTGAAGTATCACAGACACAGAAAATTAAGTGCCGTATATATTCCCTAATAGATTTATGCTAGTACCAAACCCACTTAGTGACACACTCAAAGATAAATCTCTGTAATATCTATAGTAATTGCAAAGATTATAAGCAGGGATGGAAGGGGAAGGAGGGTCCCACCAGAAACAAGGAGAGAGGGGATCATGCTACAGCAGAGAAAATAGGCCACCATCAAGGAGTGCAAGTAAGTAATGAGATATCTGGTTGGGCTTGCAGACTTTCCTTACTGGTCACTTGCATCTGATGGGGTATGATCTCACCAGAAAGGGAGGGCATAGAGTCTGGCAGATATAAGGTAACCATCCTGCAAACGGGAGACTGACTCCTTCTCCCACAGTGGTCTTCTCCTCTTATTCCATCTACCTTTGAATAAACTCTTATAATATTTTTTACCAGTTCCCTCCCTCCCCCTCCCCCCTCCTCTTCCCCCAGTGCCTCCCCCCCCCAATTCCCAGAGAGTCCTTTATTGTATACGCCTAACTCTCCATTGGGTCTCCTCTCCAATGACATATAAGGACCCAGTGGCATTTCCATAAGCCCTTTCTCTTGTTCCCCTTAAGCATAAGATCACTACTATGGCTGTCAATCCCTTGCCTCCAGGGGTCTCGGTGCCCTTAACAGATGCTAGACTTTATGAGGGCAACAGTGCGCTGGACATTGCGCAGGGCATGCAAAGTCCCATTACGATTGCTTTGGCCCCAACTATTGTTGGAGATCTTGCAAATCGTTGCTCCTCCCATCCTTTTGCTCTTACAATCTTACCGCCCCCTCTTCCGCAAATGTCCCTGAGCTCCAGGATGGGGAGAGATTAGGCTGTCCTAGTTCTATGTGATTGATATAGTCTCTGAAGTTCTGGATTATGGTTTGTTGATTTTATTTTGCAGTTTTGGTGCTCCTGCAATTCTCTTCACTCCATTCTGCTGGGCACTGTATGTCACCCCCTGGCCAGAGACAAAAAGCTGTTAAACTGGAGTCTTGTTTTAATAGCACATTCAAGGGTAGATGTAATAAGAGTAGGAAACCTCCCTGAGGGAGGGGTCCATCACCCATTTGCAAAATGATTACTTTTTATCTGCTAGACTATATGCCCTCCCCTTCTGGTGAGATCAGGAAAGAACGTCTGTGAACTTAACCAGGTTTCTCATTACTTACTTGCAGACCTTGATGGAGGCCTATTTTTCTCTGCTGTAACATGGTCTCTCTCTCCTTGTTTCTGGTGTGGCCCTCCTACCCATCTCTCTTGTTCATAATCCTTGCAATTACTGTGTTTCATAGGTTTACTTTTGAGTGTCTCAATGTGGGCTGGGTGAGTTTGGTACTAGGAGCCACCTATTAGGGAGTACATACGGCGCTTAATTTTCTGGGTTTGGGATACTTCACTTAATATAATTCTTTCTAATGACATCCATTTCCCAGCAAATTCCAGTAATTCATCATTTTGATGGCTGAGTAGTACTCCATTGTATAGATGTACCACAGTTTCCTTATCCACTCGTCAACTGTTGGACATTTAGGTTGATTCCATGACTTTGCTATTGTAAACAGTGCTGCTATGAACATGGTCGAGCTTGTGCTATCGAGGCGAACCTCTGCTGCATGGGGGGTATTCCCAAAAGTGGGATAGCAGGGTCATATGGCATTTCAATCTTTAATTTCTTTAAGAATCTCCAGACGGCTCGCCAGAGTGGCTGTATGAGCCTGCATTCCCACCAACAATGTAGGAGAGTTCCCCTCTCTCCACATCCTCTCCAGCATTTGTCGTTGTTTGTATTGTGGCACCCTTTTATCTCTGGCCATGGTGTGATATCCAATACCCATCAGGATGGAGTCAAGGACACTGCAGGAGCAGCAAAAGTGAAAAAAAAATCAACAAACCATAATTCATAAAAGCAGAGTCTCTACATTAACCATCTGTAACCAGGCCAGCCTAATTTTTCCCCATCCTAAAGCTCAGGTAAATTTGCAGAAGAGGGGGCCGTAAGATTGTAAGAGTGTAAAGATGAGGGGGAGCAACAATATGCAAGATACTCCACACAAGTAATCATAATAGGACTTTGTATTACCTGTGCAATGGCCAACGTATCATTGAACCCCCAAAGTCTAGCATGGATCACAGGCACTAGGATCATTAGAGGCAAGGGATTAACCGCCACAACAATGTTCCTATACTTAAGTGGAACCAAAAAAGAGTTATAGGCAATGCCACTAAGTCCTTACACCTCATTAGTGAGAAGGACCCAGAGGGAAGTTTGACATGCACAGTGAAGCATGCTCCAGAATGGGGAGAAGGGGGCATTAGGAGAAAGGGAGGGAGGGGGGAAAGGAAGGGGAAAAAGGGAGAGGGAACAAGAGGGTCCAGGGAAGGTTGGAGGGAGGGAGGGAGCAGAATGAGGTACTTATCAACTTTGTATGAGTGTAAAAGAGAAATAAAAAAGTGGAAAACTTAAAAAAAGTATTAAAAACTTAAAAAACGTTCTTTGAAGGAACTGGTATCCCTTCACATTATTGTTTTAAGAAACTTATGTATTCAGTTACACTGCATTGGCTAAGATGGGCATGAAGTTAGTTTCTTTTCGAATTACGTCTTGAGGGCTGGAGAGGTGGCTCAGGAGTTAAATCTTTGGCTGCACAAATAAAAGGAAGTTAATTTGGATTCCCAGACCCCACATAAAAATTCTGGAAGGAAAAGGGTATTGGTCTGCACTCTGGACCTGAAAGGCAGAGCCTGGGAAACCCGAGATAAAACAATAAGAAAGACAGCAATCTGAGAGAATTCCTGATGTCACCCTTGGTCCTCCATTGGCACAAACCTCTTTTATGCCCATTCCCACACATAAACACTCCCACACCCTACACACTCAAAATAAAATAAGTGTTTGATGGGAAATATGTCTTGATTTTGATTATCGTGTGTGAATTTATTCCAGAAAGACAGGCCCTCTGGAGGACTTTCTTTCCTGATCCAAAAATCTATCATGTCCCTGCCCTGGCAGAATTAGTACTGTGACAAATATCTACACTGCTGGGCCTATATATGGATCCAATGTATCCCCATCAAAAATTCAAAACACAGGGATACAGAAATCACAGGTCCTAGAGGAAAAGCACTAGTATTGATTTGGTAAATAGGACAACTAAATACCATCTAAATGATGGTATTCTATCCATAGATTACAGTAGCCCTCAGCCTTTATATGAGAAAGGGATTTTTTAAATTATTTTTCATTATTTTATTGTGTGTGTATGCGTGTGTGCGTGTGTGCATGTGCGTGTGCGTGTGTGTGTGTGTGTGTGTTTGTAGAACCATGGGCAAATTCAGGAACCACCATAGACCGCCTTCACCTCCTCCTTGTTTACTCTGCCCCAGGATTCACAGGGTCTGCCCTACTAGGACCAGAAACGCAAGCCACCCCCGCTTCCGCCCTGCGTCTGTATGTGGGGTCCAGGATCCTAACTGAGGGCTTTCCGCCTGCAAGGCAGAGGTTTAACCCCTGAGCCACCTCTCCAGCCCCAAGAAAGGTCTTTTTTTAAAAAAAATTTCTTACACTTTTTTTTTGCCTAAAAATAGGTACTCCTCCCCTTCTCCTTCCTTTTCTCCTCTTCCCCTCCTCCATTGTCCCCCATTTCACTTTCCTCCATTCCTCCCTCTTCCCCTCATTCTCCTCCCTTCCCCTCTTCCAGTGCCTTCCATCCCCCAGAGCATCCATTTATGTGGGTGCCAAACTTCCCTCTGAGTTGTCTATATGTGTGAGGTTTCAGGACTCAGTGACATAGCTTGGGGCCCCTTCTTGGGCTGCCTGCTAGTATGAGAACTCTATTATGACTGTTTAACCCCTTCTCTTTAAGGATCCTACTGCCTGAAGCCTTCTCCCCTGTGATCTGTGCACGACTTTGGGTAGGTCATTGACATGTTTGCCATTGTGCAGGTCAGGCAAAGTCCAATCATATTGTGGCTATATCCTGGCTGCTGCAGCCCTGACTTGTGTGGAGTATCTTGCATATCATTGGTTCTTGCCACCCGATCTTCTGCAAGGTTCCCTTAGCTTCAGGATGGGGCAAGATTTGTCTGGTCTGGTTCCAGGTGAATTATGTAGGGTGTTTGCTGTTCTGAATTATGGTTTGTGAACGGGTCTTTTTTTTTTTAAGTGGATGAACTGGTGACTTTTAAGTATATGTTCCGAGGTTAAAAAAAATCATAACAAGAATTAAGCTTCTGAGTCACACCCTGCTCCTGTAGTCCTGCACCTGGGCTACATAGTAACACTGAGGACCAGGTTAAGTTCTGAAAAATCTGTAATCAACCTGCCCCTGGCTATTGCTAAGTAATCATCACCTTGGCTTTTGTAGGCTCCACATGACTAGGGCTCCCACTTTCTCCCCCACCTCAGTTCTTACCATATAAATTGTAAGAATAAACTGAAACTGCTTGTTGAGGGCAATTTGGAAATCTTACCTTCTTTTGGCTCACTGATGTAAAAAAATTCAAAGTTCCTTTCCATCCATTCTTAGGTGTTTGAGAGATTATTCTGGAGTTATTGTAAAACAAATATAGAGAATTTCCTTGTGAAACACACACTGACCTGTCTCATTGGAAATCTCATTCACTGGGCAGGGTGTGCAGTCAAAGCAACAGGCGACTTTCCCCTCCTGGGGGGATTTACTGTATCCAGGACCATAGCTTTCACTGCAGACGGAACGAGGAGTCTGAGGAAAATGAGTTGTGTGATTTATTATTCAGATGTTTATCTAATGCTCCAGAAAGTACACCATCTTAGACAATTATACCACTTAGAAGCATAACTTCTGTGTCCATAACCACAACTGATTAAATATTACTGTATTTGGATATGGCATGTCTTATTCAGATCTTTGTATTATGTGAGGACCCCATTTTGTGTTGTTACTGAGAAATGGTTGAGCTTTTACCAGGAGCCTTCTCCTTGGAAAACGTTAGATGATTGTAGATTTGCTATTGACAGAGGAAACCTGTGGGTTCTTACCATTTTTTAAAAACTCCAAGGCAATACTGACTTTATTGAATGAGTTTTTTTAATATTTAAAGATTATTTTCTTTTATTTTTAAATTTTTGTATTTTTAAAAGAATATTGAGTATTTATCCCAGCTTCCCTTCCTCTTTCCCCTACCCTTCACCATTCTCTCTCACTCTTATTCACCCTTTCACCTGTATGCTTCTATGGATCCCGGGCTCACTTTAGCTTGTCTACTCCTGTGGGGGCTCAGGCCTCCATAGTATAGCAAGTTACCTCTCTTCAGGCCACCCCACTGATATGTGCATTTCCCTTCACTCATCCAGCTTTAGACCCAAAGGTTTCCACCATAAGTTCTCATTCTGTAGGTATAATAACAGCTACCTACAAAGCATTTTGATTACTGTCTTTTTTCCTATAGGTTTTTGGCAGTCATCCATATTGATCTATTTCCTTCCCTTTTTTAGGTTCTTGTTAGAGTTTATAATAACAGTACAAGTGGGTCTTGAATCTAATCAGAAATATGTTCTCCTTGGTACTCATGTCACTATCACACTGATGGGCACCTGCTGCCATGGTGATTTATACTGCAACTTACAAATCTCATGCTGTTGATGGGATTTGTGATGATTTTCCCCTCTGCCAGCAGTTTCTACAGTATTCCTTGTTACTGTGTAAACTATCCAGTAAGGAGAAAGCCTCACACTCCCATACCTCACATTTTACCCTCACATACCACTAAGTTTCTAAAAACTGCTATATCTTATTTACCTTTAACCTCTGGCACTAAACTCATCCTATTTTATAATCGAAAAGCTCTCTGACACTTAACCCAAACCTCACAGATCAAGATTTGATATCCAATCTTAAATCTCTCAATTAAAACTAGATCAAAACTCTGTCATTCCCTTAGCTGGTGCAAGACTTACAAATTTTTTTGGCATTACAATAGCCTTACCCACACAAAAGCACCAAGAAACCCCAGACTGACATCTTTAACACCCAGGCAAACAGTTGTAATAACTGTCCAAGTGTGGTTGGACACTTGTTCTGTCTGACTCAAAACAGTTAAAAATACTAATCTAAGAAAGATATTAGAAATCAAACACAAAATGCCCAAGTCATACTGTGAGTCCATGAGATACACAAAAAATAATACTTAAAAAAATCTAGAAAATGTCAACCCTGCAATGATGGATTCAAACCAGAATAACTTCATGGATATTAACCAAGAATCCAACAACCATGATAATGATTTGCAAAGCCTGCTTATTAATATGATCAAAACAATGAAAGAGGAACTCTGAGAAGAGTAAAATAACCACCTAAGTTATGAACAGGAACACATCAGGCACCTGGATGAGATGAAAAAGGCAGTTGAAGAAACAAAACTAATGCAGTTTTAAAAAAAAGTCTCATCCCTACATTAATCACCTGGAACCAGACCAGCCAAATCTCACTTCATCCTAAAGCTCAGAGAAATTTGTGGAAGAGGAGGTGGTAAGATTGTAAGAGCCGAAAGGTGGGGAGGACCAATGATACACAAGATACTCCATATGAGTTAGGGCCTCAGTAATCATAATAGGACTTTGCATGACCTGCGCAATGACTGACATATTAATGACCCCCCAAAGTCTAACTTGGATCACAGGCACTAGAATCCTTAGAGGCAAGGGATTAACAGTCACAATAGTGTTCCAGTACTAAAGGAGAGCACAAGAAAGGGCTCTAAGCAATGCTACCAAGTCTTTACACCTCATTAGAGTGGAGGACGCAGAGATGAGTTTGACATTCACACTAAAGTGTTCTCCAGGGATTGGGAGAGAAGGAGGTACTGGAAGAAAGGGAGGGAGGGGGTGAAAGGAAGGGGAAAAGGAGGGAGGGAGCAAGGGGGATTGGGGAGGGTTAGAGGGGAGGGAGGGGACCAGGGTATCTATGAAGTTTATATGATTGGGACAAAAAGTCTCATGTAGAAATTAAATTTGAAATGAAAAACAAGCTAATTGTAATCTAAAATTTAACAAAGACTTTTACCAACTCTACTAATGAAGCAGAAAATAGTATATCAGAATTACAAGATGACTGAACAAATTTGTTCAAAGATATTGCAAAACTAAAAAGAACTTGAGAAGAATATTCCACAGCTTTGGGACACTCTGAAGAAGTCAAACATTTGCAATCATGGAATTCCAGAATAAAAAACCCAAAAAACCATATCAGTAGAGATTTCTCATCCTACCATAAATGAAAATTTTCTACATCCAAAGAAAGAGATCCCCATTCAAATAGAAGAGGCATATTGCATATGAATTAGATATGACAAAAATGGAAACTTACAATGGCAAATAATAGTCAAAACACTGCAGATACGTGACAATGAGAACATGTGACCTTCAAGAGAGAAAAACCAAGTCGCATTTAAAGCTAAGCATCTTAGAATAAGAGCTGATTTTTCAGTGAGAACAGTAAACGTCAGAAGAGCTTGGAGAGATGTACTTCAAGTCAAGAATGAGCACAAATGCCAACCCAGGCTGCAATACCCATCAAAACGATCAGTCATATTTGAAGATGAAAGAAAAATTTTCCACCATAAGGACATGCTGAAGGCTTACCTGACCACCAAACCAGGCTTATAGAAGATGCTAGAAAAGATACTCAAGCTTTAAGAAAAGACAAATGTATTCAAGAGGACCAAAAGAAAAATAATACCAACACAACTTCCAAACGAAGAAACACACATATAAAACCTACAAAACAGAAAATGACATGATGAACAGACAGTTGTCAGTTATAACCCTAAAAGTCAGTGTTCTTAACTCTCCAGTCAAAAGACATAGGCTACAAACCTGGATTAAAAATTCAACCCATTAAGCGGATGCCTTCAGGAAACACCTCACCATGAAAGAAAAGCACATTCTCAGAGAAAAAGGTCAAAGGTATTTCAAACTAATGAAAAAGGGAAACAAGTGTGAGTAGCAATCCTAGCATCTGAAAAAATAGACTTTGTACCAAAAGAAATCATAAGAAACACAGAAGGATACTACTTATTAGTCAAAGGAACAATTCTTCAGGGCGACTTCCTAATATTAAACATATAAGCACCTAATATAGGCTCGTCTACATACATTAATAAACACTATGCTACATAAAGCAACAAATCAATTCCCAAATGATAAGAGCAGGGAATTTCAACACTCCACTCTCACCAGTGGATAGGTCAACAGGCCAAAAACTGAACAGGGACTCACTGGAGCTGAATCAAGCCATAACCCAAATAGACCTGACCAACCTCTACCGAACCTTCTATTCCAATAATAAGGAATACACATTCTTTTCATCAGCCCATGAAACTTTCTGCAAAATAGACCACATATTTGGCCACAAAGCAACATATATAGGAAAGTTGAAATTACATCCTGTATTTTCTCTGAAGAGCATGGAAAAAAGCTAGACATCCACAAAAATTAAATGGCCAAAAATACACAAAACCTTGGAAATAGGCCACTATGATACAGAATGTGAAATGGGTTCAGCAGAAGTTGAAACAGAAATTCCAAAATTCCTATGAGTGAATGATAATGAGAATACAACACAACAATATCTTTGGGATACAATGAAGGCAGTCCTAAGAAGAAAGTTTATAGCGCTCAATCCCTATAGCAAAAAAACAAATATCACAAGTAAATAAACTAACAATGAAGCTTAAAGCTTTAGAGAGACAAGAACAATCCAATCACAAAAGTGGTAGATGAACAGAAATTAGTAAATTCAGGGGAGAAATATCTGAAAACCACACAAAAAATCAACCAAACAAACAGCTCGTTCTGTGAAGAAATCAACAAGATTGATAAACCCTTAGACAAATTAATCAAAACCAAAAGAGAACTCAAATTATAGGAGTAAAAATGAAAATGAAGTTATTACAACTGATACAATGGAAATTGAGAAAATCATAAGTTCATATTTCAAAACCTTATACTCGACAAAATCTGATAATTAGAAATAAATGGCTGATTTTTCCCACATTTTAATTTTTTCCTAATCATACAAGCTCAATATGTAACCCTATCCCCTCCCTTCATCTTCCCTTCCTCAGTCATCCCCCTTGCATTCTTCCCCCTTCCCTTTCCTTTCATCCCTTCCCTCCCTTTCCCTCTCTTAGTGCCTCCCTCTTCCTCCCTCCTATCCCCTCGAGCATCCTTTTATGTGAAGGCCAAACCTCCCTCTGAGTCCTCTACCCTAGTAAGGGTTCAGTACTCAATGGCATATCCCAGAGCCCCTTCTTGGGCTCCCCATTAGTATGGGAAAATAAATGGATAAATTTCTAAGCATGCATGACTTAACAAAATTGAATCAAGATGAATTGAATTATTTAAATAGTCCTATAACAAGTGAATAAGTTAAAGAAGTAATTATAAATCTCCCCACCAAAAAAGCCCAGGAATAGATAAATTCAGTGCAGAATTCTACCAGACATATAAAACAACAAATAACACCATTACTTCTTAAACTATTCCACAAAATAGCAAAGAAAGGAATACTCCCAAACTCTTTCTATGAAGCTAATATTACACTGATTTCCCAAATAAAAAAGAAAAAGAAAAGAAAACTATAGGCTAATCTCATTGTTGAACACAAATGCAATGATACTCATCAAAATTTTAGGAAACTGCATTCAAAAACATATTACAAAGATCATACACTATGATGAAGTAGGATTTATTCCAGGAATACAAGGTTGGTTCAACATATGCAAATCAATAAATGTAATCCATCATATAAAAAACTCTAAGGACCAAAACCACATGATACTCTCAATAGATGTAGAAAAAATTTTTGACAAGATCAAACATCCCTTTATGATCAAACCCTGGAGATAATTGAAATGGAAGGAACTTGTATCAATATAATAAAAGCTATATACAACATGCCTGTAGCAAGGATCATCCTAAATGATGAAAAACTTGAAGCATCCTTACTAAGATCAGTAACTTTGCAAAGTTGCCCACACCCACAATATCTATTTAAATTTTATATTATACTTGAAATGTTAGAGCCATAAAAAGAGGAGATTAAAAAGGGATACAAATAGGAAAAGGAGAAGTCAAGTTATCCCTGTTTACAGATCACCTGATTCTATACCTAAGAGATCCAAAAAACTCCACCAGTAAACTGTTGGAACTAATAAATAAGTTCAGGAGAGTGTCAAGTTATAAAACTAATTTAATAATCAGTAGCTTTCTTACATACCAAGAATGAACAAAATGAGAAAGTCCTAAGAGAAACAATTCCATTTACCAAAGCCCCTAAAAAATGAAATACATTGGTTTAAATATATCCAAGGACATGACACACTTATACAATGAAAATGTTAAAATCCTAAAGAAAGATTTCAGAATACACCAGCAGATGGAAAGATCTCCCATGATCCTGGACAGGTAGAATTAACATCATAAAAATAGCTGTCCTCAGATAGATAGTAACCATCCAGCAAATGGGATGCTGACCCCCTTTGCTGTGTCCTACTCCTATTCATCCATCTATCTTTGAGTCTCCTCTTGTATTAAGATCTTCATTTATCTTTTATCTTTGGTTAGGAGATTACCTACAATACCAATCGGGATGTAGCCAAGGGCAGTGATGAAATAGCAAATCTGAAAACAACAACAAACCATAATTCAGAACACCAAAAACCCTATATTATTCACCGGGAAAGAGACCAGCCAAATCTTTCCCCATCGTAAAGTTCAGGGAACCTTGTGGAGGAGGGGGAGGCAAGATTATAAGAGCCTAAAGATGGAGACAATCAACGATATGCAAGATACTTCATACAAGTTAGGGCTGCAGCAGCCAGAATTGGACTTTGCCTGACCTGCACAATGACTGACATTCAACAAACCCCCAAAGTCCAGCATGGATTACAGGGCAGAAGGCACCAGGCAGTAGGATCCTTAGAAGCAAGTGATTAAACTGACATAATAGAGCTCCCATACTAATGTGGACCCCAAGAAGGGTCTCTGGGCTATTCCACTGAGTCTTGAAACCTCACTGGGATGGAGGACTCAGAGGGAGGTTTGGCATTCACATAAAAGAATGCTCCAGTTGATGGGAAGGAGAAAGGGAAAGGCAGTGGGAGTGGGGAAAGGAGGAAGGGGTATGAAAGAAGGGAGAAGGTGGGAGAATGCAATGGGCTACAACTGGGGAGGGGAAGGGGGCAGAACTGGACGGAGGTACCTACTGAGCTTATATGATTCAGAAAAAATAAGATGTGGGAGAAAAATAATAAAAAAGAAAAAGTCTTCATATCATCCTGTCTTGAATATATTGCATTATTGTCACTGGAGTAATCCTTGATGAATTTTCACTCTTTCTGACTTTAAATATAGTTTTATAGTTATACATAGGACACATCTTGATTATTTTATAAAGTATTAATCTTCATCTAGGAAACTAGATGAAGGGTTATAAGCAGGAAGAGGAGGAGTGACAGGATTGAGAATTAAGGGGTGAAAATAGTGTAAGTTTACTATATTCATGTATGTAACACTAAATATATAATTACATATATTTAGAAAGATGCTTGGCTTAGCATATTTTATCACAACAAGGGAAGAGGAAATGGAAGTCATTCCAGTATTTTATGAGAATAATCTGAATTTTTTTTCCTATGGTAAAACATTAGCCCAGTGAAACATTTTGGTCATTTGTAACTCTGTTCATGGCAGTTTACAACATATTTTCCTTTGATATTGAAAAGTTGTACTTCAGAGCAATATTTCTATATACTTTTTGACTTAACTCTTGGTGCCCATTAAACTAGCTTATCTTGGGCTATTGGAGGAACATCCAAAGGTATGTAGTTTAAGTTCCTAAAGGACCTAATTAGACAAGGAACAAGTTGATGGTATGAACTTCCGAATAGGCATTACCTGCCAGACAGAAAACACCCATCCTTCCCTGATTCTGGTTGCATTTCTTCTTGATGAAGGAGCATCTTATGCAAGCTGTGGGCCATGGCATACATGGCATTATATATGTCATAACTGGATTCACTCATGGTCACATCGAAGTGGATTCCAGGCAATGAGTCCAAGGATGCATTAGGGCAACAGTTCTCCAAGGTGTGACAGCCATCATCAGCAAATGAACAGTTGAAAAAGAAATACAAAAATTTGGTCAGGTAAAAATCTTCTGGGTATTTGGAAGGGTGGACCGTTTGGATAAAATCTGTGAAATCAGTGACTTCCTCATGGTGGTGTGAGAAAATGAGAGCTCCATGCAGTGGATCTAAAAATCCATGTTTTGGATGGGTGGTGGTATCCCACTGTGAGTTCATGACCCAGACTCTCCACATGACTAAGGTTTGTCTTAGGTAAAACAGAAAGCCCCGCAGGAAATCACTGTCCCCAAATGTGATGATCACATTTGCAGAGGATGTCAGAGCCTGAGGGCTCTCTAACTGGCTGTGTGGTGAATAAGAAACCTTGCTGACTAGGATCATCTCCACGAAGTCAAAACACATTCTGTGTCTGTCCATTTCTTCTCTCAGGTCTGAGATAATCTTAACCACTTTTAGATCTTCTGGCATGATCAATCCCACCCAGGTTCAGCCAAACCTGAACTAACAAAGATACCATGCCATGGGCTAGAGACAGGTCTTGGAGGCCATCTGATAGAGGTGAGGAAACTTGTCATGGTAATTCAGGTTGAGGTCAAAGGGTCCAGTCATCAGCTAATGGGAGAAGAAGGTAGAAAGCAGTATGAGGAAGAGGAGGTAGAATGTTTAACATCAATCATGAAATGTCTGAAGCAAGACTTAGAAGGGATGGAAAGAGAAGTTGTTTATTCTGTGTGTGTGCATGAACATGTGTATAGGTATGTTTGCATGTGTGTATAATGTATATGTATGTATTTACATGTGAACATATGTTTGTATATGAATAGTGTATATTTTTGTAGTGTAGGTGTATTTAATTTTATGCATAATATGTATTTCTTTATGTAGGTATGTTTGAATAAATTCACAGTGTACAAGGTTTGTGTAAGTGTATGTGTGTCTGAGTATATGCATAATGAACATATTTGTGTGAGGTTGTATTTGAGTGCAAGCACAGAATATATGCTCAAATGCATTTGAATGTGTATCTTACTATGTATGTGTGCATGTATGTGTTGCATATGTACATGTTTATAGGTGTATGCGAATACACTCATACATATATATCTGCGCAAGGCCCGAGGTCAATATCACTTCTATCTCTCATCCCCTTTTATTTAGAAACAAGATCAGTGACCATGTTCCTCACCATCTTGGCTTAACTGGGTCAGAAGATCTTCCTCTCTTTGCCTACACCAGTGCTGAGTTTACAGATGCATGCTCCTATGGTTGCTTGCCCCTAGGTCCTATTGATGAAACTCAGATTTCTTTGCTTGCACAGCAAGCACTTTACCCACTTGGACCTCTCCCTATGTTGCTGCCTCACTTTCAAATCGGTCTTTCATTTCCACAGAGCTTTGTGGGTAGTGACCATTCACATTCAGAGAATCGTGGAGTATGCACAAACACCATCTCCAACTTTCTCCCCTTTATACACCATGGAATGATGCAGAGCACTAAATCATTTAATCTGTATCCACCCCACGCATTCTTATTTGTGGATACTTGTAGAGCTCCAGGAGTGTTCATATAGGGGCAGATATTACCCATGATGCTCCTGTGAGCACTGCCATAGACTTGATTTCTGTCCTGCAGTTGTAATTGGACAAGTACTTTGGCCCTGAGAGCCACGTGATGCACCTGTCCAGTATCCACCATTCATTGAACAGGACACTGTAAATGTCATATTCCAGAGACACATTGGGTAAAAGACGGGGATTCCTGTTGATCTGCTCGATGGCAAAGACCATGGCCAGAACAAACTGGTAATTCTTCAGGTTGAACCTGCATGGGAGATGCAAGGATGTTTAGAGAGAACATTCAAAACATGATTAATTTTGCTTGCAATACAATGACTTTTAGATTAGAAGATTGTTTCTTCATATTAACACTTTCTATATCTATAGCTTATGTGCTTTCCAGTAAACATTGACAGTACTATTGTTCCTTTGATTAGTAAAATAGCAGTATGTAATAAAAGACTTCAAATCTCAGGCCTGCCTTTTTCCTTATTTACACAGACACCCTGACTGGGTTATTTTTATTTTTTTATTTTTCCTTCTGGGAGTGATCAAGGATAACATGTTTATTTCAATATTTGCTTTTTCAAACAACTGTGAAAATGTAAACTTTGTAGCAAGATCACAGGAAATGCAGCCAATGAATCTTTTGATCAGCTTTCTCCACAAGTCTCTTAAATCACAACAGATCTCATCTTGCTTGTCCTGTGAAATCTAGTCCCTTACCAGACCCTCATCCAGGGCTTTCTGGGAATCTCTCTGCAGCATCTTTATTTCCTTAATTTTCTCATTTATTTATTATTTTCTAATTTATTTTTTCCCCAATCATACAAGCTCAGTAGATACCCTGGTTCTCTCACTCCCTCCACCCCTCCCCAGTACCCCTAGCATCATTCCCCCTTCCCATTCCTTTTTTAATTTTTTCCATTCATGCAAACTTGATAGGTACCCCATTTGCCTCCTTCCTCCACCCCCCCCGTCCCCTTGCTCCCTCCCCCCTTTTCCCCTTCTTTCCCTTTCCCTTTCTCCCAGTGCCCCCCCCCCTCTTCCCCATTCCTGGAGCATTCTTTAGTGTTCATGTCAAACTTCCTTCTGGATCATTCTCTCTGATGAGGTATAAGGACTCAGTAGCATTGCCTTGAGCTCTTTCTTGTGTTCCCCTTTAGTATAGGAGCACTATAGTGGCTGTTAATCCATTGCCTCTAAGGATCCTAGTGCCTATGATCCATGCTAGACTTTGGGGGGGTCAATGATATGTGGATTTTAGCGCAGGTCATGCAAAGTCCTATTATGATTACTTCGGCCCTAACTTGTGTGAAGTATCTTGCATATTGTTGCTCCTCCCCATCTTTAGGCTCTGACAATCTTGGTACTCCCCTCCTTCCACAAGTATTCCTGAGCTTTAGGATGGGGAGAGATTTGGATGGTCTGGTTCCAGAGGTGATCAATGCAAGGTCTTTGGTTTTCTGAACTATGGTTTGTTTTGTTTTCAGTTTTGCTGTTCCTGCACTGCCCTTGGCTCCATCCTAATTGGTATTGGAGGTCATTCCTAACCAAAGATATAAGAATGTTTAATGAAGATCTTACTATAAGAGGAGATTCAAAAGTAGATGGAATAGGAATAGGAGACTACAGTGGGGGGGGTTAGTCTTCCATTTGCAGGATTGTTACCATCTATCTGTCAGTCCCTATACCCTTCCTGATTAGTGAGGTCAAACCTCCTCAGTTTCAAGTGCCCAGGAAGGAAAGTGAGAGTGAGCTGCACTAGATGTCTTGCTACTTACGTGTGATACTTGATGGTGACCTATCTTTTAATTTTATTTTTTCCCCTCATCATACAAGCTCAATAGGTGTCCCGGTCCTCTTCCTCCCTCCATCCCTTGCTCCCCAGTCCCCCTTTGCACTCTCCCCATCCTTTTCCCCTTCCTTTCACCTCCCTCCCTCCCCTTAACCCAGTGCCTTCTAGCCTGTTTTTTAAAGGTGGCCATCCTACAGCAAAACTGAAAACAATAAACCAACATTCAGAACACAAAAGACCCTATATTATTCACCTGGAATCAGAGCAGCCAGATCTTTCCCCATCTTAAAGCTTCAGGGAATCTTGTGGAAGAGGGTGCAACAAGATTGTAAGAGCCTTAAATATGGGGAGGACTAATGATACGCAAGATACTCTACACAAGTCAGGACTGCAGCAGCCAGGATGTAGCCACAATGTGATTGGACCTTGCCTGACCTGCACAATGACTGACATGTCAATGACACTCTCCCCCAAAGTCTAGCATGGATCACAGGGGAGAAAAACTTCAGGCTGTAGGATCCTTAGAGGTGAGGGGATAAATAAAACTGTTATAACAGAGTTCCCATGCTAGCAGGCAGCCCAAGAAGGCGCCCCAAGTTGTGCCATTGAGTCTTAACCCTCACTAGGGTAAAGGACCCACAGGGAGGTTCAGAGCCCACATAAATAGATGCTCTGGGGAATGGAGAGGGAGGAAGCGGTAAGCACCAGGGGAGGAAAAGAGTGGGGCAAGATAGAGGGGAAAGGGGGAATGCAAAAGAGGACAATGGGAGAGGGGAAGGGAGAGGAAGAGGAGGTGTATATGTATTGAGCTTGTATGATTAGGTTAAAATAAAATGTGTAACAAAATACTAAATAATAAAAAAGGTGGCCATGCTGAAGCATATTTAGCCACAGTTTTCTTTTTGTGTGAAGTGCACACATGACAAAAACAAATTTGATGTTTCTCATCTTTCTGGTAGGAAAATTATTTGCCTTTAATTTTCAGCCATAAACACTCATGAAAGAATGATCATTGTCTACAATCGCACATCTAAAAAAGCTCTCAGAAATATAACTTGGAAATAATGACAGCCTGCCTAACAGAGATGAGAAAAGTGGATAGCTAGATGTAGAAAAAAAAATGAAAATAGGTTTGTATCTGTCATCCTGCATGTAAACCAACTGAAAAACTGATTAAGAATTTATCTGTAGGGCTGGATAGATAGCTCAGCATTTATTTATTTATTTTAACTAATTAATTAATTAATTAATTTTATTTCTTCCACTCATATGAAGTTGATAGGTACCCCATTTCCCTCGCTCCAAACCTCCCTGGATCCCCTTACTTCCTCCCCTTTTTTCCCCTGCCCTTCCCCCTCCCTCCCTTTTCTCAGTGCCCCCTTCCCCCTCCTGGAGCATCCTGTTGTGTGCATGTCAAACTTCCTTCTGGGTTCTCTTCTCTGATGAGGTGCAAGGACTCAGTAGCATTGCCAAAGGCTCTTTTTTGTGTTCCCCTTTAGAATAGGCTCACTATTGTGGCTGTTTAATCGCTTGCTTCTAGGATCATAGTGCCTGTGAGTCATGTTAGACTTTGGGGGGTTCAATGATATGTTGTCATTGCGCAGGTCAATACAAAGTCCTATTAAATTACTTCGGCCCTAACTTGCATATCATTGCTCCTCCCCATCATTAGGCTCTTACAATCTTACCACCCCCTCTTCATCCACAATTTTCCCTGAGCTTTAGGATGCAGAGAGTTAAGACTGGCCTAGTTCTGGGTGGTTGAGTAGTAGAGCTCTTAATTTTCTGAATTATGGTTTTGTTGACGTTGTCCAGTATGTGCTGTTCCTGCACCACCTTGGCTCCATCCTGATGTCACCCCCTAAGATGGCTCAAGGTTTAAACCTAAGTTTGATTCCAGATCCCATGCACAAATGCCAGGCAGAGAACTGGTGGCAGCTTGCTACTTCCAATCCTGTAGGCAGAGCCCGAAAACTCCATAGAAAATGATAGAGAAGGTACAGCAATCTTGGGTGATTTGCAAAGTCACCTTTGGACCTCCACAGGAACACAGTGCCTCTTCTACACACAAACACATCAACACATGTATACATCAGTACCTACACACATGAAAAAACAGCTGTAAACTGAAAAAGTAACACTTGAAAAAGTGACCAACATCCTCAGCCATCATGAAAATGCAAGCTGAACCTACTTTGAGATTTTGCATCACCTTATTGAGCACATCTGTGATCAAGACAAGTACAGAAGTTGGCAAGAAGCTTGGAAGTATAAATTCTTGCACAATGAACTGCAGAGTTCATCTCTGAAGCCCAGAAGTTAGTAGACTTGGATGAAATTATGACATGGACATGATCAGAGCAGACTCAAACATTCCCACAGTAAGCTTTGTTCCTGGCAGAGTGAACTCATGTTCAAAGAATTAAAGATCAAAGATTCATATAACTTATAAAGATAAAAACCAGAATTTGCAAATAATTCTGCTGGTTTTAGTAGCATAGGAAAAAAGAGAACATTTTGGTTACATGTCCCGCGCAACCGTCTCGCCAGCAAGAACAACGCGGCACACACACAGGATCCTTCTGCAGTAAAGCTTTAATGCGTCTTGAGAGGGAGAGCATAAGCTTTCAGAGTAGAAGCGGAGACCCCAAACAGGAAAAACCCAACCCTTATATAGGTTAACGGTCTTCGCCTAGGACGTGTCGCCTTCTGACTGGCTGTTGCTCGTACAACGTCAATGGGAGAGGCAGGAAACCAAGGATGGTCAGTTACCCGGCGCCTGCGCAGTAGCTTGTTCTGCCGGAGTCGGCGCCATCTTGTAATGGAGGATGCATGTAGGGCGGCGCCCTACATCTCCCCCTTTTTTTATATAAATGATAGCCAAGCAAATAACCAAGCGAGTAGGTCACCCATGTGATGAGGGATAGAGGCAGAGGTTGTGCCTCCTGTTACAAACATTAAGACTGTGTCCGAGTGCTGCTACTAGGTCTTAATATGACCCGGAGTGCTCTCGACCTGTCCTCTGCCGTTTTTCCAGGAGAGGGAAACTAGGGCAGGCAACCCTCATGCTGGACAACATGCCTCCCAGAGGAGCATGTAATCCTCTGTGCGATGCTTTGCTCCACATCCCTCATGGGCTGCTCTGGCCAGACATTCTACCTCGTGCAATGGGTCCATGCCCTGGGTGTGCAAGAACTGTCTGACTGGCAGCCTACTGTTTGAGCATAGTTAGCCAAATATCAGTGGAGGTCCCGTGTTCTAGGGCCATAAGCGCTTGGGCAATAACCACCTTGTCTCTCTTTGTTCGTGCCTTGAGCCTACATACCAGCCAAAGAAGTAATACTAGTCCACAACAAAGAGCAGTTCCAAACAATCCCACCCCCACCCATTCTTTGAAGTAAGAGTAGGCTGAGGAGATCCATGTAGACAGTCCTTCAGTTAAGGACAGATCAAGGCATGTGGAATTGACTTGAATGATGGTGACACTTAGTTCTCGGAGGGTCTGTTCAAAGTTGGCGGTCCAATTCTGTAATATAAACTGAGAGAGGCTTTTTGACAAGTTAGTGGCCTGGGTAAAGTTCGTATATTGAACAGATGTAACGCATAGGCCTGGAAGCTTTTGTTCGCATCCTAGCTGGGCCAGCTGCCATAGAATATCTATTTGTTCTTGGGCCAGATCTATGCGCTGATTAACCAGCATAAGCCCTCCCTGTACTTGGGTATTAGCCGAGACTTGTTTGTCCATGGCTGTGGACACCGAGGATGATAGTTCATTAACAACCTTAGCCGTTTGGACCTGGCCGGACAATGCCAAGGCCGAGGCCATGAGTGAAGCGGTAACGGCCACGGTGGCAACGATGCTGACAATAGCAGCGGTGATCCCAAAATCTCTTTGTGTCTAAACAGGGTCATGGATCCTGGGGCATCAACGGGTATAGGGACAAAGCGGGGCATGCGGGTTACTAATGTTAGAGGATGTGTGGTGGCATTCCAGCATATGGTATAAATGCAAGATCCTATTGAGCAATTTAATTCTTTATCATCGGTATCATTGCTAACTATCCACACAAACGGTGGCCAAACACAAACTGGAGAAGACTTAAAGCTCGTCCTTGGGTCCTTCTTTGGCTTATAGTGGACTTTGTCAGTGTCAGATTGATTATACCACAGGAGGCCCTTTTCAAGACTCCCCCCAAGGAGCGTTGCCATGGGTGTAAGATCAGTACAACTACCATTGAGACCACAAAGTAGCCACAGATCGAAAGGATTAATATCATAACTCCATGGGTCCATAGTAGTGTGGTTGCCTCCCGTTTTTTGAAACCCCATTGGTTGCCGCCTCTATGGGAGGGAGAAGCCTGCCTTTTATATCTCTCACAGAGCGGCATTGGATGGCCTTGTGATATCCTTTGCCACACCGAGAACAAAGGCTCAGTGGCTCTCTTTCTTTTTCTGTCATTTTGCAGTCTTTTCTTAAATGTCCTGTCTTACCACACCTAAAACAAGTCCTTTTGTCAGGCCCCTTTAGGGGGCTTTTGAGATTGCAGGATGGCAGCTGCTAATCCAGCATTCGTAAGGGGTCCTCCGACCTCCCTACAAACCCTAAGCCAATCTTGTAATCCTTTGTTTTTACTTGGGGCAATGGCTGCGCAGCATTCTTGAGTAGCTTGCTCAAAAATAAGTTGTTCAATAAGGGGTGCGGCCTGTTCAGGGTCACCAAAGATTCGCCCTGCTGTTTCTGTCATTCTTGCTACAAAATCTGAGAAAGGCTCTTGTGTTCCCTGAATAATCTTCGTAAGTTGATTATCAGCCCCTCCTTTCCTAGATAATGCCTTCCAGGCCCTAATAGCCGTATGGGCGATCTGTTGGTAGGCACCCCAATGGTATTCTGTTTGATTGGCCACGAAGCGACCTTGGCCTGTTAAAAGGTCGAAGGTCCATTCTTGCTGTTCAGGAGTTAAGGCCATCACATTAGATCTGGCCTGTTCTTGAGCTGCCTCATGCCAAAGGGCTTTCCACTCTATATATTGACCCATACTGACAAGCGCTGCTTTCACAACCATCTGCCAGTCAGTTGGCATCATGGCTGTCATGGCCAATCTGTCTAGTTGTGCAAGAGTAAAGTTGGCTGTGACACCATACTTTCTAACTGACTCTGCCAGTTCTTTTATCTGGCTGTATTCCACGGGCGCGTGGACTCGTCCCCTTCGGCACCCTCAAAGACAGGGTACGCGAGGCATAGTTTCCTTTTGACCTTATCTGGAAAGAAAGAGTATGATTTTGGTCGCTGTTCATAAAGAGGGGGCGGTCGCGGCTCATAAAGAGGGGGCGCCGAAGGAACAACCTGTGAGGCAGCTGGTTGACGTTGTCGTCTCTGTGGCCTCTTAATCATCAGGATGGTATCTCTCTTCTTCATACCTAGCAGCTTTCTCTTCGGTACTCAGTACCTCATCTCCTGACTCCTCGGAGTCAGTGGAGCTATCTAGATTTAAAGCTTTAAGCTCACTTATAGGGTATAAACTAGCCCCTCCCTTTGATGTAGTAGCAGGGGGGGGGTCCCTGTAGTCTGGCAAAAACACCCCCTTGTCTTTAGACTCACCGGGGGGCCTTTTTCTTTCTTTGGGATGGGGTTTTTTCTTGCACGCACCCAACCTCTCACTATGTTCGGTTTCTGATATGCTGTCCTGGACTTCTTCAAGGGTATTCTGCCTTCTGCTATGGCGTTCTTACAGGCCTCATCCTCTAAACAATTTTTGACAAGCTTCCAAATGGCTCTTGTCCCCTGTCTCAAGTCTCCATTCGCCAATTTGCAGTCAAGATCTTTGCCTAATTTGTTCCATGAGGCAAGGGTCAAGGACCCAGAGCAAGCGTACCAGGGGGCCACTCGGTCAACCTCCTTAACAAAGTTTTTCAATGTTCGGTTTGCAATCCTGATGTCTCGCTGTTTTAACACCGTCTCTAATGCTGTAATAACAGACTGTGAGGAGCCCATGATGATTTGCGTGTAGCTCCTTTATCTACAAAAGGCTAACACACGCACCGAGGCGTCGCCGCCTATGTGCGTCAGTCCTAATGTACCTAGCAATGAAAATGGTGGAAACAGAACATACTAGCAAGAAAGATCAAGAGGGCTCCCAATACAATTACCAAACCTTCAATACTGCCCGCCCACGGTAGGGATAAGTTTAAACCAAAGTCCAGGAAAAACATACCTCTCCGAACGTACCTGCCTGCAGTTCTGAATCCTCCTTGTAATCAAGGGGTCTCCGGTGGTGCTGACGATGACAAAGTCTCAAATTCCCGGGTTTCGGCACCAAATGTCCCGCGCAACTGTCTCGCCAGCAAGAACAACGCGGCACACGCACAGGATCCTTCTGCAGTAAAGCTTTAATGCGTCTTGAGAGGGAGAGCATAAGCTTTCAGAGTAGAAGCGGAGACCCCAAACAGGAAAAACCCAACCCTTATATAGGTTAACGGTCTTCGCCTAGGACGTGTCGCCTTCTGACTGGCTGTTGCTCGTACAACGTCAAAGGGAGAGGCGGGAAACCAAGGATGGTCAGTTACCCGGCGCCTACACGGTAGCTTGTTCTGCCGGAGTCGGCGCCATCTTGTAACGGAGGATGCATGTAGGGCGGCGCCCTACAGTTACATACTCAATAACATTTTTTATTAATTAATTTATTTTTTCTGCTCAAAAAAACTTAATAAGTACCCCAGTCTCCTCCATCCCTCCATCCCTCACGGGATCTCCCTTCCTCCACTCCTTTTCCCCTTCCTTTCCTATTCCCTTTCTCCCATTGCTCCCCCCCCCCATCCCTGGAGCATCCTTTAGTGTGAATGTCAAGCTTCCCTCTGAGTCCTCTACTCTAATGAGGTGTAAGGACTCAGTAGCATTGCCTAGAGCCCTTTCTTTTTTTTAAATTTATTTTTTCCACTCATACAAAGTTGATAAGTACCCCCTTCCCCTCCCTCCCTCCACCCCTCCCTGGATCCCCTTGCTCCTTTCCCCCTTTTTCCTTTCCTTTCCCCCCTCCCTCCCTTTCTTCCAGTGCTCCTTCCCCCTCATTCCTGGAGCATCCTTTAGTGTACATGTCAAACTTCCCTCTGGGTTCTCTTCTCTGATAAGGTGTAAAGACTCAATGGCATTGCCTAGAACTATTTCTTCTGTTCCCCTTTGGTATAGGAACACTATTGTTGCTGTTAATCCCTTGCTTCTAAGGATCCTAGTGACTGTGCTCCATGCTAGACTTTGGGGGGGGGGGAGTCAATGCTA
This sequence comes from Typhlomys cinereus, assembly GCA_023101885.1. Classification (NCBI taxonomy): domain Eukaryota; kingdom Metazoa; phylum Chordata; class Mammalia; order Rodentia; family Platacanthomyidae; genus Typhlomys; species Typhlomys cinereus. Next base: position 1,101,470 of record JALPQD010000202.1, read on the forward strand.
CGTTGGTCATTGCACAGGTCATGCAAAGTCCTTCAATACCATTTTTTAAAACCATCATACAGTGAGGAGGAGGAGCACATGGGTAAGGTTTTCTCATAAGACAAAAGGTTGATAGCATCTTACAGTAGCAAAGCAGATGGATGGAAGTGTGAAAAGAGGATCTTCTCTCCCCTTCTCTCCTCTCTCTCTCCTCTCTTCTTTCTCTGTCTCTCTCTCTCTCTTTCTTCTTTTCTCTCTCTCTCCTCTTTCATATCTCTTTTGTATCTCTCTCCTCTCCTCTCTCTCCTCTTCTCTCTCTCTCTTTCTCCTTCCCCTCTCTCTCATCTCTCTTTTCTCCTCTCTCCTCTCTCCTCTCTCTCTCTCTCTCTCTCTCTCTCTCTCTCTCTCTTTCTCTCTCTCTCTCAGGTCATCTTCCCTGCTGCCACCATTCTTTACTGACATCAGAACCTGGCTTCTTTAACCTTCCTCCATGACTAACTGTCCAGACTCTCCAGGAACCTCTGGCCTTCAGCACCAGTCTGGAACTGTTAAGAGATTCAGATCCTGAACTGAGCAGCCATAGGTAGCTACCATTGCACTACCTAGACCTCACTCATAAGCCAAACCAATACATTCCCTTTTTAAATGCAAAAATATGAAAAGAGGTTAGGCAAAAAGGTTCTAACAGGAATGGGAAAGAGGCTGAAGTCACAATTAGCTTAGCACAAGTTTGTAACTAGTAAATTAAAATAACCTTGTCTTAGCAAAAGTTTTCCCCCACATTTATTTTGTTTCTTAATCATACAAGCTCAAGGTACCTTTGTCCTCTCCCTACCACCTCCTTTCCTCCATCATTCCTCATTGCACTTTCTTCCATTCCCCCCTTCCTTTCACCCCGTATCTCCCTCTCTCTTTCCTGGTGCCTATCCATTCTTCCCTCCCATCCCATGGAGCATCCCTTTATATGGGCTCCAAACCTCCCTCTGAGTCCCCACCCTATGAGGGTTCAGAAGTCAATGACATAGTTTGGGGCACCTTCTGGAACTCCTCATTAGCATGGGAATTCTATTATGATTGAAAAACAGTTTTTAACATAATGTTATTTTTAGCTAAAATCAAGAGTACCAAGAATAGACAATATTCTAAAAATTATACCTATACTTAAACAAAAGTTCATAAAGAGAGTGCTCAGTGGTCCATCACGACACATAGATCTGCAGTGGTTGATCCCTAAGAACGGATTTACGTTTTGAGATGGGGATTTCACTTGACTTAGAGCTCATTGCTCCCTGCCTGAGAGCTCCATGCATCTTTTTTCTGCCTCTGCTTCACCAGCACCAGATGACAGTTCCATGCCCATTTTTCATAGGTCTGATAGTTAAAAATCAAGTTCTTGTATTTACGTGGCAGGAAATTTACAAACTCAGCCATCTTTCTATTTTAGTTTATCTTTTTTCTTTACTTTCAACAATTTTAGATGATATTACACATAAACGATCTCATTTATTTTCAAAGTTGTTAGTAAAATGCCTCTCACACAAATATGAGAACTTGAGTTTGAGTCTCAGATGCATGTAAAAAGCTGGGCATGGTGGCATGGGCCTGTTGGGTGGGGAATGGGAGACAGGACAATCCATGCAGCTCAATGGCTGGGTAGTATTGCTAAATTGGTGAGGTCCAAGTTCACCTGTCTCGAAATATAAGGTGGACAGCAAGAGGGAGAGACATCTGTGGTCATCTTTTGAAGAGGAATAAAATCAGATGTTAACAACCTTACAAACCAAACAATCTTTTAATCCTAGGGTGATCTGAGCTATAGGATACTCAGGATAGCCTTGTCCAAAGAATGACATTATTGAACGAGTAAATACATGTACGCAGCTTTGAGTCTGACCATGTAGGTGTGCATAAATAACAGTTAATACTTGGCAGATATCAGTAATTTGACATGTGAGTAAAGAAACATCACTACATTATAGTTTACTTTTCAGAATTAATGTAGAACTCATTCCAGTCAATGTCTTGTGTTTTTTCTTGGGGAACCTGTTTGGTCTAATTCACTATCTGCATTCTGTCACGTCCTGTGACAATCGGGCTGGTAAGAAGATTCCAACTGGGAAGAGAGAGCTTCAAGAAAGCACCTCTGGAAACAGGACATGGCTTATTTTGAATAATAATAAAGATATGAAACATATGGGATTGTCAGACTTACAGCCTGCTTTTTGGAATGGGCAGTTGCTAGGAACCACTCCCCTCAGAGTCTTGCCTCTTATCTTGACAGACAAGTTCCTCTCTTTTTGTGATTGTCATGCTTCTATCTCTTGACAGAATTCTTCCATTTTTGTGCATTGGTTGCCCTCCTATCTATTCCCTGTTCTCTTTTTGTTTTTTCCCAGAAAACTAGCTATTTTGTCATCTCCCCATAAGTTTCCTGCCCTGGAATTGCAGATGTAAAGTAATTTGCCTTAAGTCTTTTGTTTCCTAATTAAAAACCAAGCCGCTTTAAACTTAAATTAAATTCCAACAGAAATTCAGGTTCAGTCATACAACAGTAAATAGACTTGTTAGCCAGAATGTACACACTGATTTCAAAGAAATTAGAAAACAACTTCAAGAGTTCTAAAACATAGGTAGATAAATTCCCTAAAAAATATGGTCTATTAAATTGATTCAGAAATTGTACAAATATGAGTATATGCCATTTGTTCACAAAAATCAGTACACAACTACTCTTATAGAACACTTAAGTTAATAAAAATAATAAAATATAATCACTAAAATTAAACACAACTATTTCTCAAGAACACATGATTAATAAAAAATAAAAATAAATAATTCCTAATATAGTTCTTACCATTAAAACCTAATATAGGCCAGCGTATATTATAACAGCCCAGAATCTGATATCCCAAAAAGAAAAAATAGTTTATAATATATGTCCCCTCAAACAGATTCACCTTTACATTTACAAGAATGTATAATATATATAAACACAAATTACTGAAAGCTCAACCTCAGTGTATTTTAACTAAATCTCAAATGAAGTCTTTGATAAGAATAACAATACAGACTTAGACTCTATGATGTTTGTGGGACATTAAGAATAGATAAATTTAGAGACTGAGAGGCTGGGAAAAACCTGTTATAGGGCTGGAAAAAACCTGTTTATAGGGCTGGGAAAAAAACTGTTGATATGTAATTAAGATTGGTTTGTGTCTCACCCTTACACAATGGGTGAACTTCTTAAGAATGTTTATCCTAAAGGTGATTCCTGCTGATTAGAAGGATACTGTCTGTCTACAGGTGCAACATTATCTGTCCAAAAATTTTTCTAGAATAAAAACTGTTATAAAATACTAATAAAATAATTCAGATTCACCCAGCCCAGAGTTGTTGTGTGTGTATCTGCTCTCGATTTGCTGACTTTTTGCCACACTTGGTCAAGGGGAGCCCTGGACTGCGAGGTTGCAGCATGGACTGCGGCAGATTGGTCTAATTCACTATCTGCATATGATGGAAAGGGGACAGGATTGTTGGTGAAAATGGAAAGAAATCTGAGGGAAAGCCACAAATAAGGAAACCAGAATACTTCATTCAATTGAAGGGATGAAAAGCTAGACAATAGCAAGAAACACAATGAATTAAGACAGTTCTTGGAAAGAGAGTGTAGGAAGTATATGGGAACCGAAGTAGGTATTGCTCATTTGAGAAGAAAGTAGAAGTTAGTTAAAAATGCACTTACTGTTTTGGTAATGCTGCTGGGATCTCTGCTATTCGCACCTATGAGGATGGTGATAAGGGGGGAAAATGCTGCCATTGTCACATCTCCATCCTTGTATACACTGGGTTTTTGTCTTACCCAAAGCACAATAGGAGCAATCAAAGGAGTAGACATCACTGGGAACTGCAGGAATGGCAACATGAAAATCAAAAGGTTCATCATAGGAGTGTCTTGACAGTGCCAGTGTGTGGTGGGCTGAACCTTCAGAGTGAGCAGCTGCAACAATCCCACATGTTGTGCCCACATGAGCATGACTTATTTTTCTTCACCATGAAGGTCACTCGATTCCCTACATTCTCATGGCCATTTTCCTCAATCCCCTGGAGGATTCTGGAATACTATGAACTCTGGAGCTTCACACCTGAGTCCTTTTGCCTGAGAAAAACAGGAGCTAGAAAACATGACTAAGGATCACTCTCCAGCCCTACGTGCTATGAATCCATTGAAGGGTACTGACAGCCAGACTCTGGAGATAAATCCTCCTGAGCAGACTTGTCCAAACTCTAGTCATGAAGCCAAATTCATGTACTACTTGGAGTGATGAAACTCTGCCACATCAGAGAATGTCACACTAGGTGAAAGTGTCCAAAATCACTCAAAGCAGTTAGGGCTATGTCCCATTCACTGTGGCATCAGTTCTCCAAAGTCAAGACAAGGAGATGTGGTCTCACACACCCAAGGTCCAGTGTAGCCTTGTGTAAATGCAACATCATGGGAAAAGCACCACAAATACCCTGTTCCCCATTGCCTGTTCATTTCCATGAGCATGTTCAAATCTAAAATTCCAAATCAGCAACTCAAACCAATCATGAATTCAACTTTCTTTTTTTATTATTATTTATTTTCCCACTCAACAAACTAATAGGTACCTGGGTCCTCTCCCCCCTGCACCCCTCCCTAGTACCCTTATCCCTCTCCTCTTTTCCCCATCTTCATTCCCTCCCCTCCTTTCCCCAGTTCCCCGTCTCTTCCCCCTAATCCCTGGAACATCCTTTAGTGTGAATGTCAAACTTCCCTCTGTACCCTCTACCTAATGAGGTGTAAGGACTCAGAATCATGCCTATAGTCCCTTCTTGTGCTCCCCTTTAGTATGGGAACACTAGTCCTGTTAATCCTTGCCTCGGAGGATCCTAGTGCCTGTGATCCATGTTGGACTTCGAGGGGTGTCAATGATATGTTGGTCATTGCGCAGGCCATGCAAAGTCCTATTATGATTGCTACGGCCAAACTTGTGTGGAGTATCTTGCATATTGTTGTTCCTCCCCATCTTTAGGCTCTTACAATCTTACCACTCCCTCTTCCGAAAATTTCCCTGAGTTAGGATGGGGAGAGAAAGACCGGCCTGGTTCCAGGTGATTAATGTAGGGTCTCTGATGTTTGAATTATGGTTTGCTGCTCCTACACCCTTGGCTCCATCCTGATGGGATTGGGTGTCACCTCCTGGCCTGAGATAAAAAGCTGTTAAAATAGAGTCTATTATAGAGTAGGATCCTATTAAAGAGTAGATTCAAAGTAGAGTGAATAAGAGTAGCAGACCATGGTAAGGTGGAGGTCGTCTCCTGTTGCAAAATGGTTACCTTTTACTGCAAGATTGTATGCCTCCATTGGAACCATTGGAAAATGGTTACTTTCTATCTGCCGACGATATGCCCTCCCCTTCTGGTGAGATCATACCCCATCAGTTGCAAGTGATCAGGAATGAAAGTCTGTGTGCTTAACCAGACTTTTCATTACTTACTTGCAGTCCTTGATGGTGGCCTATTTTCTCAGCTGTAGCATGATCCCCTCAATCCTGGCTTCTGCCACAGTCCTCCTTCCCCTTCCCTTCTGTTTATAATCTTTGCAATTACTGTAGGTATTACAGAGATTTCTCTTTGAGTGTGTCTCTAAGTGGGTTTGGTACTGGGATCCACCTATTAAGGAGTACATACGGCACTGAATTTTCTGTGTCTGGGCTACTTCACTCTATATAATTTTTCTAATTCCACCCATTTACCAGCAAATTTCATTAATTCATCATTTTTGATAGCTGAGTAGTATTTCATTGTATAAGTATACCACATTTTCATTATCCACTCGCCAAATGTTGGACATTAGGGTTGATTCCATGAGTTTGGTATTGTAAACAGTGCTGCTATGAACATGGTCATGCTTGTGCAATCGAGGTGAGTTTTTGCTGTATGGGGGGATTATTCTCAAAAGTGGAATAGCAGGGTCATATGGCATGTCAATCTTTAACTTTTTAAAGAATCACCCAAAGGCTCACCAGAGTGATTGTATGAGTCTGCATTCCCACCAGCAATGTAGGAGAGAGTTCCCCTCTCTCCACATGTCCTCTAGCATTTGGTGTTGTTTGTATTGTGGATTTTTCCATCATCACTGGGGTGAGATGATATCTTAGGGAGGTTTTGATTTGCATTTCCCTGAAGGCTAAGGATGTGGAGCATCTTTTAAGATATTTGTTAGACATTTTAATTTCTTCCCTGGTAAAGTTTCTTTTAAGTTCCAAAGCCCATTTTTTAATTGGCCCATTTGTTTCCTGGGTTTCTATGTTCTTTCTGCATTCTGGATGATAGAGCTCTATCAGATATGAAGATTTTCTCTCATTCTGTGGGTTGCCTTTGTACTAGAGTTACACTCTCTATCTGAACAGAAGCTCTTTAATTTCATAAGGTCCCATCTGTTGAGTGTTGGTTATAGTGACTGTGCTATTGGATGTCCATTTAGGAAGTGATGGCCTAGCCCAATCAGCTCGATGTAGTTCCTTATCCTTTCAGCTATGGTTTTTATAGTCTCTGGCCTTATATCAAGGTCCTTTTTCCATTTGGAATCAAGTCTTGTACATGGTGCCAAGTACAGGTCCACTTTTAATCTTCTGCATGTGGATATCCAGTTTTGCCAGCATCATTTGTTGAAGATGCTGTTCTCTGTCCATTGGATTTTTTGGCCCCCTTTATCAAAGGTCAAATGGCTGTAGTTTTGTAGACTTATATCTGAGTTCTTCAACCCTTATGCATTGATCTGTGCGTCTAAAATTTTTTTATGTATTCAATTGTGGGTGTGTGCGTATGTACGCGTGCATACGTGTGTGTGTGTGTGTAGAACCACGGACGAATTCAGGAACCACCATGGACACCTCCACCTCCTTCTGTCCCCGGATTCACAGGCTCCGCCCTACCAGGACCAGAAGTGCAGGCCGCCCCCGCTTCCGCTGGGCATCTATATGTGGTATCTGGGATCCGAACTCAGGACCTTCCGCCTGCAAGTCAGAGGCTTAACCCCTGAGCCACCTCTCCAGCCCCGATCTGTGTGTCTATATTGGAGCCAATACCAGGCTGTTACAACTATGGATATGTAGTATAGACTAAGCTTTTGTATGATTATACCTCCAGCCGTGTTTTTGTTACTCAGATTGTTTTTGCTATCCTGGGTCATTTTTGCCTCCATATGAATTTTGAGATTGTTTGGTCGACTTCTTTAAAGAATTGCTTTAGGATTTTAATTGGTATAGCACTGAATCTGTATATTGCCTTTGGTAGGATGGTCATTTTTATGATGTTGATAATGCCAATACAGGAACATGGGAGATCTTTCCACCTTCTGGTGTCTTCTGTAATTTCTTTCTTTAGCATTTTAAAGTTTTCGTTGTAAATGTCTCTTATTTCCTTGGTTAGTTTTATACCAAGGTATTTTTCAATTTTTTAGGGACTATAGTAAATGGGATTATTTCCCTCAGGGCTTTTTCACTTTTTCCATTCTGGGCACATAGGAAGGCCACTCATTTTTTATATGATTATTTTGTATCCTGCCACCCTGCTGAACTTCTGTATTAGTTCCAGGAATTTCCTGGTGGAGTTTTTGGGATCACTCAGATATATGATCATGTCATCTGCAAATATAGATAACTTGACTTCCTCCTTGCCAATTTGAATCCCTTTTATCTCCCTTTCTTGTCTTATGGCCTCAGCTAAGACTTCAAGTACAATATTTGAACAGAAGTGGTAAGAGTGGACAGCCTCGTCTAGTTCCTAATAGAAGCAGGAATGCTTCAAATTTTTCACCATTGAGTATAATCCTTGCTGTAGGCTTGTTGTATACAGCTTTTATTATATTGAAAAAGGTTCCTTTCATTCCCACTGTCTCTAGGGTTTTGATCACAAAGGGATGTTGGATCTTGTCAAAAGCTTTTTTTGCATCTATTGAGAGTATCTTGTGGTCTTGGATTTTGGACTGGTTTGTATGGTAAATTACATTTATTGATTTGCGTATGTTGAACTAACTTTGTGTGCCTGGGATAAAACCAACTTGATCCTGGGCTGGAGATTTGGCTCAGATGTTAAGCCTCTGCTTTGCAGGTGGAAGGTCCTGAGTTCTGATCCCAGATCTCATGTATAGATGCCATGCAGAAGCGGGGTGGCCTGCATTCCTGGTCCTGGTAGGGTGGAGCTTTTGAATCCCAGGGCATGGAAAACAAGGAGGAGCTGAAGGTGGTCCATGGTGGATTTCCGAATACACGCATGGCTCTACACACACACACACACACACACACACACACACACACACACATTCACACATGCACAATTGAATAAAAAAAAACTATTTGATCCCCATGAATGATTTTTTTGATATGTTTTTGAATCCGATTTGCTAAGACTATGTTGAGAATCTTTGCATCTGTGTTCATCAAAGACATTCGCCTATAGTTTTCCTTTTTAAGTATATCTTTATTTGGTTTTGGGATTAAGGTGATATTAGCTTCATAGAACGAATTTGGTAGTGTTCTTTCCTTTGATATTTAATGGAACAGTTTAACGAGTATTGGTGTTATTAGTTCCTTAAATGTCTGGTAGAACTCTGTGCTGAATCCATCTGGTCTAGGACATTTTTTGGTGGGAAGATTAATGAATGCTTCATTGATTTCCTCATATGTTATAGGAATATTCAAATAATTCAAAACTTCCTGACTCAATTTTGGTGAGTTGTGCTTTCTTAGGAATTCATCCATTTCTTTTGTGTTGTCAAAATTCACAGAGTAGAAGTTTTTGAAATATGATGTTATAATTATCTGAATTTATTTGGTATCAGTAGTGATAACTCCATTTTCATTTCTAATTTGTTAATTTGGTTTTTCTCTTACTTTCGGTTAATTTACCTAGGGGTGTATTAATCTTATTGATTTTTTCAAAGAAACAGCTTTTTGACTAATTGGTTTTCTGTATCATTTTTCTTATCTGAATTTTGGAAATTTTTCCTCTGGTTTTGCTAATCTCCTCTCTGCTACTGCTTTTGCGATTGAGTTTTTGATCTGTTGATCTATCCCATGTTGAGAGGGTGGTGTTGAAATCCCCAAGAATTATCATATGGGGGTTGATTTCTTACTTTAGATGCTGTTGAGTTTGCTTAATGATTGTGGAGGGATTAGGTGCATTATGTTCAATATTGTGAAGTCTTCCTAGTGAATTCTGCCTGTGACTAAAATATAATATCCATCTGTTTCTCTTATGATTTTTTTTGGTTTGAAGTCCACTTTGTCTGAAAGGATAATGGCTACCTCTGCTTGTTTTCTGGTTCCATTAGCTTGCAGAATTTTTGACCAGCCTTTCTTTTTTAGGATGTGCCTATCTTTTATGGTGAGATGAATTTCCTGAAGGCAGCAGATTGATGGGTTGTGATTTTTAATCCAAGTTTGTAATCTGTGTCTCTTGATCAGTCAATTAATTTCATTGACATTTAGTGTTATAATGGAGAAATTATTTTTAAATCCGGACATTTTTTATGTTCAGTGACTTTTGTAAGTGGATTATTTGGCTTTTAGGTTTTGGTGATATACTTCCTGGATATGCTTATTTTTTCCTTCAAGCTTGAGTTTTATTTCTGGCATTTTTTAAAGGCCTGATTTGGTAGACATGTAAGCCATCAAGTTGTCTTTGTGCTGGAAAACTTTTCATTCTCCCTGGATCATGACCAGATAGTTTTGTGGTATATCAGCCTGGGTTGACATTTTTGCTCATTTAATACTTGTACATCTCTCCAAGCTCTTCTTGCTTTTACTGGTTCCATTGAGAAGTCATTTGTTATTTTAATAGGTTCACCTGAAAAAGTGCCTTTTTTCTTTCCCTTGAAACTGTCACTATCTTTTCTTTGTCTTGAATGTGGAGTGTTTTGATTATTATTTGCCGTTTGACTATTTGACTATTATTTGAATTTCTATTTTGGTCATATCTGTTTGGAGTGTGGAATGCCTCTTATATTTGGATGGGCCTCTCATTGTTTAGATGAGGGAAGTTTTCATTTATGATAATTTGAAAAATTTCCTCAGGTGCGGTATTATGGGATTCTTGCTCTGGTATTTCATAAGTGCGCATGTTAGGCTTCTTCAGGGTGTCCCATAACTCTTGAATATTCCTCTCAAGTATTTTTTTGGCTATAAGATCCTCTTCCATTGAGCTGGTTAATACTCCCACTTTATCTTCAAGATCTGAAATTCTATTCACTGCTTCATTAGTTCTGCTGATAAAACTTTTGTTGAGTTCTCAGTTGAAGATACCTTGCCTTTTAGTTCAATTTTTACCTCTGCCTGAGACTATTTTAACTGCTCTATGCCTAGTTTTGTTTCTTGAACTGTTTTTCTCAACTCCTCCAGGTGTCTGTTGTGCTCCTGTTCAAAGTGGTTGATGTGGTTATTTAATTCCTTCCGGATTTCCTCTTTCATAGTGTTGATCATGGTAATGATCATGCTTTGAATGCCATTATGTTGGGCCTGGATTTTTTGTCTATTTCCTGTGAATTTGTTGTGGTTTCAATCTATCATTACGGGGTTAATTCTTTTGGCGGGAGGTTGTTTTCTTGGATTTTGTTTCTCATGGATCTGCACTTTGACTTGAGCATTGTTGTTTTGTCTCTTAAGACCTTTCAGTTTCTGTGTGTTTTTGACTGAACTGATTTAGTTAGTATTACTACTCTCGGGCAGTTATCACTAGTGTTTGCCTTGGAGTTGGGTACGTTTTTCTGTTGTTATTGTTATTTCCTAGATGGGGCTATTAGACTGTTAGTATATCAATTAAATCAGGATTAGTATACAAGGGGTGAATATTAGTGTGGTAGTGCACTTTTATGATTTAGTACCTTCGTGATATGTGAGGGTGAGTCTTATAGTCCCTGAAGTTGTATATGTTTTTGGGGTGGCTATATTGAAAAATTAATCTATAGTGATTAATAATTGCAAGTAGCACGATGGTAAAAAGGAGGTTTACTTATCTTTGGGCTGTATGTGAAGAATCTCTCAAATGTGATAGGATGATTTTAGGGTACTTCAGATGTATGGCCTTTGTCCCCTAGATCTTTGCTTGGGTTTTCTTTGGACTCTGTTGAATTCTGAGAAGCAGGGTGACTGCGAGTGTCCTAGGTGGGCGGAGAGGGCAGAGGGGCTGCTGGAGATGGTGCTGAGCTTCACCTGGGACCTGTGGTGTAGCCTAGTGTGGAATTAATTTTTGTGTACGGTGACAAGTATGGGTCCAGTTTTAATCTTCTGCATGTGGATATCCAGTTTTCTCAGCACCGTTTCTGTTTTGTTTTTTTTTTTTCCTCTCCCACACTTTATTTTTTTCCCAAACATACAAGGTCAATAGGTACCCCGTCCTCTCACTCTCTCCATCAATTCCCATTCCCCTTTACAATCTTCCCACCTGTTTCCCTTCCTTTTAGTGCTATCCCACTCCTTTCAGTGTCTCTCCCTTGCCCCCTCCCATCCCTGGAGCATCCTTTTGTGGCCAGGACTATTTTTTAAAGATGCTCTTCTTTTTCCATTGAATTTTTCTGGGCCCCTTTGTGAAAGATCAAATGGCTGTAAGTGTGTGGGCTTCTATCTGGGTCTTCAACCCTTATCCATTTATCTACAGGCCAATTTTGGAGTCAGTACCAGGCTATTTTTATTACTATAGATTTGTAGTATAGATTAAGGTTTGGTATGGTGATACCTCTAGCAGTGTTTTAGTTACTCAGGATTCTTTTTGCTTTCCTGGGTCTTTTGTGCTTCCATAATGAATTTTGAGATTGTTTGGTCAATTTCTTTAAAGAATTGCTTGGGGATTTTGATTTGTAGAGCATTGAATCTGTATATTGCTTTTGGTAGGATGGTCATTTTTATGATGTTGGTTCTACTGCCCCAGGAGCATGGGAGGTCTTCCCACTTTCTTATGTCTTCTGTAATGTCTTTCTTTAGGGTTTTAAAGTTTTCCTTATAATGGTCTCTCACTCTTTGGTTAGATTTATACCAAAGTATTTCATTTTTTAGGGCTATAGTAAATGGGATTTTTTTCTCAGGATTTTTTTCATTTTTTTTTCATCCTTTCTGTATAGGAAAGGATGTGATTTTTGCACATTTATTTTGTAACCTGCTACTCTGCTAAACTTATGTATTAGTTCCAAGAGTTTCCTGCTAGAGTTTTTAGGATTACTCAGATATATGATCCTGTCATCTGCAAATAGAGATATCTTGAATTATTCCATGCCATTTTGAATCTCTTTTATCTCTCTCCCTTGTCATATTATTCTAGCTAAGACTTTAAGTGCAATATTGAACATAAGTGGTGAGAGCATACAAACTTCTTTAGTTTCTGATCAAAGTGGGAAGGCTTCATGTTTTCCCCATTGAGTATAATCCTTGCTGTTTTCTTGTTGTACACAATCTTAATGTGTTGACAAAGGTTCCTTCTCTTCTAACTGTCTCTAGGGTTTTGATCATAATAGGATGTTGGATCTTGTCAAAAGCTTTTTCTGCATCTATTGAGAATATCCTTTTGTCTTGGACTTTGGATTTGTTTATTAATTTGTGTATTTTGAACCAAGCTTGTGTGTCTGGGATAAAGCCTACTTGATCACAGTGAATGATCTTTTTGACATATTTTTGAATCTGATTTGCTAAGATTTTGTGGAGAATCTTTCTCTGTATTCATCAAAGATATTGGCCTATAGTTTTCTTTTGTAAATGTATCTTCATTAGGTTTTGGGATTAGTATTATATTACTTGTTCAAAAAATTTGGAAGTGTTCCTTCCTTCGCTATTTTTTGTTACAGTGTAGATATTAGTTGTTTTTTAAATGTCTAGAAGAATTTGGTACTGGATGCATCTAGTTCAGGACATTTTTTGGTGGGAAGATTCAAAATTACTTCACCAATTTCCTCATATGATATTGGACTACTTAAGTACTTTGAAACGTCCTGATTCAATTTACGTAAGTTGTGCTTACTCAGGAATTCATCCATTTGTTTTGGGTTATCAAATTTCATGGAGTATATTTTTGAAATTTGACCTTATAATTCTCTGAATTTCTTGAGTATCAGTTGTGATAACTACATTTTCATGCCTAATTTTGTTAATTTTGGTTTTCTCTTTCTTGATTTTGATTAATTTAGCCAAGGGTATGTCAATCTTACTGATTTTTTTTCAATGAACTCTCTTTTCCACTGCTTGACTCTTTGCATTGTTTTGCTTATCTCAATTTCAGATATTTCTTCTCTGATTTTGCTAATCTCCTCTCTTCTACTGCTTTTGGGATTGGATTGCTCCTGTGTCTCTAAAGCTTTAAGCTGCATTGTTATTTAATTTTGATGATTCTATTTTTTTTTGATATAGGGATTAAGAGCTGTAAGCTTACCTCTTAAGACAGCTTTCATTGTGTCCCAGAGATTTTGATATTTTTATTCTCCTTCACTTCCTGGAAATCTTGAATTTCCTTTTTGATTTCTCCCTGAACTCAGTTCTCATTCAGCACCATAGTGTTTAGTTTCCAAGAGTTAGTGTATTCTCTGCTGGTTGTTGTATTGCAGATGTCAAGGTTTAGAGCATGGTGGTCAGATAGGGTTCTGGGTATAGTTTCAATTTTCCTGTATATATGGAGATTCATTTTGTGGACCAATATGTGTTCTATTTTGGACAAAGTTCTATGGGCTGCTGAGAAAAATGCACATGCTTTGGTGCTTGAATGGAAAGTTTGATAGAGATCTGTAAGGTCTATTTCAGTAAGAAATTGATTTAGTTACAATGTGTCTCTGTTAAGTTTTTGTCATGTTGATCTATACCATGTTTAAAGTGCAGTTGAAATCCTCAAGTAATAACATTTTGGGATTGATTTCTTGTTTGTTTAATGGATGTGGAAGAGCCCTTTTTTAAATACATTTTTTATTATTATTTCAGCTCATACAAACTTAATAGGTACACCAGTTCCCTCACTCCCTCCTCCTCCCCCTGAAACCCCTGCTCCCCTCCCCTCACCCCTCTCTCCCCATCCCCCAGTGCCTCCCCCACAATTCCCAGAGAGTCCTTTCTTCTGCATGCCTGACTCTCCTCTGGGTTCTCCTCTCTGATGATGTACAAAGACCCAGTTTTATTTCCCTGAACCCTTTCCCGTGTTCCCCTTAAGAATAGGAACACTACTGTGGCTGCCAATCCCTTGCATCCAAGGATCTTGGTGCCTTTAGCAGATGCTAGACTTTGTGAGGTCAATACTGTGTTGGACATTGCGCAGGGCATGCAAAGTCCAATTATGATGGCTTTGGCCATAACTTGTGTGCAGTGTTTGCAAATCATTGCTCCTCCCATCCTTTTGCTCTTACACTCTTATCGCTCCCTCTTCTGCAAATGACCCTGAGCTTCAGGATGGGGAGAGATTAGTCTGGCCTAGTTCTAGGTGGTTGATATAGAGTCTCTGAAGTTCTGGATTGTGGTTTGTTGATTTTCTTTTGGAGTTTTGATGCTCCTGCAATGCCCTTCACTCCATCCTGATGAGCACTGTAGGTCACCCCCTGGCCAGAGACAAAAAGCTGTTAAACTGGAGTCTTATTATAAGAGCACATTCAAGGGTAGATGTAATAAAAGTAGGAAATCTCAGTGAGGAAGGGGTCAATCACCCATTTGCAAAATGGTTACTTTTTATCTGCCAGACTGTATGCCCTTCCCTTCTGGTGAGATCATACCCCCTTAGTTGTAAATGATCAGGAACAAACGTCTGTGAACTTAATCAGGTTTCACATTACTTACTTGCAGTCCTTGATGGAGGCCTATTTTCTCTGCTGTAACATGGTCACTTCTCTCCTTGTGTCTGGTGTGGCTCTCCAACCCCATCCCTCCAGTTCATAATCCTTGCAATTACTGTAGGTAATACATAGATTTGCCTATGAGTGTCTCAAGGTGGGCTGGGTGGGAGCCACCGATTAGGGAGTACATACGGTGCTTAATTTTCTGGGTTTGGGATACTTCACTTAATATAATTGTTTCTAATGACATCCATTTCCCCGCAAATTCCAGTAATTCATCATTTTTGACAGCTGAGTAGTACTCCATTGTATAGATGTACCACAGTTTCCTCATCCACTCGTCAACTGTTGGACATTTGGGTTGATTCCATGACTTTTCGATTGTAAACAGTGCTGCTATGAACATGGTCATGCTTGTGCTATCGAGGTAAACCTCTGCTGTATGGGGGGTTATTCCCAAAAGTGGGATAGCAAGGTCATATGGCATTTCAATCTTCAATTTCTTTAAGAATCTCCAGACGGCTCTCCAGAGTGGCTGTATGAGCCTGCATTCCCACCAGCAATGTAGGAGAGTTCCCCTCTCTCCACATCCTCTCCAGCATTTGTTGTTGTTTGTATTGTGGATTTTTGCAATCCTGACTGGGGTGAGATGATATCTCAGGGAAGTTTTGATTTGCATTTCCCTGACGGCTAAGGAAGTGGAGCATTTTTTGAGACACTTGTTAGACATTTTAATTTCATCCCTTGTAAAATTTCTTTTAAGTTCCAGGGCCCATTTTTTAATTTGGCCGTTGGTTTCCTTGGTGTTTAATTTTCTAAGTTCTTTGTGCACTCTGGACAGCAGAGCTCTATCAGATGTGTAGTTAGTGAAGATTTTCTCCCATTCTGTGGGTTGCCTTTGAGCTCGTGTTACAATCTCTTTATCTGAACAGAAGCTCTTTAATTTCACAAGATCCCAACTGTTGAGAGTTGGTAGCAGTGACTGTGCCATTGGATGTCTGTTTAGGAAATGCTGGCCTAGCCCAATCAGCTCAAGGGAGTTCCCTATCCTTTCAACTATGGTTTTTATAGTCTATGGCCTTAAATCAAGGTCCTTGATCCATTTGGAATTATGTCTTATACAAGGTGACAAGTATGGGTCCAGCTTTAATCTTCTGCATGTGGAGATCCAGTTTTGCCAGCACCATTTGTTGAAGATGCTGTTCTTTTTCCATTGGATTCTTTGGGCCCTTTTGTCAAAGACCAAATGGCTGTAATTTTGTGGGCTTATATCTGGGTCTTCAGTACTTATCCATTGATCTATGTGTCTATTTTGGAGCCAGTACCAGGCTGTTTTTATAACTATGGATTTGTAATATAGACTAAGGTTCGGTATGGTAATACCTCCAGCAGTGTTTTTGTTACTCAGGATTGTCTTCGCTATCCTGGGTCTTTTGTGCCTCCATATGAACTTTGAGATTGTTTGGTCAACTTCTTTGAAGAATTGCTTTGGGATTTTAATTGGTATAGCATTGAATCTGTATATTGCCTTTGGTAGGATGGTCATTTTTATGATGTTGATTCTGCCAATCCAGGAACAAGGGACGACTTTCCACCTTCTGGTGTCTTCTGCTATTTCTTTCTTTAGGGATTTAAAGTTTTCATTGTAAAGGTCTTTTACCTCCTTGGTTAGGTTTATACCAAGGTATTTCCTTTTTTTAGGGGCTAGAGTAAATGGGATTGTTTCTCTCAGGGCTTTTTCACTCCTTCATTCTGGGCATATAGGAAGGCCTCTGATTTTTGCACATTTATTTTGTATCCTGCCACCCTGCTGAACTTCTCAATTAGTTCCAGGAGCTTCCTGGTGGAGTTTTTGGAATCACTTAGGTATAAGATCATGTCATCTGCAAATAGGGATAGCTTGACTTCTTCTTTGCTGATTTGAATCCCTCGTATGTTCTTTTCTTGTCTTATGGCTTCAGCTAAGACTTCAAGTACAATATTGTATAGAAGTGGTGAGAGTGGACAGCCTTGTCTAGTTCCTGATCGAAGTGGGAATGCTTCCAATTGTTCCCCATTGAGCATAATCCTTGCTGTGGGTTTGTTGTATACAGCTTTTATTATATTGATAAAGGTTCCTTCCATTCCTACTGTCTCTAGCGTTTTGATCATAAAAGGCTGTTGGATCTTGTCAAAAGCTTTTTCTGCATCTATCGAGAGTATCATGTGGTCTTGGACTTTGGACTGGTTTACATGATGAATTACATTTATTGATTTGCGTATGTTGAACCAACCTCATGTGCCGGGGATGAAGCCTACTTGGTCCCCGTGAATAATCTTTTTAATGTGTTTTTGAATCCGATTTGCTAAGACCTTGTTGAGAATCTTTGCGTCTGTGTTTATCAGAGAGATCGGCCTATAGTTTTCTTTTTTTTTAAATTTTTTATTATTATTATTTATTCAACTGTGTAGACATGCGTGGGTATGTGCGCACACGCGTCTGTGTGTGTGTGTGTGTGTGTGTGTATGTGTATGTGTAGAACCACGGATGAATTTGCGAACCACCATGGACGCCTCCACCTCCTTCTGCCCCGGGATTCACAGGCTCCGCCCTACCAGGACTAGAAGCGCAGGCCGCCCCTGCTTCCGCCCGGCGTCTATACGTGGGATCTGGGATCCGAACTCAGGACCTTCTGCCTGCAAGGCGGAGGCTTAAACCCTGAGCCACCTCTCCAGCCCTATAGTTTTCTTTTTTAAGTGAATCTTTATTAAGTTTTGGGATTAAAACGATATTAGCTTCATAGAAGGAATTTGGTAGTGTTCCTTCCTTTGCTATTTGATGGAACAGTTTAAGGAGTATTCGTGTTATTAACTCCTTAAATGTCTGGTAGAACTCTATGCTGAATCCATCTGGTCCAGGACATTTTTTGGTGGGAAGATTTGAAATTACTTCTTCAATTTCATCGTATGTTATAGGACTATTTAAATAATTCACAACTTCTTGATTCAATTTCGGTAAGTTGTGTTTACTTAGAAATTTCATCCATCTCTTTTGTGTTGTCAAACTTCACAGAGTATAAGTTTTTTTAAGTTTTTTATTATTATTTATTCAATCGTGCTTGTGTGCGTATGTATGTGCACGCACATGTGTGTGTCTGTGTGTGTGTAGAACCACGGACGAATTCAGGAACCACCATTGACCGCCTCCACCTCCTTCTTGTCTGCTTTGCCCCGGGATTCACAGGCTCCATCCTACCAGGACTTGAAGTGCAGGCCGCCCCCTGCTTCAGCCTGGCATCTATACATGGGATCTGGGATCCAAACTCAGGACCTTCCACTTGCAAGGCAGAGGCTTAACCCCTGAGCCATCTCTCCAGCCCCAAGTTTTTGAAATATGATGTTATAATTCTCTGGATTTCTTGGGTATCAGTAGTGATAACTCCATGTTCATTTCTAATTTTGTTAATTTGGATTTTCTCTCTCTTGCTTTTGTTTAATTTAGCTAGGGGTGTATCAATCTCATTGATTTTTTCAAAGAACCAGCTTTTTGACTGGTTGATTTTTTCTATCGTTTTCTTAATCTCGATTTCAGATATTTCTCCCCTTATTTTGCTAATCTCCTCTCTTCTACTTCTTTTGAGATCAGATTGCTCTAGTTTCTCGAAAGCTTTAAGCTGCATTGTTAAGTTGTTTATTTCTGATGTTTCCATTTTTTTGATGTAGGCATTAAGAGCTATGAACTTACCTCTTAGAACAGCTTTCATTGTGTCCCAGACATTTTGGTAAGTTGTATTTTCATTATCATTCGCTTTCAGGAAATCTTGAATTCCCTTTTTAATTTCATCCTGAATCCAGTTCTCATTCACCATCATATTGTTAAGTTTCCAGGATTTAGTGTATTTTCTCTTGTTTGTTGTGTTGTGGATGTCCAGCTTTAGGCCATGGTTGTCTGACAGGGCACAGGTTAGAATTTCAACTTTTTTGTATATGTGTAGATTCATTTTGTGGCCCAGTATGTGATCTATTTTGGAGAAAGTTCCTTGTGCTGCTGAGAAAAATGTGTATTCTTTGGTGCCTGGGTGAAAAGTTCGATAGAGATCTGTAAGGTGCATTTCTTTAAGGGTTTGATAAAGGTCCAAAGTGTCTCTGTTAAGCTTTTGACCTGTTGATCTATCCCATGTTGAGAGGGCGGTGTTGAAGTCCCCAAGCATTATCGTTTGGGGGTTGATTTCTTGCTTTAGACGCTGTAGGGTTTTCTGAATGAATGTGGAGGGGCCCATATCGGGTGCATATATGTTCAGTATTGTGAAATCTTCCTGGTGAATTGTACCTGTGACTAAAATGTAGTATCCATCCGTGTCTCTTATAATTTTCTTTGGTTTGAAGTCTACTTTGTCTGATATCATAATGGGTACCCCTGCCTTTTTTCTGCTTCCATTAGCTTGTAGAATTGTTGACCAGCCTTTTATTTTTAGGGCATGCCTATCTTTTGTGGTGAGATGGGTTTCCTGCAGGCAGCAGATTGATGGATTGCGATTTTTAATCCAAATTTGTAATGTGTGTCTCTTGATCAGTGAGTTAATTCCATTAACATTTAGTGTTATAATGGAGAAACTATTTTTAATTCCAGACATTTATTATGTTTAGTAGTTTTTATAAGTATATTGCTTCACTTTTAATGGTGTTATACTTGCCTTCTGTTCTCCTGGATATGCCTGTTTTTTTCTTCACGCTTGAGTATCATTTCTAGCATTTTTTGAAGGCCTGGTTTGGTGGACATCTATCCCTTCAAGTTGTCTTTGTGCTTGAAGATTTTTCTTTCTCCCTCGATCATGACTGATAGTTTTACAGGGTAAATCAGCCTGGGTTGACATTTTTGCTCATTCAATACTTGAAGTATGTGTCTCCAAGCTCTTCTTGCTTTTACTGTTTCGACTGAGAAGTCATTTGTTATTTTAATAGGTTTACCTTTAAAAGTGACTTGTTTTTTCTCCCTTGAAGCTCTCAGCACCAGTTCTTTTTTTTTCTTTCTTTTACTTTTTTTCTTTTTTTATTAAAAATGTAATTATACATTTAAAAACTTTTTTTACCAGTTCCCTCCCTCCCCCCTCCTCCCCCCGAGCCCCCTCCTCCCCCTCTTCTCCCTCCCCATCCCCCAGTGCCTCCCCCCAATTCTCAGAGAGTCCTTTATTGTGTATGCCTGACTCTCCACTGGGTCCTCCTCTCCGATGACATATTGGGACCCAGTGGCATTTCCATAAGCCCTTAACCTAACCAAGGAGGTAAAAGACCTTTACAATGAAAACTTTAAAACCCTAAAGAAAGAAATAGCAGAAGACACCAGAAGGTGGAAAGACTTCCCATGTTCCTGGATTGGTAGAATCAACATTGTAAAAATGACCATCCTACCAAAGGCAATATACAAATTCAATGCTATACCAATTAAAATCCCAAAGCAATTCTTTAAAGAAGTTGACCAACCCCCCACCCCGGAGCCGAGTCACCTGGCCAGCAGCACCCGCGCGGGGCCGCCGGCTTTGCCCCCAGCCCCCCTCCGCCCCGAACCCCGACCAGCGCCCAGGTGAGAGCGAGCCCCTCCCAGCCCCGCCCCCCACCCCGGAGCCGAGCCGCCCGGCCAGCAGCACCCGCGCGCGCGGCCGCCGGCTTTGTCCCCAGCCCCCCCTCTGCGCCGAACCCCGACCAGCGCCCAGGTGAGAGCGAGCCCCTCCCAGCCCCGCCCCCCACCCCAGAGCCCAGCCACCCGGCCAGCAGCACCCACGCGTGGCCGCCAGCTTAGCCTCCGGGGCCCCGCCCCAGACACCAGCCCCTTGTGCCCTCCCGCCCCCGCGCCCCTCTGCCCCCCCTCAGGTCGCAGGTGAAGAATTCTGACATCAACATCAGACCCTCTGCCTCTCTGGCCCACCGGGGACCTACACATGTGGTCCACGGAAGTCACACTGCTACTCAGAATTCAATAGAGTACAAAGGAAACCCAAGCAAAACTCTAAGGAACAAAGAGAACACAGGCCATACATCTGGACTTCACTACAACCATTGTATCACATGCGAGACTCTTCACATCCAGCCTAAAGATAAGGAAACCTTTTTTTTTTTTTTTCCTTACTCTTTTTCTTTTCTTTCACCTTACTGATCCTTTCTAGTATCAATGTTGTAGGTCAGCTTCCTCATACAGACACCCCAAAAACATACAACTCCAGGGAGTACACGACCCACCCTCACATTTCACCAAGACACTAGATCATAAAAGTGCACTACCATACTTATATTCATCCCCTGGTTATGTAACTGACGTACTAACATCCTAGTAGTCTCATCTAGGATATAACAATACCAATACACAAACATACCCAATCCAAGGCAAGCACTAGTAACAACTGGCAGGTGTAACAATACCAACTACATCGGTTCAGTGAAAAACACACAGAAACTGAAAGGTTCTAAAAAAACAAAACAACAATGTACAAGTCAAAGTGCAGATCCACGAGAAACAAACACCAAGAACAATCTCCCACCAAAAGAATCAATCCCATAACGATGGATTGCGACCAGAACAAATCCATAGAAAATAGCCATGAAAGCCAGACCCAACATAACGACTTTCAGAGTATGATCATTACCATGATTAATAATATGAAAGAGGAAATCCGAGAAGAGTTAAATAACCGTGTCAACCACTTTGAACAGGAACACAACAGGAACCTGGAGGAGTTGAGAAAAACAGTTCAAGAAACAAAAATAGGTATAGAGCAGGTAAAACAGTCTCAGGCAGAGTTTAAAATTGAACTAAGAGATAAGTTATCTTCAACCCAAAACTCTACAGAGAGTCTTATCAGCAGAACAAATGAGGCAGAAAATAGAATCTCAGATCTTGAAGACAAAGTAGGAGAATTAACCAGCTCAATGGAAGAGATTGTTAAAGCCAAAAAGATACTGGAGAGGAACATTCAAGAAATATGGGACACCCTGAAGAAACCTAACATGCGCATTCATGGAATACCAGAACAAGAATCCCAAAATACCACACCTGAGGAAATATTTCAATTCATCATAAATGAAAACTTCCCACAATTAAAGAATTAGAGGCCTATCCAAATACAAGAGGCATTTCGCACTCCAAACAGATATGACCAAAATAGAAAATCGCCACGGCAAATAATAGTCAAAACACTCCACATTCAAGACAAAGAAAAGGTGCTGAGAGCTTCAAGAGAAAAAAAGCAACTCACTTTTAAAGGTAAACCTATTAGAATAACAAATGACTACTCAATGGAAACAGTAAAAGCAAGAAGAGCTTGGAGAGACATACTTCAAGTATTAAATGAGCAAAAATGCCAACCCAGACTGATATACCCGGCAAAACTATCTGTCATGATTGAGGGAGAAAGAAAAGTTTTTCAGCACAAAGACAACTTGAAGGGATACATGTCTACCAAACCAGGCCTTCAAAAAATGCTAGAAATGATACTCAAGCTTGAAAAAAAGAACAAGCGTATCCAGGAGGACAGAATGGAAGTATAATACCAACAAAATATAAATATCAAACAACATGCTTACAAAATCTACTAAACATAAAAAATGTCCAGAATTAAAAATAATTTCTCCATTATAACATTAAATGTCAACGGCATTAACTCACCAATTAAGAGACACAGATTACAAACTTGGATTAGAAACCACAATCCAACAATCTGCTGCCTTCAGGAAACTCATCTCACCAAAAAAGATAGGCATGTCCTAAGAATGAAAGGCTGGTCCAAAATCTTGCAAGCTAATGGAACCAGGAAACAGGCAGGGGTAGCAATTATGCTTTCAGACAAAGTGGACTTCAAACCAAAGAAAATCATAAGAGACACAGATGGATACTACATTTTAGTCACAGGTACAATTCACCAGGAAGACTTCACATTACTGAACATATATGCACCCAATATGGGCCCCTCCACATTCATTAAGAAAACCCTACAGCGTCTAAAGCAAGAAATCAACCCCCAAACAATAATTCTCGGGGATTTCAACACCGCCCTCTCAACATGGGATAGATCAACAGGTCAAAAGCTTAACAGAGACACTTTGGAGCTTAACCAAACCCTTACTGAAATGGACCTTACAGATCTCTATCGAACTTTTCACCCACGTACCAAAGAATACACATTTTTCTCAGCAGCACACGGAACTTTCTCCAAAATAGATCACATATTGGGCCACAAAATGAATCTACACAAATACAAAAAAGTCGAAATTCTAGCCTGTGCCCTATCAGACCACCACGGCCTAAAGCTGGACATCCACAACAACACAACAAACAAGAGAAAATACACTAACTCCTGGAAACTTAACAATATGATGCTGAATGAGAACTGGATTCAGGAAGAAATTAAACGGGAAATTCAAGATTTTCTGAAAGTGAACGAAAATGAGAATACAACTTACCAAAATCTCTGGGACACAATGAAAGCTGTTCTAAGAGGTAAGTTCATAGCTCTTAATGCCTACATCAGAAAATTGGAAACATCAGAAATAAATAATTTAACGATGCAGCTTAAGGCTTTGGAGAAACTTGAGCAATCTGATCCCAAAAGTAATAGAAGAGAGGAGATTAGCAAAATAAGGGGAGAAATATCTGAAATCGAGATTAAGAAAACGATAGAAAAAATCAACCAGTCAAAAAGCTGGTTCTTTGAAAAAATCAATAAGATTGATACACCCCTAGCTAAATTAACCAAAAGCAAGAGAGAGAAAACCCAAATTAACAAAATTAGAAATGAACATGGAGTTATCACTACGGATACCCAAGAAATCCAGAGAATTATAACATCATATTTCAAAAACTTATACTCTGTGAAGTTTGACAACACAAAAGAGATGGATGAATTTCTAAGTAAACACAACTTACCTAAATTGAATCAGGAAGTTGTGAATTATTTAAATAGTCCTATAACATACAAGGAAATTGAAGAAGTAATCTCGAATCTTCCCACCAAAAAATGTCCTGGGCCAGATGGATTCAGCACAGAATTCTACCAGATATTTAAGGAGTTAATAACACCAATACTCCTTAAACTGTTCCATCAAATAGCAAAGGAAGGAACACTGCCAAATTCCTTCTATGAAGCTAATATCGTCTTAATCCCAAAACCTAATAAAGATGCACTTAAAAAAGAAAACTATAGGCCGATCTCTCTGATGAACACAGATGCAAAGATTCTCAACAAAGTCTTAGCAAATCGGATTCAAAAACATATCAAAAAGATCATTCACGGGGACCAAGTAGGCTTCATCCCCGGCACACAAAGTTGGTTCAACATACGCAAATCAATAAATGTAATTCATCATGTAAACCAGTCCAAAGTTCAAGACCACATGATACTCTCCATAGATGCAGAAAAAGCCTTTGACAAAATCCAACAGCCTTTTATGATCAAAACGCTAGAGACTGTAGGAATGGAAGGAACCTTTATCAATATAATAAAAGCTGTATAAAACAAGCCTACAGCAAGGATTATGCTCAATGGGGAACAATTGGAAGCATTCCCACTTCGATCAGGAACTAGACAAGGCTGTCCACTCTCACCACTTCTATTCAATATTGTACTTGAAGTCTTAGCTGAAGCCATAAGACAAGAAAGGGACATAAGAGGGATTCAAACGGCAAGGAGGAAGTCAAACTATCCCTATTTGCAGATGACATGATCTTATACCTGAGGGATCCCAAAAACTCCACCAGGAAGCTACTGGAATTAATTGAGAAGTTCAGCAGGGTGGCAGGATACAAAATAAATGTGCAAAAATCAGAGGCCTTCCTATATGCCCAGAATGAAAGAAGTGAAAAAGTCTTGAGAGAAACAATACCATTTACTATAGCCCCTAAAAAAATGAAATACCTTGGTATAAACCTAACCAAGGAGGTAAAAGACCTTTACAATGAAAACTTTAAAACCCTAAAGAAAGAAATAGCAGAAGACACCAGAAGGTGGAAAGACCTCCCATGTTCCTGGATTGGTAGAATCAACATCGTAAAAATGACCATCCTACCAAAGGCAATATACAAATTCAATGCTATACCAATTAAAATCCCAAAGCAATTCTTTAAAGAAGTTGACCAAATAATCTCAAAATTCATATGGAGGCACAAAAGACCCAGGATAGCAAAGACAATCCTGAGTAACAAAAACACTGCTGGAGTTATTACCATACCAAACCTTAGTTTATACTACAAATCCATAGTTATAAAGACAGCCTGGTACTGGCTCCAAAATAGACACACAGATCAATGGATAAGGATTGAAGACCCAGATATAAGCCCACAAAAATACAGCCATTTGGTCTTTGACAAAGGGGCCCAAAGAATCCAATGGAAAAAAAAACAGCATCTTCAACAAATGGTGCTGGCAAAACTGGATCTCCACATGCAGAAGATTAAAGCTGGACCCATACTTGTCACCATGTACAAGACTTAATTCCAAATGGATCAAGGACCTTGATTTAAGGCCAGAGACTTTAAAAACCATAGTTGAAAGGATAGGGAACTCCCTCGAGCTGATTGGGCTAGGCCAACATTTCCTAAACAGACATCCAATGGCACAGTCACTGCTACCAACTCTCAACAGTTGGGATCTTGTGAAATTAAAGAGCTTCTGTTCAGATAAAGAGATTGTAACACGAGCTCAAAGGCCACCCACAGAATGGGAGAAAATCTTCACTAACCACGTATCTGACAGAGCTCTACTGTCCAGAGTGCACAAAGAACTTAGAAAACTAAACTCCAAGGAAAACACTGGCCCAATTAAAAAATGGGCCATGGAACTTCAAAGAAACTTTACCAGGGATGAAATTAAAATGTCTAACAAATATCTTAAAAAATGCTCCACTTCCTTTGCCATCAGGGAAATGCAAATCAAAACTTCCCTGAGATACCATCTCACCCCGGTCAGGATGGAAAAATCCACAATACAAACAACGACAAATGCTGGAGAGGATGTGGAGAGAGGGGAACTCTCCTACATTGTTGGTGGGAATGCAAGCTCATACAGCCACTCTGGCGAGCTGTCTGGAGATTCTTAAAGAAATTAAAGATTGAAATGCCATATGACCCTGCTATCCCACTTTTGGGAATAACCCCCCATGCAGCAGAGGTTCGCCTCGATAGCACAAGCTCGACCATGTTCATAGCAGCACTGTTTACAATAGCAAAGTCATGGAATCAACCTAAATGTCCAACAGTTGACGAGTGGATAAGGAAACTGTGGTACATCTATACAATGGAGTACTACTCAGCCATCAAAATGATGAATTACTGGAATTTGCTGGGAAATGGATGTCATTAGAAAGAATTATATTAAGTGAAGTATCCCAAACCCAGAAAATTAAGCACCGTATGTACTCCTTAATAGGTGGCTCCTAGTACCAAACTCATCCAGCCCACATTGAGACACTTAAAAGTAAACCTATGTAACACAGTAATTGCAAGGATTATGAACAAGAGAGATGGGGTAGGAGGGCCAAACCAGAAACAAGGAGAAAGGGGACCATGTTATAGCAGAGAAAATAGGCCTCCATCAAGGGCTGCAAGTAAGTAATGAGAAACCAGGTTAAGTTCACAGACGTTCTTTCCTGATTTCACCAGAAGGGGGGGCATATAGTCTAACAGATAAAAAGTAATCATTTCGCAAATGGGTGATGGACCCCTCCCTCACTGAGGTTTCCTACTCTTATTACATATACCCTTGAATGTGCTATTATAACAAGACTCCAGTTTAACAGCTTTTGTCTCTGGCCAGGGGGTGACATACAGTGCCCAGCAGAATGGAGTGAAGGGAATTGCAGGAGCACCAAAACTGCAAAAGAAAATCAACAAACCACAATCCAGAACTTCAGAGACTATATCAATCACATAGAACTAGGACAGCCTAATCTCTCCCCATCCTGGAGCTCAGGGACATTTGCGGAAGAGGGGGCGGTAAGATTGTAAGAGCAAAAGGATGGGAGGAGCAACGATTTGCAAGATTCTCAACAATAGTTGGGGCCAAAGCAATCATAATGGGACTTTGCATGCTCTGCGCAATGTCCAATGCACTGTTGCCCTCATAAAGTCTAGCATCTGTTAAGGGCACCGAGACCCCTGGAGGCAAGGTGATTGACAGCCATAGTAGTGATCCTATGCTTAAGGGGAACA
This sequence comes from Typhlomys cinereus, assembly GCA_023101885.1. Lineage (NCBI taxonomy): Eukaryota > Metazoa > Chordata > Mammalia > Rodentia > Platacanthomyidae > Typhlomys > Typhlomys cinereus. Next base: position 1,128,436 of record JALPQD010000202.1, read on the forward strand.
AGAGAAAGGGCTTATGTAAATGCCACTGGGTCCTTTTATGTCATTGGAGAGGAAGACCCAGTGGAGAGTTAGGCGTACACAATAAAGGACTCTCTGGGAATTGGGGGGGAGGCACTGGGGGATGGGGAGGGAGAGGAGGGAGAGGAGGGGGTTCGGGGGGAGGAGGGGAGAGGGAGGGAACTGGTAAAAAAATTTTAAAATGTATAATTAAATTTTTAATAAAAAAAAAAAGAAACTTTAAAAAAAAAAAAAAAAAAAAAAGAAGTTGACCAAACAATCTCAAAGTTCATATGGAGGCACAAAAGACCCAGGATAGCAAAGACAATCCTGAGTAACAAAAACACTGCTGGAGGTATTACCATACCGAACCTTAGTCTATACTACAAATCCATAGTTATAAAAACTGCCTGGTACTGGCTACAAAATAGACACACAGATCAATGGATAAGGATTGAAGACCCAGATATAAGCCCACAAAATTACAGCCATATGGTCTTTGACAAAGGGGCCCAAAGAATCCAATGGAAAAAGAACAGCATCTTCAACAAATGGTGCTGACAAAACTGGTTCTCCACATGCAGAAGATTAAAGCTGGACCCATACTTGTCACCATGTACAAGACTTAATTCCAAATCGATCAAGACTTTACAATCCATAGTTGAAAGGATAGGTAACTCCCTCGTGCTCCTATGCTTAAGCACCAGTTCTTTATCTTGAATGTAGAGTGTTTTGACTATTATTTGCCGTGGCGAGCTTCTGTTTTGGTCGTATCTGTTTGGAGTGTGGAATGCCTCTTGTATATGGATGGGCCTCTTTTTTTTTTATATGAGGAAAGTTTTCCTTGATGATCATTTGAAAAATTTTCTCAGGGGTGGTTTTTTGAGATTCTTGCTCTGGTATTCCATGAATACGCATGTTAGGCTTCTTCGTGGTGTCCCATATCTCCTGAATATTTCTCTCAAGTACCTTTTTGGCTTTAACAACCTCTTCCATTGATCTGGTTAATACTCCCACTTTATCTTCAAGGTATGAAATTCTGTTTCCTGCTTTCTTAGTTCTGCTGATAAGACTCTTTGTGGAGTTCTGGGTTGAAGATAACTTGTCTTTTAGCTCAGTTTTAAACTCTGCTTGAGTCTGCTTTTTTCTTGCACTGTTTTTCTCAACTCCTCCAATTGTCTGTTTTGTTCCTCTTCCAAGCAATTAATTTGATTATTTAATTCCTCCCAGATTTCCTCTTTCATAGCATTGAACATGGTAATCATCATATTTTGAAGGTCGTTATCCTGGGTCAGGCTTTCTTGGCCATTTTCCATGGGTTTGTTCTGGTTGGAGTCTAACATTATGGGATTAATTCCTTCAGTGGGAGATTGGTTTACTTGAGTGTTGTTTCTCATGGATTTGCACTTTGACTTTGGCATTGTCGTTTTAACTCTTAAGATCTCCTTTCAATTTCTGTGCGTTTTTCACTAAACTGAATTATCTGGCCTGGGGTTTTCAGAGTGGGTGGAGACGGAGCTTACCTTTTTTGAGGTGAGTCCAGGCTGGACCGTGTGCGTCCCTGGCAGCGGAGTGGAGGGAAGGGAGGATGGGGCGTCGGTGGGGCGTTATTTAACCTGGGGGACCTGGGGGCAGGGCCCGGGCGCAAAGGGAGTGCCCTCCTCCTCCCAGGCCCAGTGCGAGGGACTCCGGCTGGATGGTGGGAGGAGCTGGGTCCCTTTGGCGGCCTGGGGTTCCGGGGGTGGGCGCAGACGGAGCTTACCTAGGTCGCGGTGAGGCCCGGCTGGACCGTGAGCGTATCCCAGGCGGCAGAGTGGAGGGAAGGGAGCGGAAAAGCCCTTTTTTAAGTGTGTATAAATTCAGTATTTTGCAATGGAATACTACTTAGCTGTCAAAAATGATGCATTAATGAAATTTGCCGGGGAATGGATGGAATTAGAAATAATTATATTGAGTGAAGTATCCTAGACACAGAAAATTATATGCCATATGTACTCCCTGATAGGTGAATCCTAGTACCAAACCCATTTAGAGATACTCTTAAAGATAAATATCTTTAATACCAACAGTAATTCCAAAATTTACAAAGAAGAGGGAAGAGGAAGGAGGGTCCTACCAGCAAAGAGAGAGGTGATCATGCTACAGCAGAGAAAATAGGCCACTATCAAGAACTTGAAGTAAGTAATGAGACATCTGGTTAAGCTCACAGACTTTCCTTCCTGGTCACTTGCAAATGATGGGGTATTATGTTACTAGAAAGGGAGGGCATAGAGTCTGGCAGATAGAAGGTAACCCTCCTGCAAATGGGAGACTGATCCCCCCCCACTGAGGTTTCCTACTTTTATTCCATCTTCCTTTGAATATACCCTTATAATATTTTTATCTCTGACCAGGAGAAGACATCAACTACCCATCAGAATGGAGCCAAGGGCATTGCAGGAGCAACAAAACTGAAAAAAAAAATCAACAAACCATAATTCAGAACATCAGAGACTCTATATCAACCACCTGGAATCAGGCTGCCTAATCTCTCCTCATCATGAAGCTCAGGGAAATTTGCGGAAGAGGGGGCAGTAAGATTGTAAGAGCCTAAAGATGGGGAGGAGCAATGATATGCAAATACCTCACACAAGTTAAGGCCAAAGCAATCATAATAGGACTTTGCATGACCTGCACAATGACCAACATATCATTGGTCCCTCAAAGTCTAGCATGGGTTAAAGGCACTAGGATCCGTAGAAGCAAGGGATTAAGAGCCACAGTAGTGTTCCTGTACTTAAGGGGAACACAAGAAAGAGTTCTAGGAAATGCCATTGAGTCCTTACACCTCATCAGAGAGGAGGACCCAGAGGACGTACACATTAAAGGATGCTCCAGGGATCGGGGGAGGGAGCACTGGGAGAAGAGGAAAAGGGAGAGAGGGAGCAAGGAGGTCTGGGGAAGGGTGGAGGGACAGAGGGGACCGGGGTACCTATTAAGTTTGTATGAGCAGAATAAAATGAATAAACAAATTATTTTTTAAAAAGTTCAGTATTTTGAAGTCTTTCTGGTGAATTGTACCTGTGACTAAAATGTAGTATCCTTCTGTATCTCTTATGATTTTCTCTGGTTTGAAGCCCACTTTGTCAGCATAATTGCTACCCCTGTTTGTTTTTTGGTTCCATTAGCATGAAGAATTTTTGACCAGCCATTTATTTTTAGAATGTGCCCATTTTTTTTTTTTTTGTGATGAGATGTGTTTCCTGAACACAGCAGATGGATGGGTTTTGATTTCCAATCCATGTTTATACCTTGTTACTTTTGATTGGTGAGTTAATTCATGAGTGTATTATTTATGTTGTAGATTTCAGTCATCTTAAAGTGCCCTTCTGTCCTCCTGGATATGCTTGTTCTTTTCTTTAAGCTTGAGTATCTTTTCTCAAAAATGCTGATGAAAGCCTGGTTTGGTGGTCATGTAAGCCTTCAAGTTTTCTTTATGGTGAAAATTTTTCTTTCATCCTTGATCATGACTGATAGTTTTGCTGGATATATCAGTCTGGGTTGATATTTGTTTTCATTCAGTACTTGAAGTGTGTCTCTCCAAGCTCTTCTGGCTTTTACTCTTTCTATTGAAAAATCATTTATTATTTTAATCCATTGAAAAATCATTTATTATTTTAATAGGTTTACTTTTAAAAGTGACTTTTTTTTCTCTTTGAGTTCTCAGCACATTTTCTTTGTCTTGTATGAATACACATGTTAGGCTTCTTTTATATGTTCCATAATTCTTCAATATTCCTCTCAAGTATTTTTTTGGCTTTAACAACGTCTTCAAATGAACTAGGTAGTACTTCTACTTTGTCTTCTGGATATCATATTCTATATTCCACTTTATTAGTTCTGCTGATAAGTCTCTCTGTTGAATTGTGGTTTGAGGAGAGTTTGTCTTTTAGTTTGAGTTTTAAACTGTGTTTGAGACTTTTTTAACAGATCTATCCCTATTTTTGTTTTTTCAACTACTTTTCTCATCTACTCCAAGTGCCTGTTGTGTTCCTGTTCAAAGTGATTGATGTAGTTATTTACCTCATCCTGGATTTCCTCCTTCACTGTTGTGATCATAGTAAAGATCAGGCTTTGAAAATCATTATTTTGGGTATGGCTTTTTTGACTTTTTTTGACTATTGTTTTATGGATGGATTTCAGCATTATGAGGTTAATTCTTTTGGCAAGAGATTTGTTGACTGGTTTTTCTTTCTCATGGATTTGTGCTGTGACCTGGGCATTTTTGTTTTATGTCTTATGACCTTCTTTTTGTTTCTGTTTGTTTTTGTCTGAACTGAATTAGACAGTGTTACTACAACTGAGCAGTTATTGCTAATGTTTACCTTCCAGTTGTTTATGCTTGTCTGGTGTTAATGTTATTTCCTAGGGGAGGCTATTGGACTATTAGTACATAAATCAAGTCAGATTTAGTAGACAGGGAATGAAGATTAGTATAGTAGTGCACTTTTTATATTTACTTCCTTGGTGGTATATGCAGGTAAATTGTGTAGTCCCCAAAGCTCTATGGGTTTTTGGGTAACTTTATGAAAATGTCAACTTACAGTGATTAATAATTGAAATGAACAAGCTGGTAAAAAACAGTTACTTATCTTAGAGCTGGATGTGAAGATCCTGTCCTGTATGATGGCAGGATTTTAGAGGACTTCAAATGAATGGTGTTTGTCCCATATAGTTTTGCTCAGATTATCTCTGAACTCTGTTGAATTCTGAGGAGGAAGAAGTCGCCCTGAGAAAGACAGAGTGGCTAGTGGGATGCGCAGACGAGCTAGGAATTGGGGCATGGTCTAGGGACTTTCTCCAGAGCCAGAAAGGCAGTCTAGCTACTATTGGGGCATACAGATGAGTTGAGGCCTGGGGTGTGATCTACGGGGCTTAGCTTAGGAGCAGAGAATCTTCCTGAGTCAGGGTACAGGACAGAAAGGCAGAGTGACTAGTAGGGTGGGCAGATGGCCTGGGATCTAGAGCATCACCTAGAGGCCTTGACCAGGGCTAGTAAAGGAGGGTGGATCCTAGTGGGGCAAGGAGATAACCTGGGGTCTGGGACATGATATAGCGGGTTTAGCAGAGGATCAGGGAATCTGCCTGTTTCAGGGTGCGGGGCAGGAAGGCAGAGAGGATAGTTGGGTGTCACAGACGACCTGGGGTCTGGGTTGTGCCCTTGGGGCCTTAACTGAGGAGCAGAAAGTCTGTCCTAGTGCATGCCTGGGCAAAAACTGTCCCATAATTCTTCAATAATCCTTTCAGGTTTCTTTTTGCCTTTAACAACCTCTTTGATTGAACTGGTTAGTTCTTCTACTTTGCCTTCAGGATGTGATATTCTGTTTCTGGTTCATCAGTTCTGCTAAGTCTCTCTGTTGAGTTATGGGTTGAAGACAGCTTGTCTTTTAGAGTTTAAACATTGCTTCTCATTGTTTTAACTCCTCTATCCCTATTTTTGCTTCCTTAACTGCTTTTCTCATCTCCTCTGAGTGCATGTTGTTCCTATTCAAAGTGATTGATGCTGCTATTTAACTCTCCCAGATTTCTTTTTTCATTGATTTGATTGTAGTAAAGATCAGGCTTTGAAAATCATTATCTCAGGTATGTCTTTTTTGGCTATTTTCTGTGAGGTTTTTTTTTTTTTTTTTTTTGGTTAGATTCCATCATTATAGGTTTAATTCTTTTGGCATGAGATTTATTGACTGGTTTTTGTTTCTCATGGATTAGCACTGTGACCTGGGCATTTTTGTTTTATGTCTTACAACCTTCTTTTTGTTTCTGTGTTTTTGTCTGAACTGAATTAGACAGTATTACAACAATTGAGCAGTCATTGCTAATGTTTGCCTTGCAGTTGGGTATGCTTGTCTTGTGTTGTTGTTATTGTTGTTACTTCCTAGATGAAGCTATTGGACTGTTAGTACATCAATTAAGTCAGGTTTAGTAGATAGGGAATGAAAATTAGTTTGGTAGTGCACTTTTTATGTTTACTTCCTTGATGATATGAGTGGGTGAATAGTGTAGTCCCTGAAGTTGTATGGGTTTATGGGTGTCTGTGTGGGAATATTAACCTACAGGTATTAATAATTGAGATGAACAAGATGGTAAAAAGTGGTTACTTATCTTTGAGCTTGGATGTGAAGATTCTTTCCCATATGATGGGATGATTTTAATGGACCTCAGATGAATGTTATTTGTCCCGTATAGTTTGCTTGGATTTACTCTGGACTCTGCTGAATTCTGAGGAGGAAGGAGTCCACATTGTCTGGGTCTGGGGCAAAAAGGTAGAGTGGCTAGTGGGGTGCACAGATGACCTGGGAACTGGGGCATGGCCTAGGGGACTTCCCCAGGGCTGAAATGCAGGCTGGCTCCTAGTGGGGCAAGCAGATGACCTGAGGCCTGGGGTGTCATCTAGTGGGCTAACCTGAAGTGAAAGTGATCTGCCTATTTCAGAGTGCAGGGCAGGAAGGCAGAGTGGATAGTTGGGGGCATGATGACCTGGGGCCTTGGGCATGGTCTTGGGGACTTACTTGATGAGAATAGAGTCAGCCCTGGTGCATGCCTGTGTAAGAAATCTGTCCCATAACTCTTGAATATTTCTCTCATATTTTTTTACCTTCTTCAAACTCTTTATTTGAACAATTTTGTTCTGCCCTATTGTCTTGTAGTTACAATATTCTACTTTCTGCTTCATTATTTCTGTTAGTGAGACTATCTGTAGAGAGTCTATAGAGTTTTGGATTATAATTAGCTTGTTATTAATTTCAAGTTTAATCTCCGCATGAGATTTTTTCTACCTTTATATGCTTTCTTTCTTCACCTGTTATTTCATCTCATGCAAGAGCCTGTTAATATCCTGTTCATACATGCTTATGCATATATTCAGTTCCTTTTGAAATTCCTTTTCCATTGCTTTGATCATATTAGTAATCAAGCTTTGAAAACCATGGGGTTGGAGAGGTGGCTCAGGGATTAACCCTCTACCTTGCAGGCAGAGGGTCCTGAGATCAAATCCTAGACCCCACATATAGACGTTGGGCAGAAGCGGGGACGGCCTGTATTTCTGGTCTTGGTAGGGTGAAACCTGTGAATCCCCTGGCAGAGTAAACAAGAGGGTGGAGGCGGTCCGTGGTGGTTCCTGAATTCACCCATGGTTCTACACACACACACACACACACACACACACACACACGCACACATGCACAATTGAATAAATAATAAAAAAAGAAAATCTGTATCTTGCTTGTTGGTTTCAAGAAGATATTCTAGTCAGAATCAATCATTGTGATAATCATTGTTTTTTGTAGGAAAATTTTTGTCTGATTTTTGTTGTGCTTTGTTGATTTAATGTGTGACTTTGGTATTTTCTATATGTTCTCACATTTCTTTATTGGGCATGTATTTCTGACTTTTTTGAGTTCTATAGAATTATCATATTTTTTATTTATTTAATTTTGTGTGTGTGCATGTGTGCACTTGTGTGTATTTGTGTGAGTGTGTATGTGTGTGTGTGTATGTGTGTGTATGTGTGTGTGTGTGTGTGTGTGTAGAATCACAGGCGAATTTGAGAACCACCATGGACCTCCTCCACCTCCTCCTTGTTTACTTTACCACAGCATTCACAGGCTGTGCCCTACCAGGACAAGAAATGCAGACCACCCCCGTTTCCTCCCAGTGTCTATATGTGGGGTCTAGGATCCGAACTCAGGACCTTCCGCCTGCAAGGCATAGGCTTAATCCCTGAGCTACATCTCCAGCCCCAGAATTATCATATTTTCAATGATGTTGTGACTGCTTACCTTAGTACGAAAGGGGTCAGTCTAGGTTTTCTTGGTCATTGTAATATCCAAAGAGTGTGTAGGCCCAGCTCTAGTTAAGAGTGGGTGACAGGCCCCTGGTATGAGATTTCTATGGCCTCTACTCATTTCTTGGAGGCTTTTAATAATTAGCAGAGTGGATTTGGGGGGAGCTGAAGGAAAGCTAGGATTTGTTAGGTAGTAAGGAGTGGTTGGTGAGGTTAAGTGGGAAATTGAGCTATCATGATGTGGGCTAGGCTGCATGATCAACCTGCATTGGAAGCTTTGTACAAGAAGGGGAGGATTATTGATTAAAAAAAAAAGAGAGAGGGAGAGGCAGAAACAAAGGCAGAAACAGAGTTTAGTCATGCTATGGTACTTGGATAGAGGTCATGTGACTTTCTGAAGACACACATATCATCACCATGATCATAAATATTATTTTTAAAAATGTAATGAAGACAGATTTTATTATGAAGCAAATGGTGATACTATGCTATAGAGGTCCATTGGAAAGTAAAAAGTTTATATTTTAAATTCTGTGCCATTTTCACAGTACATATCCTTAAATACCAAAATAGAGGGTCAAAATAGCAGGAGAGATAAGAGGAGGCAAACCAAAGGACTTGAGTTCAGATCCTTGATAGCATTTGGAACTAATGGTGCTTTTACCCGCACAGAGAACATTGAGTTTTGGGAGTTTGAGACTCCAATCATAGTCTTTGATATTAGTGACTAATTGTATGCTAAATACTGGATTTCCCTGAAAATATCTTTAGTGAAACTATACTCCATCATGTAATGAAATATATAAAAATGATAACCTTGACAACTAATAAGTTTCATCCCGGACCCATAAAGTTGAAACTCATACATGGGATTAATGTCCCCTGAAAAACTTTGAGAGAGTTGGAGAGATGGTTCAGGGGTTAAAGCCTCTGCCTACAAGAAGAAGCTGCTGAGTTCAGATCCTGGATTCCATGTACAGAAATGGGACTGAAATGGTGATGACCTGCACGTCCAACCTTGAAATGTTCAGTCTGCAAGAACCAAGAACAAGGTATTAAGGAGGTAGACTTAAACAGCACGGATACCCATGATACCCTTGACCCTTTCCAACAACACATATTCTAGTGTCATCTGGTAGATGTAAAAACACTCACATACACATTCACACACTCACACACACATACACACGCACACTGACAATTATTTGCACACTCAAAAAAGAAATACATAGAGATTGCTTGCTTCCCTGCATCTTTTGCGAGATCATAGCAAACACACTATCTTCAATCCAAGGACCAAGAAATATGGTATCACTAGATAATTCCCCCATTTGTGCCTTGATTTTGGAAACTGTATTCTTCATATATGTAAAAAGTAAAACAAATAGAGGTTTGAGAATTTCATCTCTGGCAGACTATTACCATTTAAGACAACATTCTAACTAAGAATGAAGACATAGTCAAGTCAGTCACTCTGTGGTAACAGTTGACACTTAAACCATCTCAAGGTTTATTTATTTATGTACAATTTGAGGTCAACATCTGGGTGATTAGCATTGGTGAGAACAGCAAAAAGCTGGAAATTTCTGCACTTAGCATGGTTCTTGTTTCTTCAGGTTATGGGCAAGTTGAGAAGCTATTGGGAAATGTGTGGAGTGACATATGGACCACACAGAAAGTATTCGGATACTTACTGCATGTCTGGGACAGTGGGGTACACAATTCTGCATGTTTCCCTCAAAGTAATGACTACATGGGTCCTTTATGGCAACTTCCTTTTTTTATTTTATTTTTGTTTTTTATTTATTTTTTTTATTTTTTCCACTCATACAAAATTGATGGGTACCCCGGTCCCCTCGCTCCTTGCACTCCTCCCTGGATCCCCTTGCTCCCTCCCCACTTTTCCCTTTGCTTTCCCCCCTCACTCCCTTTCTCCCAGTGCCCCCTCTCCCCATCCCTGGAACATCCTTTAGTGTTCATGTCAAATTTTCCTCTGTGTCCTCCACTCTAATGAGGCATAAGGACTCATTGCCTAGAGCTCTTTCTTGTGTTCCACTTTAGTATAGGAACACTATTGTGACTGTTAATCCCTTGCCTCTAAGGATCCTAGTGCCTGTGATCCATGCTAGACTTTGGAGGGGGGATCAATGATATATTGATCATTGTGCAGGTCATGTAAAGTCCTATTATGATTACTTCATTCCTAACTTGTATGGAGTATCTTGCATATCACTGCTCCTCCCCATCTTTAGGCTCTTACGATCTTTCTGTCCCCCTCTTCCGAAAATTTCCCTGAGCTTTAGGATGGTGAGAGATTAGGCTGGCCTGGTTCCTGGTGATTAATGTAGGTTCTCTGATATTCTGAATTATAGTTTGTTGTTTTTTTTCCAGTTTATTGTTCCTGTACCACCCTTGGCTCCATCCTGATGGGTACTGGATGTCACCTCCTAGCCAGAGATAAAAGGCTATTAAAATAAAGTCTTACTATAAAAGTAGATTCAAGAATAGAGTAGGAGAACTTGGTGAGGGGGGGGTCAGTCTCCGATTGGCAGGATGGTTACCTTCTATCTGCCAGACTCTATGCCTTCCCTGTCTGATGAGATCATACCCCCTCAGTCCCAAGTGACCAAGAAGGAAAGTCTGTGAGCTTAACCAGATGTCTCACTACTTACTTGCAGTATTTGATGGTGGCCTATGTTCTCTACTGTAGCATTATCCCCTCTCTCCTTATTTCTGGCGGGGCCCTCCTTCCTCTTCCCTCCTGTTTATAGCCTTTGCAATTACTGTAGGTATTACAGAGATTTCTCTTTGAGTGTGTCACTAAGTGGGTTTGGTACAAGTATCTACCTAGAAGGGAATACATATGGCGCTTAATTTTCTGTGTCTGAGATACTTCATGTCATAGTTAAACACAGGTGTCAACTTGACTCTTGAGGGTTTGAGCTCTGGGCACAGTTGTGGAGAGTTGATGGTTGAGTTAAGCCCAGAGCAAACCTGAAGGAGATTGTCTGGCTGCTGGGGAAGACCCAGCCCATGGTGGGTGGGATTAGGCCCTGGTTAAATCAGAGAGACCTGGTTGAGAGAGTTGGCATCCTTCTGTATACGTAGCCAGACATGCTGGTCTGGCAAGTAAGGATTGTCCATCTCTCAGGCGTTATGGTGGCCAGTTCCCTCAGCCCTGGTATTGGTGCATGCTCTCCTGTCAAGCTGGACTATGAACTGTAACCGGACTATCGTACGAAAGTAAACTCCTTGTTCCCTTAAGCTGTGTTCTGGTCATTTATCAGCAACCATGCAGGCGGACTGCAACACTTCACTCATGATAATTTCTTCTAATTCCATCCATTTCTCAGCAAGATTCATTAATTCATCATTTTTGATGGCTGAGTAGTATTCCATTGTATAAATGTACCACATTTTCCTTATCCAGTCATCAACTATTGGGCATTTGGGTTGATTCCATGATTTTGCCATTGTAAACAGTGCTGCTCTATGAACATGGTCATGCTTGTGCCATTGAGGTGAATTCCCAAAAGTGGAATAGGAAGGTCACATGGCATTTCAATCTTTAACTTTTCAAAGGATCATATGGCCCCTTCCTATTACAAGTTAACTTCAAATTTTCTGATGAAATTCACTTACATATTGTCAAGTGCTATTTGCAAAATGAGCTTATTGACACACATCTGGCACCAGCTCTGTTCCAGGACACCTCACCTAGGTCACAGACAGGAGTGAACTCATGGCTCTCAGGTCAGGAAAAGACTGTTATCATAACATGGTTGCATCATTTGTTTTCCACCTGGATGTGGACCCCATGTGCTAAACCAAAGGGCAATGTGTCCAAAGTGCTTCAGAACTCTTGGTACAAGTTGGATAAAAACAATGGCAAGATTCCGGTGGAATCTCTCATCAAGTGCAGTAAAAAGACATGAACACTAAGGCACATGTGCTATATGCTCATCTCTGGGATGCTGCAGGTGCCTGGAAGACATGGGAAAGATTCTCAATTGATTTTTTTCTTCCTGCTTCTGAAGCATCGTCTCTTCTGTTGTAGTGTAATGGAAGGAAGATGCTTCTGGAAAATAAAGCAGGAAGGAGACAGTGGCAGAGATGATAGAAATGACGGTGTTTTACATCTTATCACAGATAAGGACACCATAGCCAAAGGTTCTTACAGTTTCAACCTTGATATAAAGTAAGTATCTTTTAAATTTCTTTAATTTTCTGTTCACCAGCATGAGTAATACCTTATAAGTGCACTGAGGGCAGGGGGTTTGGGTCAGGAATTAAAGCCTTTTGCCTCCTAAGAACAAGGACCTGGGTTCAGATAATCAGATCCTATATAACAATGCCAATTGTAAATGGAGGCAGCCTATAATTTTGGGCCTGGAAATCAGAGTATGGTAAACAGTAAAGGAAAACAATAAGTACATATGGAAATGCTGGGTATTTGGAGCCAGATCAACCAAATCCCAGGGAAACTTGAAGGAAAGTGAGCAGTAAGAATGAAAGAGCCTAATGCCGAGGAGATCCAATGATATGCAAGATACTTCACACAAGTCAGGGCTGCAGAAGCCAGGATATAGACACAGTGTGTGGCATGCACAATGACAGACATGTAAACAACCCCCCAAAGTCTAGTAAGGATTACAGGGGAGAAGGCTTCAGTAAGTAGGATCCTTACAGGCAAGGGGTTAAGCAGTCATAATAGAGTTCCCATACTAGCAAGCAGCTCAAGAAGTGGACCCAAGCTATGCCACTGAGTCCTGAACCCTCATTAGTGAAGACCACTCAGAGGGAAATTCAGTGCCCACATAAACAGATGTTCTGGAGGATGGCAGGGAGGAAGCAGGAAGCACCAAGAGAGGAGGAAGGAAGGAAAAGAGGCAGAGAGGGAAAGGGAGTAGAGTACAATGGGGGACAACAGGGTAAATGGAGGATGGAGGGAAATGAAAGCAGTACCTATGAGCTTGTATAACTAAGCAAAGAAAATGTAATAAAAATTAAAAAAAGAAATGCTAGATGTTTCCATTTGTCACCCTTGTACTTCCATACATGTAGTCACTGAAGTGGCCACACACAGCCACACACACACACAAACACTCTCACAATGAGGTAAGTTGATGGACAGATCCACACTTTCCAAATGTTCTGTTATGTTCTGCCAAACTCCTGGGAATGAGGTATTTACTTTAAAATCCAGAAACACTATTCATAGCAGCACTGTTTACAGTAGCAAAGTCATGGAATCAACCCAAATGCTCAACAGCTGACGAGTGGATAATGAAAATGTAGTACATTTATACGATGGAATACTACTCAGCCATCAAAAATGATGAATTAATGCAATTTGCTGGGGAATGGATGGAATTAGAAACAATTTTATTGAGTGAAGTATCTCAGATGCAGAAAAGTAATAGGTGGATGCTAGTACCAAAGCCACACACTCAAAGATAAATCTATTTTACCTATTGTAATTGCAAAGATTATAAGCAGGGATGGAAGGGGAAGAAGGGCCCCACCAGAAACAAGGAGAGAGGGGATCATGCTACGGCAGAGAAAATAGGCCACAATCAAGGAGTGCAAGTAAGTAATGAGATATCTGGCTGGGCTTGCAGACTTTCCTTACTGGTTACTTGCATCTGATGGGGTATGATGTTACCAGAAAGGGAAGTCATAGAGTCTGGCAGATAGAAGGTAACCATCCTGCAAATTGCAGACTGACTTTCCCCCCAAGAGTGGTCTTCTCCTCTTATTCCATCTACCTTTGAATCTACTGTTATAATGCTTCTATTTTAACAGCCTTTTATCTCTGGCCAGGGGGTGATATCCAATACCCATCAGGATGGAGCCAAAGGCAGTGCAGGAGCAGCAATACTGAAATAAAAAGTCAACAAACCATAATTCAGAAAATCAGAGACTCTACACCAACCACCTGTAACCAGGCCAGCCTAATCTCTCCCCATCCTAAAGCTCAGGAAAATTTCAGAAGAGGGGGCCGTAAAATTGTAAGGGCCTAAAGATGGGGAGGTGAAATGATATGCAAGATATTCCATATAAGTTAGGGCTTAAGTAATTATAATAGGACTTTGCATGACCTGTGTAATGACCAACATATCATTGAATCCCCCCAAATTTAGCATGGATCACAGGCACTAGGATCCTTAGAGGCAAGGGATTAACAGCCAATATTGTATTCTTATACTTAAGGGAAACACAAAAAAGAGCTATAGGCAATGCCACTGAGTCCTTACACCTCATCAGAGAGGAGAACCCAGAGGAAAGTTTGACATGCACAATGAAGCATGCTACAGAATGGGGAGGGGGCACTGGGAAAAAGGGAGGGAGGGGGGAAAGGAAGAGGAAAAGGAGGGAGGGAACAATAGGGTTCAGGGAGGGGTGGAGAGAGGGAGGGAGGGGATTGGGGGTGCTTATCAACTTTGAATGAGTGGAAAAAATAAAAAATAAAAAAAGAATCTTCAATCAGAATAAGTCAAATACTTTAAAACAGAAAGAAACATTAAAACAGAAGGATCTTAAAACCATAAGAAAACATTCAAAACATGAGAGTCCAGCAAATCAAATACCCCATCTGCTATGGTTTGAAATGTGTCCCCCACAGTCTCATGTGTTGGGCAAGGTCATGGCACCTTGAGAGGTGGAGCCTTGCTTGAAGAAAGCAGTCACAAGGGTGGGCTTGAGGTGGATTAATCCTACCCTACCTCCAGAAGAAGCCTGCCTTTGCTGCAAGCAGTCTGCAGCTCTCAGGTTCCAAGATGTCTGGGGTGAATTAGCCTCCTCCAGCTTTGGACAGCCATGCCGCCTCCGTTATGAGAAACCTTCCCTCTGGAATGGTAGCCGAATCAATCTCCCTTTCTCTGTTAAGTTGCTTGACTTTGGGTGTTCTTTCACAGCAATATTTAAAAGTAACTGTTACAGAAATTGGTACCGGCTTGTGGGGTATTGCTGTGGGATTGAGAACAGCTGTTACTACAACATGAAATTGTTTGTGAAGTTGAGAGAAGTTGTCACCCAGCAGTATGGCTGATACTGTGATGTGGTTAGTATGCCTTTGGAACTGTTTGTAGGGAGAAATATGGAGAACTTTGAGACTTTGTGCTGGGAAAGTCTTTGTGTCTTGGTGGTTGAGCCAAATGGGCCTTTCTCATGAAAGCTCTGATGAGAGCAATGCTGTCAAAGATGAAGGCAGTGGAAGCCCAGCTTGTGATGGTCCAGAGGGGAAGAGAGACTGTTTGCAAATGGATGAGTGACATATGGAGCCATGTGTTTGTCTGAGAGTTTAGTGAAGTTTTGCCCTTGTCCTGAAAGTTTGCCCAAAGTTAAATTGGAGTGCTTGGTGGAGGAAATTTCAAGGCAATATAGTCTTGATAATGTGATATGGCTACTTTTTAGTTGTCTTCAGAGTTATGAAAAAGAGCAAAGAATCAGGCAGGAAGAAGCAAAAACTAAGATCTGATGATGAAAAATACAATGCCCAACTTAAAGAGTTCAACTAGGAAGAAGCAGAGAACAAAATGGCTGTTAGAGATTAGCTCCATTTGCAAATCAAAGCCTACTCTCAGTTTGAATAATAAGAGAGGCCCTAGCTTGAGGGCAAGATCCTCAGGGAAGGCTCCCACTCATAAGAATGCAAATCCTTTCAGAAGACTGGAGCTAAAAGGTGGAGTTCCAAAGCAAGAGTTGATTTCTCTTACCAAGCAACTGCCCAGGAATGAAAGAGATGGTCAACATAGTGAAGCAGAATCAGCTGTGATTCAAAAGGGCCAGTCTTGGCAAAGTCGTCCACGTGGTTCTGGTTTTAGAGGCATTAGTGATGCAAGAGGGAGGAGATCATGGAGTCCTCCTCCAAGATTTCAAAAATTGGCAGAATCCAGGCATCATGATGCAAGAAGCCTGCAGTTTAGAGGCCCAAGAAGGGCAGTTTATGCTGTGGAGTTAAAGCCTGGTGTGCCATTGAGAAGTAAAGACGTTAGAGATTCCAGAGACAATGTGGGACACCTACCAGGAGAGCCATATAGTGTGGGAGAAGTCAGCTCAAGACAGCAACGTATTCTATGGGCAGCTGCATTGGAGGGGTGGAACCAAAGCCTTTTGGAACTGATATGATTTCAACAAGAGGCTCACCTGTTGGACTTGGAGCTACAAGATTTGGAGTTTGTCCTGCTAGTTTTCAGTCTTGTTATTGAGTGACCTTTTCTGGATATGCCCCCATTCCTATCTTTTGGAATGGGAATATTTATTCTGTGCCATTGTAGGTTGGAAGTATGTAACTTGCATTTTGATTTTACAGGAAGCTTTAGACTTTGGACTTTTGGACTGTGTTGAGACTACTGATCTAGTCTATGAAGACTTTTAAAGTTGGACTGAGTATGGTTTGCATAATTAGATGGCAATGAGCCTGTGGGTAGCAGGGGCGGAGTGTTATGGTTTGAAATGTGTCCCCCACAGTCTCATGTGTTTGGCAAGGTCATGGCATCTTGAGAGGTGGAGCCTTGCTGGAGGAAGGCAGTCACAAGGGTTGGGCCTTGAGGTGGATTAGTCCCACCCTACCTCCAGGACAAGCCTGCCTTTACTGCAAGCAGTCTGCAGCTCTCAGCTTCCAAGGTGTCTGCAGTGACTTAACCTCCTCCAGCTTTGGCCAGCCATGCTATCTCCATTATGAGAAACATTTTGAGAAACCTTTCCTCTTTAACCATAAGCTGAATCAATCTCCTTTTCTCCTTTAAGGTGCTTGATTTGGGTGTTCTCTCACAGTAATAGGTAAGAGTAACTGTTACAGCATCCTTTCCTTCAATGTCCATCTTTTGTTGCTCATCATGTAGTCAAGGTGGCTCAAAGATTCTAGGGATTCCTAGTCCCTGTTTACTTCTGAAAATTGTAAAAGCAGAGTTCCTTGAACAGAGCTGAATCTCCACTCACAGTTGTCCTCAGAATTCATCGCACAGTTCTCACATCTCCAACAGCACTCAGGGTTTACCTCTGCACCTATAAGCTTCACCTTCTCTCACAGAAACTCTATGCCTGCCACTTGGTGCCAATATTTTGCTGTTTTCCACGAACACTTCAAATTGTTCACCAAAACCAGAACCACCTGGGAGATGCTGCCAGACTCCAAAGTGAGTTTGAAATGCAGTTTGGTCCACTAGAGCCACAGCTGTACCAAATCTTGTGCTCTGATGCTAGAAAAGCCTCTTCTAGGCAGTCAACTTCCAAAGGGCAAGAAACAGCTTTAACTTGGGCTGGCCCCTGAAGCATCTGAGTCGTCAACCCACGCACTTGCCATATGGTGGTTTTCATGTCTTCCACTGTCCCAATGCAAGTCACTAAGTTCTCCTTCACTGATATTCATTTCTCTAAAAGTAGCAGATATTCTGCTGCCTGCCCTTTCCACATCCTTTTACCTTCATCACAAATTGGGCCCAAATAATTCACAACTCTGTCAGCATCGCTATTTTCCAAATGCCCCACCAAATCTGCAGAATGGTATTGGTAATCTACAAAGTCAAAATCTTCAAACATTTCAGATTTTGTCCAACAAAACCATTCAAATGCCACAAAATCCACTTGGTCAGATTTTTCAGCAACACCCCTCTTCCCAGGTATCAAATTCTGTTGCAGGTCTTCTGCATAGTTGCTGATAAATGACATCAAATGGCTTAAGGGAACAAGGAATTTATTTTCTTACTGATAGTCCAGTTACATTCTGGAGTCCAGCTTCATGGGAGAGAATGCACCAACACCAGAGCCAAGAGAACGGGCCACTCCATCACCATATAATGGCTGAGAGATGGACAATCTTTACTTGCCAAACCATCATGTCTGACCAAGTGAACAGAAGGATGCCAACTCTCTCAACTAGCTCTCTATGATTTATTCCACAGCCTAGTCCCACACACCATGGGCTGGAACTTTCCAATCAGGTAGACAATCTCTTCCAGGTTTACTCTGGGCTTAACTCAAACATCAACCCTCGACAAATGTGCCCAGAGTTCCAACCCTCAACGTTCAAGTTGACACCTGTGCCTAACTATGACAACATCCAAAGCTTCATTGCTCTCCTCTATCAAGCAAACCAGTCCAGCATCTCTAAATTTAATTCCACCAAAGTTCCTGTGCCATGCTTCACAAGTGGGGCAAGACTATCCATAACTCTCTCAGCACAGCATTATCCAATTGGCCTATTAAACTCTGCAGAATGGTATTTGCAATCCACAAGCTCAAAAGCTTCAAACATTTCAAATTTTCTCCAACAAAACCGCTCAGAATCCACATAGCCAGATTTATCAGCAACACCCTACTTCCCTGATACCAAATTCTGTTCCAGTTTGCTTGCATGGTTGNTGATAAATCACCATTAAGTGACTTAAGGGAACAAGAAATTTATTTTCTCTTATGAATACTGGTTATAGTTCATAGTCCAGCTTGATGGCGGAGGGGGGGTTATGCACCAACACCAGAGCCAGTGAAACTGGCCACACCATCACCACAAAATGGCTGAGAGATAGACAATCCTTACTTGCCAGACCAGCATGTCTGGCCAAGAATGCAAACTCCCTCAACCAGCTCTCTGTATTTTTTCTAGAGCCTAATCCTATTCACCATAGGCTGGGTCATCTCTATCAACTAAACAATCTCTTGCTGGCTTGCTCTGGCCCAACTCAACTCATAGTTCTCTACAGATGTACCCAGAGCTCAAACTTCATCTGTTCAAGTTAATACCTGTGCCCAAGTATAACACTAGGGATGTAGAAAAATTTTAAATATATTTGTTAGACATTTAATTTTGTCCCTGGAAAAGTTTCTTTCAAGCTCTGTGGCCCATTTTCTATTTGGGCTATTCATCTCCTTGGTATTTAATTTTTTTTTTTTTATTCAACTGTGCGCATGTTCGTGTGTATGTGCGCGTGTGTGTGTCTGTGTGTGTGTGTGTGTGTGTGTGTGTGTCTGTGTATGTGTAGAACCACGGACGAATTCGCGAACCACCATGGATGCCTCCACCTCCAGAATTCTGCCCTGGGATTCACAGGCTCCGCCCTACCAGGACCAGAAGCGCAGGCCGCCCCCACTTCCGCCTGGCGTCTATACGTGGGATCTGGGATCCGAACTCAGGACCTTCTGCTTGCAAGGCGGAGGCTTAACCCCTGAGCCACCTCTCCAGCCCCCTCCTTGGTATTTAATATTTTAAGTTCTTTGTGCACTCTGGATATTAGACATCTGTCAAATGTGTTGTTATTGAAGTTTTTTCCCATTCTGCAGATTGCCACTTTGTGAGTTTATAATCTCTTTAGACGAAGAGAAGCTCTTTAATTTCATAAGATCCCATTTGTTGAGTGTTGGTTATAGTGCCTGTGCTATTTGGGGCTCTGTTCACAAAATGTTGGCTAAGCCCAATCAGCTTGAGGGAGCTCCCTATTCTTTCTGTGAGACCCTACCTGAAAAAGTTAAATGTGACAAGTCCCTCTCCTTTAGTGCTTTTAAGTACCTACAATTTACCTAGGAATCCCAGATAAGCCTGAGCAGAATCAGGCGCCTAGGAGCTCAAACACCCTCCTCCAAGGGGGCTACCAGATGGCTGGGAGATATAGATAACTGCAGACCCTCAGACCCCTCGACGCCAGTCCACCAAATACAGTCACCAGAGGGCAGGGGGTTGAGAGGACATGTCCCTAGAGTGACCGCAGACCCACAGACCCCTTGGCTCCAGTCCACCAAATAAGGTCACCAGAGGGCAGGGGGTTGGGAGGGCTACGTGCAAATTCCTCAGCCCCTGCCTGCGATAACACTATAAAACCCCTAAACCCTGCTGCCTCAGGGTCACTCACTCTCACTGTGCTGAAAGGTGGGTGTGCCAGGCCTAGGCTTGAATTTTAATAAAGACTCCTTTGTTTTGCATTGGTGGATGACTTCCGTGGGTTTCTTGGGACTTTGCGATCTGGGTACAACATTTGGTGCATGGGCCAGGAAGCCCAGAGACCCCTGAACCTCAACCCGAAGGGTCTGAAAGTTGGATGGTGAGTGCACTCTGTCTGTCTGTCTCTGTGTTTTGTCTGTTATGTGTTTGGAATTCCAACCTGAAGGAGGGTTCTGGGCCTGCAGGTAGGAACTGCCTCTGTTTGTAAATGTTTGTCTGAATATTCAGGCTTCTGCTTGGAATTGAGGAAAGTGTGAGTTTTTGGTCTGAGCTTTCAGACTTCTGTATTTCGGAAGCAGCAGCCAGAGGGGGCTGGCAGACATGCCCTATAGTCACGGCTACTGTGGGGCCTCAGGAGATGTCTTGGGGTGCCCTTGCTGTCTGGTAACTCCGTTCGTGAGTGTTATGGCCTGAGTTTTCAGACTTCTGTTTGGTATTTTGGAAAAACCAGCCAGATGTGGCTGGTGGATGCGCTGATAGCCATGGCTGCAGGCCTTCAGGAAACGTTCTGGGGTGTCCTCAGGAAATCTGTAAATTGGGAGGTGGCCACCATTGGGTAGTTTTGTGTTGTCTGTATGTTTTCTCTGTTGCTTGTGTGGATTCAGATGGATGAAACAATGGGACTGATTGTTTCCAGTCCCTTGGACCTGTTGCTAGGACATTAGAAAAAAAAAAAAAAAAACCCAAAATCTGAGTATTGAGATAAGGAAAGGGAAATTTATCACCCTCTGTTCTGATGAATGTCCCACTTTCCAGGGCAGCAGATGTTTGTTTTAAGGAAGCTTGATTTAAGCCTCTGCCACCTGCACTGGAGGGACCATAAAAACTGTTTGTTCTTTGTACTTTGCCTGTGATGATAAAGGGTTACTTTAAAAAGTTCTAACTTGCTTGGTTTCCTACATTTCCTATATTTATGTGTGTTTTATATTTCAAAATAACAAAGGTATAGCCACTTCAAATTATTTCATGCTTAAAATCACATTTTGGTTTTTGACTCTGTTTATTAATTGACATGCTCAATTTAAATGCATGTGCACACTTAAGAATAAATCATTTTGATAACATTAAAAGCCTGAGTACATACTGACTAAAATATCTTCTTTAATATTGATTTTTATGAAGCTTCACAAAAGTTGGTATTGTGTTTTTAACCTAGGATCTGATAACATCATTTTTGTAATTCCTTTAAAAGTTTGTTTTCCCTTGTGTAATACCAACATATCTAGCAACCAGAAAGGAAAACTGATCTCTGGGAAATTGATTAGAATTTCTTCATTCTCCTGGTATGTATGAGCTCCCTTCCTTGGGGACAAGTCTGCTTTCTAATTCCAGGTGTATTCCTGTGTTCTATTCCAATCTTGCTAACTTAATTTGGATATAATGTTTTTTAAGATGAGTTCTACTGTTATTGCCTCTTTCATAGGACATTTCTTAAAGGATATCTAATGTGAAAACAGCAGGGAACCATGAAGTAAGGAAAAGAAAAATATGAAAAATAATATATAGTACTTAGATGTGCAGAAGGTTTAAAAGAAGATTTATGGGATGAGATATGTAACTTAGAAAGTTAAAGTATGTACAGGAGGTTTATGAGTTGGTTACTTAAAAGAATGTTAAAATATGTTGTGAAAGTTTGTGGAATGTTCAGTTTATGAAAAGACTAAAAATTAGAAATGATGGTTAAAAGAAATATTATGCTTCTTCCATATTACAAAAGAAAGGACATTGAACCTCAGAAATTAGAAATTAATAATTAAGCGTCATGTATTCAAATGTATTTCAATTGTTTGTTTTGATTAAATAAGAATTTGGTTAAGAGGACCTGCAGGAGCCCTGGACGGACCCTCATCTGCTCCCTGGGAGGTGGGTTCCCAGAAAGCAGGGCTATGCTAAGGGTCAGACCAAGAAGCTGAGGCCCTGCCCATGCCGTCTCAGCTGCAGCTTGGAACAGACTTAAGGCCAGCTGTTAAATCAATCCCTGCTCACCTTTTGAAGCAGACTTCTCCTGGAAAAAAAGGGGGGGGCACCTTGAAATAGGGGAGGGAATGTTTAACCTCTGTGTGAATGTGTGAATGAATGTCGGCCTGAGCTGGGAAACCTGTCACGCCTCTGTGCTCGAGTTTGTAGTAGTCCCACAGCAAGATCCCTAAGATCTCTTAAAGCCATGGGATTCGATTGGGCCAGTTCTGCGGTTCCATGGTGATAACGTATGGTCTAGGGTGGGATCAGATTAGAATCCGATCACAAGTCACGAAATAGCTGAACCCACTATAGGTAAGTTATCACCCATGACTCTGCAAAGAGTGTGGCCAGGCTGGCACTTGAATGATCTATCCTGGAGGGATTCCCATCCTTTGTCTGTCTGCGCCACGTGATGGGGATCAATGTGACTTTAGCTCTTGTTAATCAATGAAAGGAAATTCCTAGAAATGTTTGTCCTGTAAGGTAAATGCTTCATGTCTGAGACAATGACCATATAGTTTAAATAACATAGGAAATGAAGGAAGCTTCAGGCATGCGTGGACCGTGGACTCTCCCCTTTTAGTGTTGTTGGGTGGTGCTTTGGCTCCCCTGACCATGAGTGACATCAGGTGGAGTGGTGGCTCCCCTGACCATGGGCTGTATAAAGCACTGACCTCAGTCAGTGGCTGGGTTTATATAGTGATTGGCAGAACTCTGCTGAGCCATGTGTCCCTTCCCCAAGTCCAGTTCCACTAAACTGAAGCAAAAAGAGAGATTTCAACTTCCTGTGTCCCGTAACTATCAGGTAAAAAATGAATGCTTAGTCCTACCAATCTAAAAGAGAGTCAACTCGAGTGGATAAGGAAAATATGGTACATCTATACAATGGAATACTACTCAGCCATAAAAAATGATGAATTACTGGAATTTGCCAGGAAATGGATGTTATTAAAAACAATTATATTGAGTGAAGTATCCCAGACCCAGAAAATTAAGCACTATATGTACTCCCTAATAGGTGGCTTCTAGTACCAAACCCACCCAGCCACCTACAGACACCCGAGAATAAATCTCTGTAATACAGTAATTGCAAGGATTATGAACAGAAGAGATGGGGTAGGAGGGCCACACCATAAACAAGGAGAGAGGGTACCATGTTACAACAGAGAAAATAGGCCTCAATCAAGGACTGCAAGTAAGTAATGAGACATCTGGTT
The DNA here is from genome assembly GCA_023101885.1 of Typhlomys cinereus. Classification (NCBI taxonomy): domain Eukaryota; kingdom Metazoa; phylum Chordata; class Mammalia; order Rodentia; family Platacanthomyidae; genus Typhlomys; species Typhlomys cinereus. The sequence goes on from JALPQD010000202.1 coordinate 1,151,369, forward strand.
AAGTTCACAGACTTTCGTTCCTGATCATTTACAACTGAGGGGGTGTGATCTCACCAGAAGGGGAGGACATATAGTTTGGCAGATTAAAAAGTAACCATTTTGCAAATGGGTGATTGACCCCTCCGTCACTGTGGTTTCCTACTTTTATTTTTTTTAATTTTTATTATTATTTATTCAATTGTGCATGTGTGCACATGTGTGTATGTATGTGTATGTGTAGAACCATGGATGAATTTGGGAACCACCATGGACCGCCATCACCTCCTTCTTTACTCTGCCCCAGGATTCTGCCCTACCAGGACCAGAAATGCAGGCCGCCCCCTCTTCCACCCGGCGTCTATACGTGGGGTCTAGGATCCGAACTCAGGACCTTCGGCCTGCAAGGCAGAGGCTTAACCCCTGAGCCACCTCTCCAGCCCCGTTTCCTACTTTTATTACATCTACCTTTGAATATACTCTTATAACAAGACTCTAGTTTAACAGGTTTTTATCTCTGGCCAGGGGGTGACATCCAATACCCATCAGGATGGAGTGAAGGGTATTGCAGGAGCAGCAAAACCGCAAAAGAAAATCAACAAACCATAATCTAGAACTTCAGTGACTCTATATCAACCACCTAGAACTAGGCCAGCCTAATCTCTCCCCATCCTGAAGCTCAGGGAAATTTGCAGACAAGGGGTGGTAAGAGTGTAAGAGCACAAGGATGGGAGGAGCAATGATATGCAAGATACTCCACACAAGTTAGTGTCGAAGCAATCATAATTGGACTTTGCATGTCCCGCACAATGTCCAACACACCATTGACCCCACAAAGTCTAGCATTTGCTAAAAGCACCTAGATCCTTGGAGGCAAGGGATTGACAGCCAAAATAGTGTTCCTATGCTTAAGGGGAACACAGGAAAGGGTTCAGGGTCATCAGAGAGGAGGACCCAGAGGAGACTTTGGCATGCACATTAAAGGATTCTCTGGGGATTGGGGGAGGAGAGGCACTGGGGAATGGAAAGGGAGGGGTGAGGGGAGGCTGAGCAGAGGGGTCAGAGGGAGGAGGAGGGAGGGAGGGAACCAGTGTACCTATTAAGTTTGTATGAGCGGAAATAATAAAAAATGTTAAAAAAAATAAAAGAGAGTCAACTTGTATATGCTTGGACCTGTCCTGTATGCATCTTAGACAAGAGATTACCCCAGGAAGATCTTTAAGTTATAATACCATCCAACTAGATAAACAATGGTAAACAAATGACAGAAAGTTAAGAGACTATAAAGATTTGTACCAAAAGTACTAGCTAGTATCTCAGAAAAAGCTTTGGCTCGCAATAGAAATGTCCTCTGTTCCGCGCTGCTCGTCTCGCCAGCAAGAACGACGCAACACGATCAGGATCCTTCTGTAGCAAGCTTTAATGCATCTTGAGAGGGAGAGCACTAGCTTTCAGCACGGAGACCCCAACTGCCTAAACCGCCACCCTTATATAGGGATTCTGTCCCGTCTTGGACGTGGCAGCACCTGATTGGTAGTGGGCGTGTCACCCGAGGTGGCGTGATGGTCTTGCGATCAGGGCTAGAGCGGGAAATGGGCCTGGCGCTTGCGCATTGGCTTGTTTTGCTGAGAGGAGAAAGGGGAACTGGCGCCATCTTAGAATGGCGGCATGCAGGGCGGCGCCCTACATCTCCCCCTTTCTTATCAAATATGATAGCGATGAGGTGACCACCCAACTCAGGCGAAAACAGAGGCCAAATCCTCATGAAAAATTCGTCCTGCCAATTTTGTGAGGAAGGGATTCTGGGGCAGGTAACCCTTTTGCAAGATGGCGTGTTTTCCAGAGTAAACTCTGTGTGATGCTTTGCTCGTCAACCTGTGTGGGCTGCCTATGCCAGACACTCGTCCTCGTGCAATGCAACAAAGGTGCTGAGGGTGCATGAGCTGTTTGGCCGGCGATCAACCTTTATTCTTGCTTTAATGCTGCAAGCCAGATCTCAGCAGAGGTCCCATGTTCTAAAGCCCTAAGTGCCTGAGTGACCATGATTTTTTCTCGTTTGGCCCTGTTAGAAAATTTACAGAAGAGCCAAGACAATATTGCCAGACCGAGACAGAACAGAATTCCAAATAGTCCCACCCCCACCCATTCCTTGGAGTAGGAAAAAGCTGAGGAAATCCAGGAGGCGAATCCCGACGTCAGAGATAGGTCAAGGCGGGTTGAGTTGACGTGCACAATGGCGACTCTGAGTTCTCGTAGCGTCTGTTCAAATTCATGGGTCCAGTTCTGTAACATAAACTGAGAAAGGGACTTGGACAAATTAGCAGCAGCTGTGAATTCTTTGTATTGTACAGAGGTGATGCATAACCCAGACATTTTTCTTTCACATCCTAACTGTGCTAACTGCTACAGTATATCTACTTGTTCTTGAACTAAATCAATACGCTGATTAACCAGCAACAGTCCTCCTTGTAGTTGGGTGTTTGCCGACTGCTGTTTGTCCATAGCTAAGGAGACTGAGGAGGACAGCTCATTGATAGTTGTTGCTGCCTTGACAGTCCCTGACAACGCCAAAGCCGAGGCCGTAAGTGAAGCGGCAACGGCCGCGGTGGCTACAATGCTGACAATAGCAGCGGTGATCCCAAAGTCTCCTTTTTGATAAACAGGCGAGGGAAAACGTTAGCATTATACATCACCGGCATGGGCAGGGGGAACGTGGACATTATCCCCCATCTGTGCTCGGAGCGAGACTGGAGATTTCTCATCAGGATCAGCATTATCAGTCTTAATATCTGTGGCTTCATTTTCTTGGATATGGATGTTTCTTGTTAGCCGTTGTGGGATCCAAAATGGATGTTCTTCGCTCTGTGGAAAGACACATACCGCTCCCCTGGACCTAATTAAAACTGGATCTGGGCCTTTCCATTGATTAGTCAAAATATCTTTCCATTTTACTAACTCCTGTGGTCTCTGAGGTTCTGAGCAATGTCTGTCAGCGGCACTTCTTCCTGATTCATCTAAGTTGAGAAAGTTCAGAGTGAAAAGTGCCAAAGATAATGCTGCCTTTGGACCAGGAGATAGGGACGCTATGGGTCCCCCTTTTGTTTAATTAGATAAGATTTGAGTGTCCGGTGGGTTCTTTCAATTATGCCTTGACCCTGGGGGTTGTAGGGCAGGCCAGTAATGTGTGTCACTTGTAGCTGTGAGCAAAATTGTTTGAATTTTTGGGAAGTATAAGCTGGTCCATTGTCTGTTTTTAGAACCTTAGGTTCTCCTTTTTGAATAGAGAAGATACCCTGGGGGCTGGAGCATAAGAGTCGAATATCTGAGGTATGATGGTTGTCTATCAGACCAGGGTGAACTATCAACCCCTGAGCAGTTAGAGAGCCTCTTCCAATTATTAGACCTATAGTTTGTTTGGGTAGGGGAGGTTGTAGAGGCTGAAGAGGGACGGCTTGAACACCCAATTGAGGCATTAATAAGATTGTGGTGGCAGAGTGCAAGTCCAATCTTGTGGCTGGTTTTGAGGAATTTCTGGGTTCTCGGTTTTGACAAAATGGGTCCCGTATTTCTTGGGGCCCCGGGGCCGGGGGCCCATTGACCCGTTTTTTGTTCTGGCTCAGAGGAGACCTCTTGAGGAGGCAAAAGATTGCCCTTCAGGTCTCTTATTGACCTGCATTGTTTAACAGGGTGATATCCTTTTTGACACCTGGTGCACAGAGTAAGGGGTTTTTGTTCTCTTTTAGCCTCGGGACAATCTTTGCAAAGTGGCCAGGTTTGTTACAATTGTAGCAGGAGCGACCATTGTTTTTCATGAGGGGGTGCTGCTGTGCTCGGAGAATAGCCGCCGCGAGTCCAGAGTTACTCAGCGGGCCCCCTATTTCTCTACATACTCTAAGCCAATCTTGTAAACCTTTGTTTTTTTCTGGGAGCTATAGCATTGCGGCATTCCTGTGAGGCTTGTTCAAAGATTATTTGTTCTATAAAAGGAGCTATAGTATCTGGATCACCAAAAATCTTTCCAGCCACATCCATTATCCTAGCCACATATTCAGAAAAAGGTTCTTGGGGCCCCTGTATAATTTTTGTAAGCTGATTTCCTGTTTCTCCCTTTTTGTTAAGAGCCTTCCAGGCCCTAATAGCTGTACTGGAAACTTGAGCATAAGCACCCCAGTGAAAATTAGCCTGATCAGTAGTAAACGGGCCTTGACCGGTTAATAGCTCAAAGGTCCATTCTCTTTGTTCAGGGGTCAGCGAAGAGGCATTAATCCTAGCCTGGTTTTGTGCTGCTTCATGCCATAAGGCCTTCCATTCCATGTATTGACCCATAGTAGGTAATGCAGCCTTAGCGATGGTTTGCCAATCAGTGGGCGTTAGTGCATGTAAGGCTAGGCGATCTAGCTGTATTATAGTGAAATTTGCATTAGGCCCATATTTTCTAACGGACTCAGCCAGTTCTTTAATCTGATTAAAATCAACAGGAGCATGAACTCTCCCCGTCTCTCCCTCGTAAATTGGAAAGGCAAGGCTGAGTTTATGGCGAGTCTGTTTGGGTAATCGTGAAGCAGAGGGTGCAAAAGGAGGCGGAGCAGAAGGGACAACCATTAGAGGTCTTTCCTTCATAGGCTGTCTATGAAGAGGGCGCCATTCTTCTGGGTCATATGCGGCAGCCGCTTCTTCAAGCTCGGCCTCATCCTCTGTGTTTATCCTCGAATCTTCATCATCAGAGGAGGTAAAACTGAGAGCGGCAAGCTCTTGGGTTGGATATAACCTAGGTCTTGAAGTGGGGTCATATATGGGCTCCCACCATGAACCTGGTTTTTTGTTTGGGGGATTAGATGCATTATCTAGTTCTCTTTCTTTATCTTTGTCAGACTCTTTGGTAAGTTTGTTTTTACTCACTTTTCTTCTCTCCCTATCCTTATTAGGTTGTCTGGGAGGTCCTTTTTCACTTATGACGGTTTGGGGTTCTTTTTTGCGCGCACCCATCCTCTCACTACGCTCAGATTCTGACATGCCCTCTTGCACTGTTTCTAAAGTGAGCTGTCCTGCCGATCGGGCTTTTTCGCAGTTTTCGACTTCAAGACAGTTTTTTATCATTTTCCAAATAAGATCACAACAATAATGAAAACAGAAAACAAAGAGAGTGAAGGATATCAGGATTACTATTGCAAGAATTTCAGGAAGCTCGATCATTTTGAATTGGGAAGGTGAAAGAGTGAACATACCTTTCCGAGGCGTAGTCTACGCTACAGTTCTGAACCCTCCCTGTTACCAGGGGGTCTCCGACGGTGCGGACGATGTGGTTCCCGGGTTTCGGCACCAGTTGTTCCGCGCTGCTCGTCTCGCCAGCAAGAACGACGCAACACGATCAGGATCCTTCTGTAGCAAGCTTTAATGCATCTTGAGAGGGAGAGCACTAGCTTTCAGCACGGAGACCCCAACTGCCTAAACCGCCACCCTTATATAGGGATTCTGTCCCGTCTTGGACGTGGCAGCACCTGATTGGTAGTGGGCGTGTCACCCGAGGTGGCGTGATGGTCTTGCGATCAGGGCTAGAGCGGGAAATGGGCCTGGCGCTTGCGCATTGGCTTGTTTTGCTGAGAGGAGAAAGGGGAACTGGCGCCATCTTAGAATGGCGGCATGCAGGGCGGCGCCCTACAGTCCTCGAGAGACTAAAGTGGAACAGGAATTTCATCTAGCTTCCACATTAGCCAAACTCCCATCTGGAGGAGAGGGTGGGGGAAATAGGCTCCCATCTGTAGGATAGCATCCTCATCTGCAAGAGAGAAGTTAAAACACTGTGATTAAGTAGTCCACAGTCAGGAAACTTTTGTTTCTGTCTTAGAGTTCTTTTTGTTCTGTGTTGTCTTATGGCCCCACTGACAGCTAAAATGGGGCAGATGCAGATAACACCTTTAAACTTATTTTATGAAGTTTAAAATAGGGCAAGTGACCTAGGACTTAGTATAGAAAAAAAGAAAGAACTAGAAAGCAAAGAAATCAGAACTTGACATTTGCCTTAGTGGATAGATTAAATACTAACAGGCACCCCAAGCAGATCAACCCAGGACCCCTTCTGACAGGGGAAAGATGGAAAAGATGCTTTGAATATGACCAGACTGGGCTTTTTGAGATTGTTGCAAGCACAGGAAACTTCCACATGGCCTATGTCCTGACTATGGTAATCTCCACTAGAGGAAGGATTGCCCTCTGAGCCAAGGGCCCAGAGGTCAAGCCCTCTGTTGGGGACCAATGAAATGGCCTGAAGCTCCTAGCTTCCCTCCAATGGAAAAGGAGTTTGCTTCTGATAATCAGTGAAAGCCCAAAATGCCAGGTTGAGCATCTCATGAGAACCTTAGGTTTAGCATGCAAATGGGAAGCCTCTTTGTTTCTGTGTTAATGGAAAAGGGAGCACAAAATTTTAGTTCTCAACTTCCTTCCTAAGCTTTTGTCAATCTTTGATTTTACTAAGAAGTTAATGATCAGGGAAATGACAGGTTCACCAGTTACAAAGTAATTACTGAGATTCGTTACATACTTGATAGTAATTTTTTTTGGCATTCCTTTGTTTACATGCCTAAATGCCCGAATATTCTAGGCTTAGGCTTAATAGAATAAAATATTTTAGCACTTGTTATAAAGTCATCCACATGGTTCTGGTTTTAGATGCACCAAAGTTGTTAAAAGAGAAAAATCACAGATTACAGAAAATGGCAATAGCATATAACAAAAGTCTGCAGTTTAAAGACCCTAAATGCTGCGTCCTAATCTGACCAATCTGATAGACTAGGTCTCAATTTGGATAAGATGGATTCAAAGAAACATCTTTTGGAAAAAGGACATGACATTATTTAAAATAAAAAAAAAAGTAAAATACGAGAATTGTCAGGCCTTGATGTTTCTGCCCAGTTCAGGCCTAAAACCTGTTCTCTGGGGAATGTCACAATAATGCCCATGGGCAGGTGCTAGGAATTCCTCCCTAGATAACTTAAGTTTTGTCTCTGGCAGGAAGAATTTTTCTAAAAATTGGATATGCCTTCTACCTGTTCTTAACTTTTTGGGACTAGCTTCTTGCTCTCTAATCTAGAGAGAAAGCTTGCTTTTAACTTTAAATCAAATTACAACCAGAGATTTTATGTCTAGTCACACACAGTAGTAAATAGACTTGTTAGCCAGAATGTAAACACTAAAAAAAAAAAAAAAATTAGAGACCCACTTCAAGAGTCTTAAAACATAGGTGGTTAATGAGGAGACCTAGAACCCAATTTTGGTTTTCTTTTAGTTTCTTTTAAGTACGTTTCTCCGCATGTATATAGCTTTCTTGTGAGGCCCAGTAGAGCTCTCATGTGATCTAGTTAGAGTGGCCATTAGCTCTAACTATAGACAGGCTAAGAGTTTGGAATATGGCCCCACATGCCTAGCTGAACAATATCTCTGCTCGACTGGAGTTGTGCACCCCCTGTTCCTCCCTTTACCTAGATGGTCTATCCATGGTCTGTCCCCAGGTGTTGTGGGTAAAACAGGATGCAATTCAAACTGCTCATGGACAGACAGGGGTGGCAGGGGCCAATCCCTCACGCCAAAACTGTTGGCTGTCAGCCAATCACACAACTACTAAGTTGGAAGCCCCCTCCCTTTGTCATTAAGCTATAAAAACTTCACCCAGATAAAGGGCCACACTTTTTCAGCTCGATACTGCCATGCTGGTGTTGGTGGGACGTGAGCCCAGATTCGAACCTGCAAATAAAGCCCTCATGTGAATTGCAATAGTATTGGCTCCTTGCTGATTTTGGAACCCCAGAATTTGGCCACAACAGGTAAAATTCCCACCCATGAACTAACTCAAAAATTCTAGAAATATGAGACTATGCTATCTGTTCACTAGAACTTTAAAAAGATGTTTGATCCCTCTTACATTGTAATTTATCATGGGAGGAACAGACCAGTCAGGCCTTTACTGTCTGTATGGACTGCATGCAATTTTCCCAAGCTAGAACCTGCTGCCCTGCCTGGTGCTGATGTCAATCTGCCTGACTGAGAGGACCAACTCGGATAGGACAATAGCAAAAACTCATGCTGGGACTTATGGGATTGTTGGACACACGTGTAGTTAATTGTAATGAAAAACATGTTCCTTATCGAAGTTGAAAGCTCAGTCTTCCTCTGTATAATTTTAAAATGCAGTCTCTGTTAAAACAATAACAATTATATGGGCTCAGTCCCATGGCTATCTGATGAAACATTATAAATTAGATAGAATTGAAAATAACGAAAAAGTAGAATCGGTTTATGTCTTTTCCCTCAAACAATGGGTCAGCTACTTAAAAAAAATATTCTTACTGAGCATAGGAGGCTGGGAGGGTCTATGTTTGTTTTCCTCTGTTTGCAGGTGCAGTGACACATTCTATGCCCTAAAATTTTCTAGTACAAAAACTAATACAAAATTTTAGCAAACGGGTCCAGATTCACTAAGCCAAGAGACTTGTTTCTGTTCTCCATTCCTCCAACTCCTTGCCTTACCTGGTCTGGGGAAGCCCTGAACTCGAGGCTGCGGTTCTGGCCTGCAGAACCTAAGAAAGACAGTTTGTGCTGTAGAGATGAAATCAGACATGTTTAATAAGTTCTGCCCTCACCCTAAAAGTTTGCCTTAAGTTAAACTCAGTGCTTGACAGAGGGAAAATACAATGACAAACTTAAGGAGTTAAACCAGGAAAAACAGCAAAACTCCAGGTGTTAGGCAGACTAGTTCTGAAAACAAATCTATGCTGGCTTTTCATTTAGATCTGAGAAATGGTCTTGCCCTAAAGATGAAATAATGCTTACAGACCTATAGAACTTTCCATGTCAGGAGATAATGTCCCCTACATGTGTCATCTTAAAAGGACTTGTGACAGGTTTTAGAGCTCTTGGCTTTTAAACTCTACAAACATGATTTTCCTTACTAACTCTTGCTTGTATCCATAGTAAGATTGCTGAACTTATTTGGTTTATCCCATGTGCCTTCCCAGTTACAATGGTTTAATCCTTGTGTAGATCTTGGAAGTTTAACCTGTCTCTTTTAGATGGACCTTGAAGTAATAAAGCCATTTATAAAAGACCTCTAGACCATCCCAGCATTTCATAGATGAGGATATCAGACTGCTCTTATTTCCTTCGCCCTGAGTCAGCAGGAAGCAGCCAGAGTGAGTCATTGCCCTTTATCCCCAGAGTGGTCTGAGTTGTCAAATAGGTTTATGGGGGAATGAGGCAGGATTAGAACAGCCATGCTGGGATAGGTCTCTCAAGGTCTTTGGAATTCCTAAAGGCCATCCACCACTGCTAGGATCACCATGAAGGAACACTCCTGCTGAAGAAATGACTCCAGTCCTCCCAGAGATAAAATAAAAGAATCTACAATTTACCTAGGAATCCCAGATAAGCCTGAACAGAATCAGGCACCTAGGAGCTCAAACACCCTCCTCCAGGGGGGAAACCAGATGGCTGGGAGATCAAATAACCTCTGACATGTCCTTAGAGCAACCCCAGACCCTCAGACCCCTTGGCGCCAGTCCACCAAATACGGTCACCAGAGGGCAGGGGGTTGAGAGGACATGTCCTTAGAGTGACCACAGATCCTCAGACCCCTTGGCTCCAGTCCACCAAATAAGGTCACCAGAGGGCAGGGGGTTGGGAGGGCTATGTGCAAATTCCTCAACCCCTGCCTGTGATAACAATATAAAACCCCTAAACCCTGCTGCCTCAGGGTCACTCACTCTCACTGTGCTGAAAGGTGGGTATGCCAGGCCTAGGCTTGAATTTTAATAAAGACTCCTTTGTTTTTGCATCGGTGGATGACTTCAGTGGGTTTCTTTGGACTTTGTTATCTGGGTACAACATTTCACCTAGGATTTTTATAGGCTCTGACATAATATTAAGGTCCTTGATCTATTTGGAGTTGATTTTCATGCATGACACAAGTAAAGGTCCAGTTTCAGTATTGTACATGTGGATATCCAGTTTTACTGCAACATTCTGGGCCCTATGTCAAAAATCAGATGACTGTGTAAGTGTATGGGCTTCTGTCTGGGTCTGCAATCCTTATCCATTTATCTATGTATCTGTTTTGGAGCAAGTACCACAATGTGTTTATTACTATGGATTTGTAGTATAGATTAAGATTTGATATGATAATACCTCCAGCAGTACTTTTGTTATTCAGGATTATTTTTGATATCCTGGGCCTTTTGTGCTTCCATATGATATTTGAGATTGGTCAATTGCTATAAGGAATTGTGTTGGAATTTTGATTGGTATAGCATTGAATCTGTTTATTGCTTTTGTAGGATGTTCATTTTTATGATGTTAAATTTACATATCCAGGAGCACGTGAGGTCTTTCCACCTTTCGGCACAGTCTGCAATTTGTTTCTTTAGGGTTTTAAAGTTTTCATTATACAGGTCTCTCACTTCCTTGGTTAGATTTATACCGCGACATTACATTTTTTTAGGGGCTGTGGTAAATTGGATTGTTTCTCTTAGAATGCTCTCACCTTTTCACCCTTGGTGTATAGGAAAGCCATTCATTTGTGAATATTAATTTTGTAACCTGCCACACTGCTGAACTAGTGTTTTAGTTCCAGGAATTTCCTGGTGGAATTTTTAGGATCTCTCAGGTACATGATCATGACTTCTGTGAATAAAGATATCTTGACCTCTTATTTTCTGATTTGAATCCATTTTATCTTCCTCTCTTGTCTTATGGCTTTAACTAAGAATTCAAGTACAATATTGGATAGAAGTGGTAAGAGTGGACAGCTTTGCCTAGTTCCTGTTGGAGGTGGAAATGGATCAAAGTTTTTCCCAATCGAGTAGAATCCTTGCTTTGGTTTGTAGTATGTAGCTTTTATTATGTTGATATAAGTTCTTTCCATTCCAATTGTCTCTAGGATTCTTATGATAAAAGGATGTTGGATCTTGTCAAAAGCTTTTTCTACACCTATCCAGAGTATCATGTGGTCTTGGACTTTGGACTTGTTTATATGATGAACTATATTATTGATTTTTGTATGTTGAACCAACCTTGTATTCCTGGGAGAAATCCTTCTTGATCATAATGAGTGATCTATTTGAATCTGATTTGCCAAGATTGTGGAGAATCTTTGCATCATCAATGAGATTCACCAATAGTTTATTTTAATTGTACTTTTTTTGGTTTTAGGATTAGTATAATATTAGCTTCATACAAAGAATTTAGGAATGTGCCTTTATTTGCTCTATTATGGAGTAGTTTAAGGAGTAGTAGTTCTCTTTGTCCTTAAATATCTGGTAGAATTCTGCACTGAATCTATCTGTTCTTGGATATTTTTAGTGGAAAGATTCATGATTACTTCTTTAATTTCCTTATTTGTTATAGGATTATTTAAATAATTAAATTCACCTTCATTTAACTTAAGTAACTTGTGCTTAGGAATTCATCAGTTTCTTTCTTTGTTAACTAAGACAAATATTTATTTTCAATATGTATTTACTTACAATATTTTTTTAAAATGGAAGTCTAACATTGAGGAAATCCTAAAATATATTCCCAAATTTCTTCAGAAGCACTTGGCACACAGTCTGAGAATTGTTAACTGCTTAGTTGATGTCTCAAGAGGAAATCTCAAGATGAAAATTTTAGCAAAAATCAGCGCATTCTACCAGACAACTATCTGAATGAATCATACATAATACATGTTCAGAATTAATGGAACTGATCAGGGAAACATTTCTAATAAGCCTATTACATATTTCCTTTAGCTTATTGTATACTAAAATGTATTAATTATTTTGAAATTAAGTGTAAAATGGTTGTAAGTGATTACATGGAATCATCTTTGAGTTGCTTTTTTTCCAGACCAGGATGGACTCCCTGATTATCAGGTAAGACCCCTAGACCATGCATTAGACCGCAGATCACGTGTGCACCCCACCATCATCCAGTCTGCTCTATCACTGGAGAAGGCCCCTAGGCCATGACCCAGATCCCAAGGTCATCTGTGTCCCACTATACACTGCCATTCTGCCCCAGACCCCGACCAGGGCAGACTTCCTGCTCCTCAGGTAAGGTCCCTAGACCACACCCCAGATCCCAGGCCACTTGCATGCCCCACCAGCAGCCAGTCGACTCTGGCACTGGGGAATACCCCTCGGCCACTCCCCAGGTGCCAGGTGATCTGTGCGCCCCATCAGACACTGCCCTTCTGCCCAGGACTCAGACCAGAACAGACTCTCTGCTCCTCAGAATTCAACAGAATCCACAGAAAACCCAAGCAAAGCTCTAGGGGACAAACGCCATACATCTGAAGCCCTCTAAAATCATCCCATCACATGGGAGAGAATCTTCACATCCAGCTCAAAGGTAAGTAAACTCTTTTTACCATCTTGTTATGCTCAATTATTAGTCACTGCATTTTAAAATTTCCATATAGCCACCCAAAAACCCATACAACTTCAGGGTCTATACCATTTACCCTCACATATCACCAAGGAAGTAAAGTGAAAAAGTGCACTATCATACTAATCTTCACTTCCTGCCTACTAAACCTGACAATTGATACACTAACAATCTAATAATCTCATCTAGGAAATAACATCAATACCAGACAAGCATACACAACTCTAAGACTAACACCAGTAATGACTGCACAAGTGTAATACTGTCTAATTCAGTTCAGTCAAAAACACAGAAACAAAAAGAAGGTCTTAAGAGATAAAACAACAAAAAATGCCCAGGTCACAGGGCAAATCCATGAGAAACAAAAACTAAGACAACAAATCTCCTACCAAAAGAATTAACCCCACAATGCCACATTCCGACCAGAACAAACTCAGGAGAAAATAGACAAGAAAGCCATAACCAAGATAATGATTTTCAAAGCCTAATCTTTATTGACCCCACAAAGTCTAGCATTTGCTAAAAGCACCAAGATCCTTGGAGGCAAGGGATTGACAGTCAAAATACTGTTCCTATGTTTAAGGGGAACACAGGAAAGGGTTCAGGGAAATGCTGCTGGGTCCTTGTACATCATTGGAGAGGAGGAACCAGAGGAGAGTTTGCCATGCACATTAAAGGATTCTCCGGGGATTGGGGGGGGCACTGGGGGATGGGGAGGGAGGGGTGAGTGGAAGGGGATCAGGGGGTTCCGGGGGAGGAGAAGGGAGGGAGGGAACTGGTGTACCTATTAAATTTGTATGAGCGGAAATAATAATAAAAAATGTTATAAAAAATCTCAAGCAAAATTTACAGTTGAATTACAAGACAAGTTATTTTCAACCCAGAACTCAACAGAGTGTCTTATCAGCAGAAAACAGAATATCAGATCTTGAAGACTGTTGTCAAATCCCCTCCAGGCCAACGGAGGGAAAGGAGGAAGAAAGTCAGCAGGAACCTCAGAGCTCGAGGAGAGGAGTCAAGCAGCACGGAGTCACCACAGACCCCAGGAGTCAGCTGAAAAGCAGACAGTGGACAAATTTGCTTCAGACTCGTTTAATTAAGGAAATTCTTGAGCTTATATAGGGTCAGGGGTCCAATCAAATGTTGCCATCCCTCTGCTCTGGGGGACAGCCACCAATCTGTTTATCTGTTGACTAGGTGTCCATTGCAGAGGCAGGTTAGATGGCCACTTCCCATTGGTTGTTCATCCTTCCGCCGGCATGGTTCCTCAATGTCCGAGGCATGATCCAATTTGTTCAGGCTTACCCGTAGCTGGAACTCCAATCTCCTGAATTCAGGAGCCCGGGTCAGGGCCTCCCTGAATCAATAGTGCCACAGAAGACCAAGTGGAAGAACTAACCAGTTCAATCCAAGAGGTTGTTAAATCCATTTCTTTCTGAGTATTGAATTTTATGGAGTACAGGTTTTTAAAATATGATCTTATAATTCTCTGAATTTCTTGGGATAACTAAATTTTCATCTCTAATTTTGTTAATTTGTGTTTTCTATCTTGATTTTGATTAATTTGGACAGGAATGTATCAATCTTACTGGTATTTTCAAGTAACCAGTTCTTTGTTGGGTTCATTCTTTGTATCATTTTCTTTATCTCAATTTTGTATATTTCTCCCCTGATTTTGTTAATTTCCTCTCTTCTACTGCTTCTAGCATTGTATTCCTCTTCTGTCTTTAAAGATTTAACTTGCATTGTTAAGTTATTTACTTGTGATGTTTCTATTTTTTGATGTAGACATTGAAAGCTATAAACCTCCTTCTTTGCACAGCTTTCATAATGTTCCAGAGATTTAGGTATATTTTATTTTCATTATTGTTTACTTCTAGGAATTCTTGAATTTCCTTTTTGATTTCTTTCTGGATCCATTCCTCACTCAGCATCATGGTATTTAATTTCCAATTATTAAGTGTATTTTCTGATATTTGCTATATTGTGGATATTAAGCTTTATTCAATGGTGGTTGGATAAGGTAGAGGCTGTAATTTCAACTTTCCTGACTATATGGAGATTCGTTTTGTGGCCAAATATGTGGTCTGTTTTGGAGAAAGCTTCATGGGCTGTTGAGAAGAAGTGTATTCCTTGATGCTTAGATGGAAGGTTTAGTAGAGATGTGTTAGGTCCATTTGGGTAATGGTTTGATTAGGTCCATTTGGGTAATGGTTTGATTCAGTTTTGGCATGTGTCTCTTCAATTTTTGGCCAGTTGGCATATACAATGTTGAAATTGGGGTATTCAAATTTACTACTACTATTGCTTTGGAGTTTATTTGTTGCTTTTGACATAGTATTTGCTTAATGAGTGTGGATGAGCCCATATTTTATGCATATATGTTCAGTAATGTGATGTCGTCCTGATGAACTAATTGTTCCTTTGCCTAAAATGTAGTATCCTTCTGTGTTTCCCAAGATTTTCTTTATAAGATATAATAATCACTATACGTGCTTGTTTCCTTCTTCCATTAGCTTGAAGTAATTTTTCTGTTTATAAAATGGGTATATTTCTTCATGGTAAGTCACAATTTTACAAATCGAGTTTTTTTTTATAGTGTATTTTTTTCAATCACGCAAACTTGATAGGTACCCCATTCCCCTCTTTCCCTCCACCCCTTCCTGGATCTCCTTGCTTCCTTTCCCCTTTTCCCCTTCCTTCCCCCCCTTTTTCTCTCCATATCCACTCCCCCTCTCATTCCTGGAGCATCCTTTAGTGTGCATGTCAAACTTCCCTCTGGGTCCTCCTCTCTGATGAGGTATAAGGACTCAGTAGCATTGCCTAGAGCTCTTTCTTGTGTTCCCCTTTGGTATAAAAACACTATTGTGGATGTTAATCCCTTGCCTCTAAGGATCCTAGTGCCACGATTCATGCTAGACTTTGGAGGGGGGATCAATGATATGTTGATCATTGCACAGGTCATGCAAAGTCCTATTATGATTACTTTGCCCCTAACTTGTTTGGAGTGTCTTACATATCGTTGCTCCTCTCAATCTTTAGGCTCTTACAATCTTACCACCCCCTCTTCTGCAAATTTCCCTTACCTTTATGATGGGGAGAGATTAGGCTGGCCTGGTTCCTGGTGATCAATGTAGTGCTGATGTTTTTTGTAGGAGGCATTTTTGTCTTGGTTTTCATTGTATCTCATGGATTTTCCATGTGACTTGGGCATTTTGTGTTTGATCTCTAGTATCTTTCTTAGGTGTTTTTTTTACTCTCTTGGATCAGACAGAATTACCACCCTTATTCAGTTATGACTATTTGACTGGGTGTTAAGGGTGTCAATGTATGGTTCCTTAGTGCTGTTTTGTGGATAAGGTTATTGTAGTGCTGAAGGAGTGTGTAAGCCCCACTCTGATTAAGGATGTGACAGTGTTTTAGCCTAGTTTTAACTGAGAGGTTTAAGATTGAGTATTAAGGCTAGTTATGTGAGGTTTGGGTTAATACTATGGATAGTTTTAAGACTATAAAATAAGGTGGGTTCTTAATGACATGTTGAAAGAAAAATCTCTGTAACACCTACAGTAATTGCAAAGATTTTAAACAGGAGAGAATGGAAAGGAGGGCCCCCAGAAAAGAGGAGAGAGGGAAGCATGATTCAGTAGAGAAAATAGGTCACCATCAAGTATTGCTATTGCAAGTAAGTAGCAAGACACATGGTTAAGTTCACTCTCATTTTCCTTCCTGGTCACTTGCAACAGAAGGAGTTTAATATCACCAATCAGGGAAGGTACAGAGACTGGCAGCTAAATGGTAACCATCCTGCAAATGGTTGACTGACCTGCACCCCCATGGTAGTCTCCTACTCTTATTCCATCTACTTTTGCATCTACTCTTATAGTAAGATCTTCATTTAAGCTGCCTTTTATCTTTGGTTAGGAGGTGATCTCCAATGCCAATCAGGATGGGGCCAAGGGCAGTGCAGGAATAGCAAAACTGAAAACAACAACAAACCATAATTGAGAACACCAATGCTCCTACATTAATCACCTGGAACTAGACCAGCCAAATCTTTCCCTATCCTAAAGCCAGGGAAACTTGTGGAAGAGGTGGTGGCAAGAGAGTAAGAGCCTAAAGATGGGGAGGACCAATGATATGCAATGTACTCCACAGAAGTTGGGGCCACAGTAGCCATAATCAGACTTTGCATGACCTGCACAAAGACTGATATGTCAATGATCCCCATAGTCTAGCATGGATCACAGGCACTAGGATCCTCAGAGACAAAGTCCTAATACTGTTCCCATAATAAAGGGGAGCCCATGAAAGTGCTCTGGACAATGCCACTGAGTCCTTACACCACACTAGAGTGGAGGACTCAGAGAGAAGTTTGGCATTCACAAAATATGATGCTCCAGGAAATGGGAGGGGGGAAGGGAAGGGGTAAAAGGAAGGGAAAAGGGGGGAGAGACCAAGGGGGACTCCGGAAGGGTGGATGAAAGAAGGGGAACGGGATACCTATTGAGCTTGTACAATAGGGGAAAATTAATAAATATAAATAAAAAAGACTTGCAACAAAAATAATTAATAAATAAAGAATTAATAAAAAATAAGTGATATATGGCAACTTTTAGTTCCTTAAAAATGTGTGAGGGTGAATGGTAAAGACCTAAAGGGGTAGGCTTTGTGTATGCTATATAGAAATCTTAAACTGTAGTGAGTGGTAATTGAGGCTAAAAAGAAAATAAAATGGGTTACTTATATTAGGGTTAGATGTGAAGATTCTTTTCTGTTGGATGATGAGATTTTTGGGGACCTCGGTTGCATGGGTTTGGCCCACGGGTCCCTGGCTTGTGGTTTCTGTAGCCTCTATTAAATTCTTGGAGACTGTGTTACTTTTAAAATACACAGGGGATAGGGTATATGGTGCTTTCAAGTGGGAGAGGGACCAGGGTTTTGCCTATGTTTTAAAGAAGGCCGTGGTCCAGGATGTGTGGTGGATATGTGGAGGTAGGCAGACCTACGGGTCATAAGAGTCTTGTAAAGCGTTCTATGATTACAGCAAATTTTATAAGAAAATAGTGAAACATGGAGAAGGAGGTAGGTGAGAAAATGGTTCACAAGCAGATTTTCATTTTCTCAGATATTCGCAATTGAGGTCACCATGTCCCCCAGATATGACATCATTCTCTCACAGCTATGGAGTGTTACCTAGACATGCTATGCACCCAGCACTCTTGGCTCTGGGGAAAGGAGAATGATTCTCTTCTTGCCACTTCTGGTGGGAAGTGGTTGTAACACTTTTTCCTGCTTCAACAGTATCTATCTCATAATAATATGTCAAATGTTTGTGTCCCAGCCTGGAGGCTTTCTGTTCATTATGCAATTTTTTTGTGTGGTGTGGAACAGTTTTTCATTACATACATTCCCATTTAAATTCTAGCTGTTATTGTTATAGCCATTGGAGTCCTTTTTTGAGAATTAAGAGATATTCATTTATTCTGTAATGTGAGCAAAATGCTGGGCTGGGCTCTGTGTAATGACTCAGGAAGTTACCATGCAGGACCTTGTAAGGTGCTTGGGATTTAATGCGAGACAAAATGTACAAAAGACAAATGATGAATCAGTAAGAGGATCTGATGGAGCCAGTGTTTAAGGCAGACACACATTGTTGGACCTGTGGGATTACTGTGGAATGCTCACTGAGGGTTCGTGGAGTAGGTGGGGCAGAAAGTTCTTGATCCTGGGGAAGGACAAGGAAAACTCCCCACAGAGGGTGTTCTGCTCGATCTTCAACAATGTACCATGATAAATTTTGCTTTGCTGGTTAGAAAAAATAAAAGGATTGTTGCTTCAGGATGTGTGGGTGCTATTTCCTTGAGCCCAGTTCTACCCTTGGAGGTGTGAAAGGTTTCCATTCAGATATCTGGAATGCTAAGAAATTAGCCTCATTCAAATGTAAAGAAAAGAAAGAAAGAAAGAAAGAAAGAAAGAAAGAAAGAAAGAAAGAAAGAAAGAAAGAAAGAAAGAAAGAAAGAAAGAAAGAAAAAAGGAAGGAAGGAAGGAAGGAAGGAAGGAAGGAAGGAAGGAAGGAAGGAAGGAAGGAAGAAAGAAAGAAAGAAAGAAAGAAAGAAAGAAAGAAAGAAAGAAAGAAAGAAAGAAAGAAAGGAAGAAAGGAAGGAAGGAAGGAAGGAAGGAAGAAAGGAAGAAAGGAAGGAAGGAGCAGGGAAGGAAGGAAGGGAGGAAGGAAGGAGCAGGGAAGGAAGGAAGGGAGGAAGGAGGAGGGAAGGAAGGAAGGAAAGAAGGAAGAAGGAGGGAAGGAAGGAAGGAAAGAAGGATGAGGAAGGGAAGGAGGGAGGATGAGGAAGGGAAGGAGGGAGGATGAGAAGGAGAGAGGGAGAGAGGGAGGAAGGGAGGAAGGCCAAAGGAAGGAGGGAGGGAGGAAGGGAGGAAAGAGGGATGGTGAGAGTGAGGGAGGAAGGCAGGAAAAAATGGAGGGAGGGAGGAAGGAAGAGTGGGAGGGAGAGAGGAAGGAAGGAAGGAAGGAAGGAAGGGAGGGAGGGAGGAAGGGAGGAGGAAGGAAGAAGGAAGGAAGGAGGAGGGGGGGGGGAGGAGGGAAGGAGGACGAAGGAAGGAGGAAGAGGAAGGAGGAGGAAGAAGGAAGGAAGGGAGGGAAGGAGGAAGGAGGGAAGGGGAAGGAAGGGAAGAAGGAGGAAGGGAGGGAGGAGGGAGAGAGGGAGGGAGAGAGGAAGGGAGGGAGGAAAAGGTCTGAAGATATTTCAACCTGGCAGGGAGTTCTGACTTAGAGTGAGTGCTCTGTCTGAATTAGATGTGACCCAGAGCCATGCTGCTCAATGTTTCATAAGTACTTCTTGGTCACATGGAAATGAAGAACTTCTGACTACACTACTGTCTTAATATTAGTCTCTGCTTTAAGGACATGCCATGTAAGCACATTTGAAAGAGATCAATCTATAGGAACTCAGAGCATCTCATTTGACTTAAACAACATGTTTAGTTATCTTAAGACACCACAAGACAAACCTATCTATCTTTAGAACCCAGGTCTCCACACATGTCATGAGACTTGGTGACAGGCTGGTCCCCACTCTCCTTCCCAGGGTGTGACCAGTAAGTGACTTATATACAATACAGAGCACACATAGAGGTAGTTGCCCTGCACTCCACCCACCACTGTTCTGTCTCTATTTTCAGAGACATTTCAATCAAAGTCTCATGACTTAGAGAGGTTCCAGCATTGCTCCTTATGGTACCAATTCCCGACATGCAGGTGGGCAACCTGGTAAATTCTACATGGGGATACACACTACCATGCCTAGGGTGTATAATGTAAAGAGATAGGCATATGCTGGTCATCTTTGGCTGCTAATTCAGCGAGCCTGGCTGGGCTGCACCCCTTTCTCCAGACATCACAATCCTATCTAGAGAAAATGGAGAGATTCCATGGCTTAAAAGGTGCTGAGCAACAAGTCATACTTCATACCACAACTGAAGTGAAGCCTTTCAGTTATGGGGCCCAGCTTTACAAGGGAGTCACAGTGAGTTGCACATTATCAAATGAGATTTCAAAAATCTCTACTTGGCTCTACTTGGCAAAGTCGCTGAAGCAATTTTGGCTTTGGCTGGGGTTTCTCAAGGCAAGAGAGGGTGCTCGCTCACTTCAGAGCTGGAGCTGCTAAGGGGTGTGCTAGTAAGGGGCATGCTGCCATTGTAGTTAATCTGAGTTTTGTCTTTTTTGCTGACACAAGCTTTCACCTGAGTCACTGTGTTTTTATAGAGTCTTTTAAGAATGTCCTGGCCTACACCAATATTTTCAGCATTGGCACTTATATTTTCATCAAATAAATTCATTATTTTAGGTCTTACATTTAGGTCTTCCATCTCTTTTGAGAAGATTCTACTATAGAATGCAAGACAGGCTTCTAAAAGGTCTCTCTCTACATGTGGGTATTCAAATTTACAGCATGCTTTGTTGAAGAGGCTGTCTTTTTATTCCTTTTTGGGGGAATAGTTTTAAGATAATTTTCTGTATGTTGTGCAGAAGAACAAATGGAAGAACATCGTCCCTCTCTTTTTTAGTTAACAGCCATTCTTCTATCTCTTATGTACAATGAAAACTTTTATGTAGTTTGAGCATGTGTCCAGTTTTCTAGATAGTGAGCAATACATCATGATAGAAAGATTGGATGAGATGTCACCTTCAGTTCATACTCAGCAAGGAGTAAAAATCTATTGACAAGGGATTCCTGACAGGAGTTTCACTGGTGATCAAGTATCCTGATTTCTTTACTAAGAAGACAGCCTCAGGAATTTAAGTAAAAAATGAATAGAAACAATATTTGCAATTCTCACTGAAATAGGCTCAAAGAAAAAGGAATGGCCAAGACATCTATCTATCTATTATCTATCTATATATCATCTATCTATCTATCTATCTATCTATCTATCTATCTATCTATCAATCATCATCATTTTAGGGTGTTCATGCACAGATGCAATGAACTGTGTCATTTTCATGTTTTATAACCCAATCAAAGTCTCCTAATTTTCATTGCTACAAACTTTCTTTTTCTACACCTATCTCAATTCTTATGTCCTTCTGTATGTGTGATTTATTAAATCCTACTGGTTTACTGTTAATGACAGGTGTCTGGGAACTTTTTCTAATGAAGACATTCTACCCAGTGGAGAGAACTTCCTTTTCTTTCTCATCCAGAATTAGTCCTTATTAATTTCTGAGGGAGTTGTAGTGAGCTCTTTTCCTTTTCACAGTGAAATGTTGATAGAACAAATCTCCTGCTAGTCTCCTGGATGTGCACATAGCTCTTGTGAGTTCATGAATGCAGAAGCTCTGACAGGTTCAGAAGGTACCATCTAGCCACACCCTTCCTTACCTTCAGATTCTTTTTATCCCCTCTTTTTTATTGATGATATTTACTCATTGAGTCTTTCATACATATATGTTTCAGTGGCAGGCATAGCAGCAGTGATCAGGAGCACTGCTGATGGCTGCAGTGGGCTAGCCACAGGATATGATAGGGGTGAGGATCTTGACACCACTATGATACAGAGAGACAGGCACCAGAGACACCATGCAGAGGACAAAGATGCTGTCCACTTTATTGCACAGGAACAAAGACTTATATAGTGGGAACTGGCCAATCCACCCACTGGCACGTAGACAGGGGACCCTTTTGGGGGCCGACCAGAACAAAAGTTCTAACTGTCATTCTAAAGCACCTAGGGTCAGAGAGGGGCAGTGGGAATCTGGCTGTGAGTGGGCCAGGCTACCAGTAAGTGTGTTTAACTGGCTTGTGAAGAAAGGGTGGATTTTGTTCACTGTGCAGCCTGGCTGCAGCAGTCACCTAGGCCTGGACCCCATGCTCACCTACATCTCCCCTTTCTCTTTAATAATGGCAGTCAGAAACTGGGTGGTCAAAATTTGGGTGGATTGGCTTTTTCTAATGGAGGCCAGCATGTAATGTAGGAGCAGGAAAATTATTAGGAAAAGGGCAAATGTATTGGCAAAGCACAGGGAGTTGTTCAGTTCCCAAGTCCTGTTAATGTCTTTTTGGTTGGGACCTTGTTCATAGAGGGCAGTCCTAAGTCTACATCCAAAGAGAAAACCACTGGGAAAACTGTTATCCTGGGCTGTGAGAGGTGGATGGCAGGGAGTGGCATAATGGCCCAGAGAACTTCTGTGCACACCTGAGAGTTAGCAGTAATAATGGCACACATAAGTAAAAATAAGATTGAGGTGGACAGAATGGGCTTGGGATTCCCCACTGCCACTCTCTGCCTCTAGATGCTGTAGAATGGCAGTCAGAACTTGTGGTCTGGTTGGTCCCCAAAAACGGCCCCCTGTGTATGTGCCAGTGGCTGCATTGGTCAGTTCCCCTACATAAGTCTTTGTTCCTGTGCAAGAAAGTGAACAGCAGCTTTCCCCCTCCATGGTGTCTCTGGCACCTGTCTCTCTGTCCCTTAGTGGTGTCATGGTCCTCACTCCTGATGTATACTGTGACTAGGCCACTACAGCCACCAGCAGAGCTCCTTGTCATTGCTGTTGGGCCTGCCACTACAACATATATGTATGAAAGACTCAATGAGTAAATATTTTGTGCCTGCTGCATGAGATATTTCATGTCTTCCCAAGTGATGGGATGTGCTCACAGTGTTTTTGGTCATCTCTGTCTGCATTTGGAGCTTGGGCAGTTTTTGTGGGGAGCAGTGGAGTCATTGGACTCTTCCTCCAGTGTGCAGTCGCTTGGTCAGTTTGTCTCGTCGGTTGCTGGCCAGACATTCCAAGCAGGAATACAAATTGGGGCATTGCTCCCTTCTGGAAAGACACAAGCATATCCTCTGCCTTGGGTTAGTAGCATGCCCTTCCAAGAATCTGTAAGGCCATCCTTCCATCGCATCAGGGGAAGGGGTGAGGGCACATGATAAAGGCCTCCCCAGTGCAGGATTACAGGGGATGCCCTGTCTGAATTAAGTGTAAGAAATTTATGGGTAAGAAGACCCTTTGTTAAGATGACAAAGGGAGTATCCCCTTTTACTTCCTCCCCCTTTTTTAATTAAATCTGTGAGGGTGTGATTGGAGCACTCAATGACAGCTTCCCCTGAGGGTTATGAGGAATAGCGGTGGTGTGTGTAATATTCCAGGAACCACAAAAGAAGCAAAAATGACTACAGAAAAACAAGGGCCATTATCAGTTTTAATGTCCCAGGGAATGCTCATGGAGGCCATGGCTGCCAGAGTGTAGCAATGACTTGGGAAGCAGTTTGGATGAGGCAGAGCTAGCAAAGATGAATTTGGAATGTGTTAATAATCACATGGACATATTTTTGTTTGCCAAAGGAAGGGACGTGGGTAGTGTCCATTTGCCAGAGGGCATTAGGCTTCGAGGCCATGGGGGTTAACCCTTGTGGGCCGTAAGGGCCCTAAAGGCAAAAAGTGGAGCACATTTGGAACAAGCCCTAACAAGGTGCTTGCAAGCTTGAATGGACAAATCAGAAAACAGCCGGGCTAAAGAAGAAAAGTTAAGGTGAAGCCTATGATGCAGTTGTTTGGCCTGTTGTAAAGGAGAGGCAGAAAGAACTTGGATATAAGAATCAATGGTGCCATTACCAGCCACCAAAGGGCCAGGTAGTTAGAGTGGGAGTGAATGTGCTGAATAAAGAAAGGGGCTGTGCATGCTTCTAGAGTCTCCTTAAGAGCCCACAATACTCTATCGAGAGGGCTGATAGAGTGACAAAAGCTTGCCCAGGGGAGGACATGAGTGTCTGTACCACATATTGACCTGTCAGAGAAAATATTTAAAGCTTCAGGGTAGGCCTCCAAAACGGCCTTCGCAGTAAGGAGTTCACCCAATTGGACCAAGTCAAGATTGGGGGCCATCTTTCTAAGGAGGTAGGCATAGAAGTGTTTATTGGCATCAGTGAGAGCGGTGGCAGCGTGAGGAATGGGCTGTGAGCAAGGGTTAGCATAAAAGTAGAATCTTAGAGGCAGGGCAGGCAAGGCTTGAAGTAGCCTGTGAGAAGGGAAGTGGGAATGCGATGTGCCAGTGAACCCTTGTAACAAGGCAAAAGTAGTAGGATTGTATCAGAGGCTACAGGAGCCCTATTGATTTCAGATTAGCCAGTGTCCTGAGGGAAATATAAGTCTCTCAGGGTTGGTCTTGGGGAGTATGGGAATTCCTTAAATTACGAAGATCTGGGTATAATCTCTATGTGTGTTGTACTGGGGTGGAGGCTGTTCAGGTTAAAAAAAAAACTGCTAGTGAGGGGAGCAGGGAGAGGGAGGGAGCATCCACCTTGTCCCACTTGCCCTGCTCATCGTGCTCAAGCCACAGTGGTGGTCCCCACCATAAGTCCCAGTTGCTGCCATCAGTTCTGGGAAAGGCAAGGTGTGCAAGAGTTGCATGCAGCCAGGGCGGGGTGCTCCCTGGATAAAGGAGAGGCAGGGTCATGCTAAGCGTGATTGGCTGGGCTTTGCCACCCTGAGTGACCGCCCCTGTGCATGGGTGGCCAGCCAAGCTCCCACTGGGCTGTCAGTGACCACAGTGGGGACAGGAGCACAGAGAGCAAGGGCTCAGCAGTGAGGGCAGGGTGGGCCTGGACACTGGGGAAGGGGCTGCCAGAGCTGTTGGGGAGAATGGGGCCAGCACGGTCTGCAGATAGGGGGAGTCCCTTCATCTGCTAGAGAAGAGGCTAGGACCTCATGAGCAGGTTGTACTGAGGGACTTGCAAGAGTGGAATGTATTGCAATCACTATGGGAAGGAATGGAGCAGAAAGAGCCTTACCTTGGGATTCACTGCAAGTGTCTGTGAGTGTGGGGGTTGTTAGGCGCAAAACCTGCCCTCTGGATGATACATTAGCAACTGTCTCCCCTCTTTGGGAGTAGAGAACTTCCAGATTTAGATCACTTTTGTTTCTCTTAGAAACTGGCTGGGCTGTTCTTCTCCAAAGGTCCTTTCCTGCTTATCTGAGATATGTTAATGCATATGCACAGACCAAGTAACTCTGTACTGAGGCATACTTTCCTTTCTCTTTAGCAACAAGGTGCCATGCCTGCTTAGCATACCTGGCAACATGTCTGGTCCCACAACAAGTGAATGTAACCAAAATGTATGCACTTTACATAATCCTGTAAAGAATTTGGCCCTGCTCCTTGATTATAAATCCCGTGTATGTGATAATAAAGTTGGATTGGATGATAAGAGGACATCCAAGGCCCCCTCTGACCCAAACCTTGAAACTTTTAATTCCTACCACTCTCACTTCAGTTTCTTGCATTTTTAGGTCCGGATTTGTGCTGGATTGTGGGCCTGGACATGCGAGAAGAACGTGGACCCAAATATCAGGGTCCCATATGTGATTGGTGACATTAAGGACTTCATCCAAGACCCCTTTGAGGTCTTTTTCTGATACCTTAAAGTGCCAAGAATGCAGCAGGCAGAGAAGAGTGGAACATTGAGGGGCCCTAGCTGAGGGCAGAAGGTTACCCATAGTTACTGACCAGCAATCCAAAATACCTCCAGGCTTTTTGGGGGATCCCTCTGTTTTTACCTAGGGCAGAATGCCATGTCCCTGTTCAGGCACCAGATGTTGCAGTGGCAGGCACAGCAGCAGTGACAGGAGCTCTGCTCGTGGGTGCAATGACCTAGCTCCAAGACATTACAAGGGTGAGGACTATGACAGACACAAACTAAGGGACAGAGAGACAGGCACCAGAGAAGCATGCAGGGAACAAAGATGCTGTCCACTTTATGTGCAGGAACAAAGACTTATATAGGGGGAGCTGGCCAATGCAGCCACTGGCACATACACAGGGGCATTTTTTCATGGGCCAACTGGAACAAAAGTTCTGAATGTCATTGTACAGCACTAAGAGGCAGAGAAGGGCAGGGGGAATCTGGCTGGGAGCAGGCCAGGCCACCAGTAAGTGTGCTTAACTAGCTTGTGAAGAGAGTGGCTTTGGCTTACTGTGCAACCTAACTGCAACAGTTACCTAGGCCTGGACCCTGTACTCACCTACACATATGTTTCTCTTCCCTCTGTTTACCCCATATCCTTCCCCCACTCTGATAAATAAGAAAAATCTAATTTTTAAAAAGTGATATGAAAGATCTTTGCAGCAGTCAACTACATTCAAACTGTTATATTCTTATGTGTTCTCAGTTCTTAGAGCTGGACTATGAATTTATTATTAATTTCTTTCTTCTTTTTTATTATTACTTCCACCTATACAATTTTGATAAGTAACCCATAGCCCTCCCTCCCTCCCTCCACCCCTTCTTGGATCCCCATGCTCCCTTCCCTCTTTTCCTCTTCCTTTTCCCCCCCTTCCTTTCTCCCAGTGTCTCCCCCCTCCCATTCCTGGAGCATCCTTCAGTGGGCATGTCAAATTTCCCTCTGGGTCCTCCTCTCTGATGAGGTGTAAGGACTCAGTGGCATTGCCTAGAGCTCTTTTTTGTGTTCTCTTTTAGTATAGGAACACTATTGTGGCTGTTTAATCCCTTGCCTCTAAGGATCCTTGTGCCTGTGATCCATGCTAGACTTTGAGGGGTCAATGATACGTTGGTCATTGCACAGGTCATGCAAAGTCCTATTATGATTACTTAGGCCCTAATTTGTGTGGAGTGTCTTGCATATCATTGTTCCTCTCCATCTTTAGGCTCTTACAATCTTAGTGCCCCCTCTTCTGCAAATTTTCTGAACTTTAGGATGGGAAGAGATTAGGCTGGCCTGGTTCCAGGTGGTTGATGTAGAGTTTCTGATGTTCTGAACTATGGTTTGTTGAATTTTTTTCAGTTTTGCTGCTTCTGGACCGCCCCTAGCTCCATCCTGATGGGTATTGGCTGTCATCCCTGGTCATAGATAAAAGGCTGTTAAAATAGAGTCTTATTATAAGAGTAGATTCAAAATTAAAAGGCTGTTTAGACTCTTACTATAAAAGTAGATTCACAGGTAGATGGAATAAAAGTAGGAGACCGTGGTAAGGGGTTCAGTCTCCCATTTGCTGGATGGTTACCTTCCATCTGCCAGACTCTATTCCCTGCCTTTCTGGTAACATCATACCCCATCAGTTGCAAGTGACCAGGAAGGAAAGTCTGTGAGCTTACCAGATGTCTCATTACTTACTTGCAGTCCTTGATGGTGGCCTATTTTTTCTGCTGTAGCATGATCCCTTCTCTCCTTGTTGCTGGCGAGGCCCTACTTCCCTTTCCCTTCTGTTTATAATCTTTGCAATTACTGTAAGTATTACAGAGATTTATCTTTGAGTTTGTCACTAAGTGGGTTTGGTACTAGGATCCACCTATTAGGGAGTACATACGGTGCTTAATTTTCTGTGTCTGGGATACTTCACTCAACATAATTGTTTCTAATTCCATCCATTTCCCAGCAAATTTCATTAATTCATCATTTTTGATGGCTGAGTAGTATTCCATTGTATAAATGTACCACGTTTTCCTTATCCACCCATCAACTGTTGGGCATTTGGGTTAATTCCATGATTTCGCTATTGTAAACGGTATTGTTATGAACATGGTCGTGTTTTTGCTATCAAGGTGAATTTTTGCTGTATGGAGGATTATTCCCAAAAGTGGAATAGCAGGGTCATATGGAATTTCAATCTAACTTTTTAAAGATTCACCAGATGGCTCCCCAGAGTGGTTGTATAAGCCGGCATTCCCACCAGCAATGTAGGAGAGTTCCCGTCTCGCCACATCCTCTTCAGCATTTGGTGGTGTTTGTATTTGGAATTTTGCCATCCTGACTATGGTAAGATGATATCTCAGGGAGGTTTAACTTTGAATTTCCTGATGGCTAAGGATGTGGAGCATTTTTTAAGATATTGTTAAACATGTCAAATTCATCCCTGGTAAAGTTTCTTTTAACTTCCAAAGCCCATGTTTTAATTGGGCCATTTGTTTCTTGCACTCTGGATGATAGAGCTCTATCAGGTATGTGGTTAATGAAGATTTTCTCCCATTCTGTGTGTTACCTTTGTGCTCGAGTTACAGTATCTTTGTCTAAACAGAAGCTCTTTAATTTTGTAAGATCCCATCTGTTGAGTGTTGGTTGTAGTTACTGTGCTATTGGATGCTGTTCTTTTTCCATTGGATTTTTTTGGGCCCCTTTGTCAAAGATCAAATGTCTGTAATTGTGTGAGCTTATATCTGGGTCTACAACCCTTCTCCATTGATGTGTGTCTATTTTGGAGCCAGTACCAGGCTGTTTTTATAACTATGGATTTGGAGTATAGATTAAGGTTTGGTGTGGTGATACCTCCAGAAGTGTTTTTGTTACTCAGGATTGTCTTTGCTATCCTGGGTCTTTTGTGCCTCCATATGAATTTTGAGATTGGTCAACTTCTTTAAAGAATTGCTTTGGGATTTTAATTGGTATAGCATTGAATCTGTATATTGCTTTTCTTAGGATGGTCATTTTTATGATATTGATTCTGCCAATCCAGGAACATGGGAGGTCTTTCCACCTTCTGTGATCTGGCAGACTCCACGGTGAGGCAAGATTTTGCTGTGGCTTGGGAGCTGGCGGCAGTCCTCCTGTCTCAGCTTCCCAAGAGACGAGCCCTCTCTCTGTTGCTGCCATGTTTTTTGCTCCGTAAAAAATATGTGGAAGAACGTTTCCTGCTTCCTACCCAGGACTGATCTGGAAGGAAGCAGGGTGGCCCTGATGGTGGAACCATGAAGACTGATGCTTGGTGCCCATCCATCAGAAGACAAGGGTTTCCTCTTTGGTTCTGTTACCAAAACTGAGTCTCTTCACCAATTAGAATGAGGTGGGCTCCTCATGGTATCGTGAGGGAGGAGAGCTCTGTTTCTCTCATGTGAACACGTACATCTCCTGCAGTGCGGTCAGACTCAGAACTCAGGAAGCAGCAGGAAGAAGGAATACAGACACCTCAGCACTGGCACCTGTGGAAGACTCTGTGATTCACGTTCCTCACTACAGAATTAAGAACTACACCAAAATGAAAAGCTATGAATGAAAAAAGGAAAGAGGAAGTCTTTAAACCCTTCTCATTATTCAGATTCCTCTGGAATAAGCCGAATTGCAGATGGATTCAATGGAATTTTTTCTGATCATTGTTACAGTGTCTGTTCTATGAGACATCCAGACTTGAAATATTTTGACAACAAAGATGATGATTCTGACCCCGAGACAGCAAATGAGTTGCCCAACTTTACAGATGGAATCAAGGCCAGAAACCAAAACCAGAGCTATCTGGCCCCAGCCCTGTACTTAGAATTCTAGACCACACTGCTTTTGCTACAGAGAAGCCCTCTGATGTGGAAATTTGTGAGGAGGAGTGGGATTCCCCTGATTCGGTGCCTCAGCAAGTTCAGGATGAGGGTCCCGTGCCGGTGCATGCCAGAAGACTTACCCATTGCAGTGGAGGTGCACGCCATCTCAGAGGACTAGACATTGAGACGAAGAACCACACCTCGGAGAGCCTCCCTGAGCTGCCTGCCAAGTTCTGCAGGACCCTGGACAGGGGCCAAGCCTTGAATGAGCCTGTTCATCAGAAGTGGCCACTGCTGAGAGCCAGCAGCAGAAGGCTGTACAAGTGTGAGCTGTGTGCCTTCAACAGCAAGTACTTCTCCGATCTCAAGCAGCACGTAATCTTGAAGCATAAGCGTGCTGACTCGTAAGCATGCCGCGTGTGCAAGCAGAGCTTTGCCAGCAGCGCTGCTGCGGGAGCATGCCAAGCTGCATGAGGAGGACCCCTACATATGCAGGTATTGCGACTACAGGACAGCTCCTGGAGAACATGAGCCAGCACGTCCCGACACCCACTTCCGAAGACCACCTGTAGTGGTGCGAGCAGTGCGATGGGCAGTTCTCCTCCAGCAGCGAGCTCTACCTGTACTTCCAGGAGCACAGCTGCAATGAGCAGTACCTGTGGCAGTTCTGTGAACACGAGACCAACGACCCCAAGGACCTGCACAGCCACGTGGTGAACGAGCATGCGTGCAAGCTCATCGAGCTGAGCCACAGGCACAGCAGTGGCCAGCAGGGCCGGTGCAACGTGCTGAGCAAGATCACCTTCCACAAGTGCAGGAACTTCTTTGTGTGCCAGGTTTGTGGCTTCCGTAGCCCGCTGCACACCAACGTTAACAGGCACGTGGCCATAGAGCACACGACAATCGTCCCACAGTGTCGATGAGTGTGGGGGGCTTCTCGAGCATGCTGGAGTGCTGCAAACACTTCAGTGCGCATGCAGACAGAGGGTCTACCTGTGTCAGTACTGTGAATACTGCACTGGCAAGATCGAAGACCTGAAGCTCCACCTAGATTTCAAGCATTCATCTGACCTGCCTCACAAGTGCACTGACTGTCTGATGCGGTTCAGAGATGAAAGGGAGCTGATCAGCCACCTCCCACTGCATGAGACTGCCTGACACCCCTCTCACGTCGGTATGTAAAATTATAAATTCATTTTGAGAAGTTAGACAGGCAATTGAACACAGGTGTCCCTTACTGCAAAAAATAAAAAAAAGTGGTGAGAGTGGACAGCCTCATTTAGTTCCTGATCGAAGTAGGAATGCTTCAAGTTTTTCCCCATTGAGTATAATCCTTGCTGTTGCCTTGTTGTATACAGCTTTTATTATATTGATAAAGGTTCCTTACATTCCAACTGTCTCTAGGCTTTTGATCATAAAAGACTGTTGGATCTTTTCAAAAGTTTTTTCTGCATCTATCGAGAGTATGATGTGGTCTTGAATTTTGGTCTGGTTTATATGGTGAATTATGTTTATTGATTTGCACATGTAGAACCAACCTTGTGTGCCTGGGATAAAGCCTACTTGATCTCCGTGAATGATCTTTTTGATATGTTCTTGAATCTGATTTGCTAAGACTTTGTTGAGAATCTTTGCATCTGTGTTCATCAAAGAGATTGGTCTATTTTTCTTTTTTAAGTGCATCTTTATTAAGTTTGGGGATTAAGACAATATTAGCTTCATAGAAAGACTTTGGTAGTGTTCCTTCCTTTGCTATTTGATGGAACTGTTTAAGGAGTATTGGCGTTATTAGCTCCTTAAATATCAGATAGAACTCGGTGGTAAATCCATCTGGTCCAGGACATTTTTTGGTGGGAAGATGTGAGATTACTTCATTGATTTCCTCGTATGTTATAGGACTATTTAAATAATTCAAAATTTCCTGATTCAATTTAGGTAAGATGTGCTTACTTAGGAATTTAACACTTCTTTTGTGTTGTCAAATTTCACGGAGTATAATTTTTTTTAATACATGACAGATAGTTTTGCCAAGTATATCAGCCTGGATTGACATTTTTGCTCATTCAATACTTCAGGTATGTCTCTGCAAACTCGTCTTGCTTTTAATGTTTCCATTGAGAAGTCATTTGTTATTTTAACAGGTTGACCTTTAAAAGTTACTTGTTTTTTTTTTTTCCCTTGAAGCTCTCAGCACCTTTTTTTGTTTTGTTTTGAATGTGGAGTGTTTTGAATATTATTTGCTGTGGCGAGTTTCTGTTTTGGTCATATCTGTTTGGGGTGTGGAATGCCTCTTGTATTTGGATGGGCCTCTTATTCTTTAGATGAGGGAAGATTTAATTTATGATAATTTCAAAAATTTCCTCAGGTGTGGTATTATGGGATTCTTGCTCTGGTATTCCATGAGTACACATGTTAGGCTTCTTCAGGGTGTCCCATATCTCTTGAATATTCCTCTCAAGTATTTTGGCTTTAACAACCTTTTCTATTGAGCTGCTTCATACTTCCACTTTATCTTCAAGATCTGAAATTCTATTTACTGCTTCATTAGTTCTGCTGATAAGACTCTCTCTTGAGTTGTGTTGAAGATAACGTCATTTAGTTCAATTTTAAACTCTGTCTGAGACTGTTAACTACTCTGTTCGTATTTTTGTTTCTTGAACTGTTTTTCTCAATTCCTCCAGGTGTCTGTTGTGTTCCTGTTCAAAGTGGGTGATGCGGTTATTTAACTTCTCCTGGATTCCCTCATTCATAGTATTGATCAGGGTAATGTTCATGATTTGAAAGTCATTATCATGGGCCTGGCTTTTTGGCTATTTTCTGTGTAGTGGTTCTGGTTGGGATCTATCTTTATGTGGTTAATTCTTTCTGTGGGAGATTTGTCTTCTTGTATTTTGTTTCTCATGGATCTGCACTTTGACTTGGGCATTGTTGTTTTTTTCTCTTAAGACCTTTAAGTTTCTGTATGTTGGGGCTGGAGAGGTGGCTCAGGAGTTAAGCCTCTGCCTTGTAGGCAGAAGGTCCTGAGTTCGGATCCTGAATCCCTGTATTGACGCCAGGATGAAGCGGGGGTGGCCAGTGTTTCTGGTCCTGGTAAGGCAGAGCCTGTGAATCCCAGGGCAGAGTAAATGAAGAAGAGGTGGAGGTGGTCCATGGTGGTTCCTGAATTTGCCCATGCTTCTACACACACACACACACATACATACATATGTATACACACACGCACAATTGAATAAAAAAAGTTTCTGTATGTTTTTGACTGACCTGATTTAGTTGTTATTACTACTCTTGGGCAGTTATTACTAGTGTTTGCCTTGGAGTTGGGAACATTTTTCTGTTGTTATTTCCTAGATGATGCTATTAAACTGTTAGTACATCAATTAAATCAGGTTTAGTTGATAAGGGTTGAATATTAGTATGGTAGTGCAAGTTTATGATTTAGTACATTGGTGATATGTAAGAGTGAGTGGTATAATCCCTGAGGTTGTATATATTTTTGGGGTGGTTGCATGGAAAAGTTAATCTACAGAGATTAATACTAGAAAGGAGCAATATGGTAAAAAAGAGGTTTACTTATCTTTGTGCTGGATGTGAAGAATCTCTCCCATGTGATAGGATGATTTTTAGAGGACGTCAGATATATGGCCTTTGTCCACTAGGGCTTTGCTTGAGCTTCCTTTGCATTCTGTTGAATTCTGAAGAACAGTATGTCCTCCCTGGACTGTGAGTGAGAGTCCTGGGTGGGCCAGAGGGGCAGAGAGGTTGATGGCAATGGCACAGCTCTTCTCTTGCGTCCTGTGGCATAGCCTAATGGTTCACCTAAGCTCATGGCAGCCTGGGTGCTGCTCAGGCTGGCTGGTGGGAGAAGCTGGGCTGAGCGGGTGTCCTGGAGTCTGGTGAAACTTACCTGGGGAGGAGGATTGTGAGCAAGCATCCTGTCACACTGACAAATCTCACCTATATATGATGGACCCAAAAGAATTCTACAATACTTATTAACTCCCAAAAGGCTCACATACAACAAGATCTCAACATGGAGAATGTTAGCATTAAAGACATTCAGGGCAAAAAAATCTTTAGTGCACAAGGTTCATATTCTTTGGTTGCAGTGTGGTTAGTGTTACATGTGTAATGATCGATGCACTTAATTTCCAGCCTGCCATACTCAAAGCACCAATTTAACCTGGGAGTGCTTTTTGCCATGATGGAGATCAACAGGAACTTTAGTATTTTGCCCGATGTTTCTTTGGCATTTATATATTTTAGGGAACATTGTGATATCACAATGGCTTTCTCGATAAGCTTCCTTTGCTATTAAACTCTGCAAAGATTCTTCCCAACTGCACCTACAAAAAAGAAACACGTCCTCCTGCCTGGGACACAGACCAAGCCAGACACTCCATTCCTCAGATAAGGCCCCTAGATCATTCCCCAGGCTCAGGTCACCTGCTCATCCTACGGGTCAACCTACCAGCAAGCGGAGCTGTAGCAGTCTGTTCTGGTGCTGGGGAAGGCCCTTATGACACGGCCCAGGTCCCAGGTGATTTGCTTGCCAAACTAGACACCCTCTTCTCCTGCCAGAGATCGGACCAGGCCAGACTCCCTGGCCCTCAGAATTCAACAGAATCCAGAGAAAACCCAAGCAAAGCTCTAGGGAACAAACACCATACATCTGAAGTCCTGTAAAATCATCCCATGACAAGGGATTCATCATATACAGCTCAAACATAAGTAAACCCTTTTTACCATTTTGTTCCTTTCATTTATTAGTCACTGTAATTTAACTTTTCTGTAAAGCCACCCCCAAATGCATACAACATCAGGAACTATACCATTTCCCTCAAATATCACCAAGGCAATAAATCAAAAAAGTGCATTACCATAATAATCTTCACTCCCTGTCTACTAAACCTGACTTAATTGATTAACAAACAGTCTAATAGTCTCATCTAGAAAATACCACCAACAAGACAAGTGTTAAAAACAATCTCAGGCAGAGTATAAAATTGAGGAAAAAGGCAAGTTATGTTCAACCCAGAACAAAACAGAATCTTATCAATAGAACCAATGAAGAAGAAAATAGAATATCAGATCTTGAAGACAAAATGGAAAGAATAACCAGCTCAATGGAAGAGGTTGTTAAAGCCAAAAGATACTTGAGAGGAATATGCAAGAGATACAGGAAACCCTGCAGCAGCTTGACATGTACATGTATGGAATATCAGAAGTAGAATCCCAAAATACCACCAAGGACACACTGCTCCTCAGAATTCAACATAGTCTGAAAAAACCCAAGCAAAGCTCTAGAAAGCAAACATCATACATCTGAAATCCTCTAAAATCATCCAATCATATGGGAGAGAGATTCACATTCAGCTCAAAGATAAGTAAACCCCTTTTTACCATCATGTTCCTTCAATTATTAGTCACTGTAGTTTAACTTTTTCATATAGCCACCCCAAAATGTAAAAACTTCAGGGACTATACCAATCACCCACTATATCACCAAGGTACTAAATCATAAAAGTGAACTACTAACTATTCACTCCTTGTCTACTAAACCTGACTTAATTGATGTACTAATAGTCTAAAAGCCTCATCTAGGAAATAAGAACAATATCAGACAAGTGTACCCAACTCCAAGGCAAACACAGGTAAAAATTGCTCCAGAGTAGTAATACTAATTCAGTTCAGTCAAAAACACACAGAAACAAAAAGAAGGTCTTAACAGATAAAACAAAAATGTCCATGTCACAGAGCAAATCCATGAGAAACAAAATCCAAGACAACAAATCTCCTACCAAAAGAATTAACCTCATAATGATAGATTCCAACCAGAATAAATTCACCGAAAGTAGCCAAGAAAGCCAGGCCCATCCCAAAGCTCAGGGACATTTGTGGAAGAGGGGGCAGTAAGATTGTAAGAGCCTAAAGATGGAGAGGAGAAATGATATACAAGATACTCCATACATGTTAGGGGTGGAGTAATCATAATAGGTCTTTGCATGACCTTCACAATGACTAACATGTCATTGACCCCGCAAAGTCTAGCATGGATCCACACGGTCTAAGATCCTTAGAGGCAAGGGATTAACAGTCACAATAGTGTTCCTATATGAAAGGAGAACACAAAAAAGAGCTCTAGGCAATGCTACTGAGTCCTTACACCTCATCAGAAGGAGGACCCAGAGGTAAGTCTGATAGGCACACTAAAGGATGCTTCTGGAATGGGAGGGGGTTAATGGGAGAAAGGGAATGAGGTGGGGAAAGGAAGGGAAAAAGAGAGGAGGGAGCAAGGGGATCCAGGGATGGGTGGAGGGAGAGAAGGAAATGGGGAATCTATCAAGTTCGTATAAGTGGAAAAAATAAATTTAAAAAATAAATAAATAAAAAATAAAAGTAATTATATCCATTATAACATTAAATGTCAATGGAATTAACTAACCAAGCAAAAGACACAGATTACAAACTTGGATTAGAAATCACAACCCATCAATTTGTTGCCTTCAGAAAACTCATGTCACCACAAAAGACAGGCACATCCTAAAAATAAAAAGCTGGTCCAAAACTCTGCAAGCTAATGGAACCAGGAAACAGGCAGGGTAGCCATTATGCTATTGGACAAAGTGGACTTCAAACCAAAAAAAATCATAAGAGACACAGATGAATACCACATTTTAGTCACAGGTACAATTCACCAGGAAGACTTCACAATACTGAACATATATGCGCATAATATGGGCTCCTCCACATTCACTAAGCAAATTATAGCGTCTAAAGCAAAAAAATCAACCCCCAAATGATAATTTTTGGGAATGTCAATACCACCCTCTCAACATGCGATAGATCCACAGGTCAAAAACTTAACAGAGATGTAACACTCTCCGGGGCCCACAGAGAGCCTTGGGGGTGGGGATAAGCTTGGATGAAGTCAAGGACATAGACTCCGGGAGTCAGGTGAGTAGCAACAGCAGGCTCTCAGGCCTGCAGCCTGGCTCGTTTATTGTATGGGGCAGTCTATATATCCCACCCAAAATCCCATAAGTCCAGCGTGAGGTTTGCTGAGTCATCCTGACCGGATTGGTCCTCCTCTCATCCAGGCAGTTTGGTGTCAGCACCAGGCATGGCAGCAGGTGTAGCTTGGGGAAGTTTCATTCCGCATGCAGCCCATATAGATCATCCCTGAGTGGCATGCTCCCCAGGTGGAGGTATTTAGGTAATGGTTGATCAGAGACCTTAATTCAGGCCTGCCTGGTCCGTTCCTCCTACACAGAGACACATTGGAACTTAATCAAAATTTTATTCTAATCCACCATTTCCTCAGCAAGTTCATTAATTCATCATTTTTGATGGCTGAGTAGTATTCCATTGTATAATGTACCACATTTTCCTTATCCAGTCATCAACTATTGGGCATTTGGTTGATTCCATGATTTTCCTTGAAACAGTGCTGCTCTAGAACATGGTCATGCTTTGCCATTGAGGTGAATTCCCAAAAGTGGAATAGGAAGGTCACATGGCATTATCTTTACTTTTAAAGGATCATATGGCCCCTTCCTATTACAAGTTAACTTCACATTTCTGATGATGATTCACTTACATTGTCAAGTGCTATTTGCAAAATGAGCTTATGACACACACTGGCACCAGCTCTGTTCAGGACACCACACCTAGGTCACAGACAGGAGTAACTCATGGCTCCAGGTCAGGAAAAAAGACTGTTATCATAACATGGTTGCATCATTTGTTTTCCACCTGGATGTGGACCCATGTGTAACCAAAGGGCAATGTGTCCAAAGTGCTTCAGAACTCTTGGTACAAGTTGGAATAAAAACAATGGCAAGATTCCGGTGGGAATCTTCATCAAGTGCCGTAAAAAGACATGAACACTAAGGCACATGTGCTTATGTCATCTCTGGATGCTGCAGGTGCCTGGAAGACCATGGGAAAGATTCTCATTGATTTTTTTTCTCTGCTTCTGAAGCATCGTCTCTTCTGTTGTAGTGTAATGGAAGGAAGATGCTTCTGGAAAATAAGCAGGAAGGAGACAGTGCAGGAGAGATGATAGAAATGACGGTGTTTTACATCTTATCACAGATAAGGACACCATAGCCAAAGGTTCTTACAGTTTCACCTTGATATAAAGTAAGTATCTTTTAAATTTTCTTAATTTTCTGTTCACCAGCATGAGTAATACCTTATAGTGCACTGAGGGCAGGGGGTTTGGGTCAGGATTAAAGCCTTTTGCCTCCTAAGACAAGGACCTGGGTTCAATAATCAGATCCTATATAACAATGCCAATTGTAAATGGAGGCAGCCTATAATTTTGGGCCTGGAAATCAGAGTATGGTAAACAGTAAAGGAAACAATAAGTACATATGGAATGCTGGTATTTGGAGCAGATCAACCAAATCCCAGGGAAAACTGAAGTGAAGGAAGTGGCAGTAAGAATGAAAGAGCCTAATGCCGAGGAGATCCAATGATATGCAAGATACTTCACACAAGTCGGGCTGCAGAGCCAGGATATAGACACAGTGTGTGGCATGCCACAATGACAGACATGTAAACAACCCCCCAAGCTGTAAGGATTACAGGGGAGAAGGCTCAGTAAGTAGGATCTTACAGGCAAGGGGTTAAGCAGTCATAATAGAGTTCCCATACTAGCAAGCAGCTCAAGAAGTGGACCCAAGCTATGCCACTGAGTCCTGAACCTCATTAGTGAAGACCACTCAGAGGGAAATTCAGTGCCCACATAACAGATGTTCTGGAGGATGGCAGGGAGGAAGCAGGAAGCCACACGAGAGGAGGAAGGAAGGAAAAGAGGCAGAGAGGGAAAGGGAGTAGAGTACAATGGGGGACAACAGGGTAATGGGGATGGAGGGAAATGAAAGCAGTACCTATGAGCTTGTAACTAAGCAAGAAAATGTAATAAAAATTAAAAAAGAAATGCTAGATGTTTCCATTTGTCACCCTTGTACTTCCATAAATGTAGTCACTGAAGTGGCCACACACAGCCACACACCACCACAAACACTCTCACAATGAGGTAGTTGATGGACAGATCCACACTTTCCAAATGTCTGTTATGTTCTGCCAAACTCCTGGGAATGAGGTATTTACTTTAAAATACCGAAACCCATTTCATAGCAGCACTGTTTACGTAGCAAAGTCATGGAATCAACCCAATGCTCACAGCTGACGAGTGGTAATGAAAATGTAGTACATTTATACGATGGAATACTACTCAGCCATCAAAATGATTATTAATGCAATTTGCTGGGGAATGGATGGAATAGAAAACAATTTTATTGAGTGAAGTATCTCAGATGCAGAAAAGTAATAGGTGGATGCTAGTACCAAAGCCACAACTCAAAGATAAATCTATTTATACCTATTGTAATTGCAAGATTATAAGCAGGGATGGAAGGGAGAAGGGCCCCACCAGAACAAGGAGAGAGGGGATCATGCTACGGCAGAGAAAAAGGCCACAATCAAGGAGTGCAAGTAATAATGAGATATCTGGCTGGGCTTGCAGACTTTCCTTACTGGTTACTTGCATCTGGTA
This sequence comes from Typhlomys cinereus, assembly GCA_023101885.1. Taxonomy (NCBI): domain Eukaryota; kingdom Metazoa; phylum Chordata; class Mammalia; order Rodentia; family Platacanthomyidae; genus Typhlomys; species Typhlomys cinereus. Next base: position 1,190,094 of record JALPQD010000202.1, read on the forward strand.
TGATGTTACCAGAAGGGAAGTCATAGAGTCTGGCAGATAGAAGGTAACCATCCTGCAAATTGCAGACTGACTTTCCCCCAAGAGTGGTCTTCTCCTCTTATTCCATCTACCTTGAATCTACTGTTATATGCTTCTATATTAACAGCCTTTTATCTCTGGCCAGGGGGTGATATCCAATACCCACCAGGTGGAGCCAAAGGCAGTGCAGGAGCAGCAATACTGAAAAAAAAGTAACAAACCATAATTCAGAAAATCAGAGACTCTACACCAACCACCTGTAACCCGGCCAGCCTAATCTCTCCCCATCCTAAAGCTCAGGAAAATTTCAGAGAGGGGGCCGTAAAATTGTAAGGGCCTAAGGATAGGGAGGTGAAATGATATGCAAGATATTCCATATAAGTTAGGGCTTAAGTAATTATAATAGGACTTTGCATGACCTGTGTAATGACCAACATATCATTGAATCCCCCCAAATTTAGCATGGATCACAGGCACTAGGAGCCTTAGAGGCAAGGGATTAACAGCCAATATTGTATTCTTATACTTAAGGGAAACACAAAAAAGAGCTATAGGCAATGCCACTGAGTCCTTACACCTCATCAGGAGGAGAACCCAGAGGAATTTGACATGCACAATGAGCATGCTACAGAATGGGGAGGGGGCACTGGGAAAAAAGGAGGGAGGGGGGAAGGAAGAGGAAAAGGAGGGAGGGAACCATAGGGTTCAGGGAGGGGTGGAGAGAGGGAGGGAGGGGATTGGGGGTGCTTATCAACTTTGAATGAGTGGAAAAATAAAAAATAAAAAAAGAATCTTCATCAGAATAAGTCAATACTTTAAAACAGAAAGAAACATTAAAACAGAGGTCTTAAAACCATAAGAAAACATTCAAAACATGAGAGTCCAGCAAATCAATACCCCATCTGCTATGGTTTGAAATGTGTCCCCCACAGTCTCATGTGTTGGCAAGGTCATGGCACCTTGAGAGGTGGAGCCTTGCTGAAGAAAGCAGTCCCAAGGTGGGCTTGAGGTGGATTAATCCTACCCTACCTCCAGAAGAAGCCTGCCTTTGCTGCAAGCAGTCTGCAGCTCTCAGGTTCCAAGATGTCTGGGGGTGAATTAGCCTCCTCCAGCTTTGGACAGCCATGCCGCCTCCGTTATGAGAAACCTTCCCTCTGGAATGGTAGCCGAATCAATCTCCCTTTCTCTGTTAAGTTGTTGACTTTGGGTGTTCTTTCACAGCAATATTTAAAGTAACTGTTAAAGATTGGTAGGCTTGTGGGGTATTGCTGTGGGATTGAGAACAGCTGTTACTACAACATGAAATTGTTTGTGAAGTTGAGAGAAGTTGTCACCCAGCGTATGGCTGATACTGTGATGTGGTTAGATGCCTTTGGAACTGTTTGTAGGGAGAAATATGGAGAACTTTGAGCTTTGTGCTGGGAAAGTCTTTGTGTCTTGGTGGTTGAGCCAATGGCCTTTCTCATGAAAGCTCTGTGAGAGCAATGCTGTCAAAGATGAAGGCAGTGGAAGCCCAGCTTGTGATGGTCCAGAGGGGAAGAGAGACTGTTTTGCAAATGGATGAGTGACATATGGGCCATGTGTTTGTCTGAGAGTTTAGTGAAGTTTTGCCCTTGTCCTGAAAGTTTGCCCAAGTTAATGGAGTGCTTGTGGAGGAAATTTCAAGGCAATATAGTCTTGATAATGTGATATGGCTACTTTTTATTGTCTTCAGGTTATGAAAAAGAGCAAGAATCAGGCAAGGAAGAAGCAAAAACTAAGATCTGATGATGAAAAATACATGCCCAACTTAAAGAGTTCAACTAGAGAGAAGAAGCAGAGAACAAAATGGCTGTTAGAGATTAGCTCATTGCAATCAAAGCCTACTCTCAGTTTGAATAATAAGAGAGGCCCTAGCTTGAGGGCAAGATCCTCAGGGAAGGCTCCCACTCATAAGATGCAATCCTTTCAGAAGACTGGAGCTAAAAGGTGGAGTTCAAAGCAAGAGTTGATTTCTCTTACCAAGCAACTGCCCAGGAATGAAAGAGATGGTCAACATAGTGAAGCAGAATCAGCTGTGACTCAAAAGGGCCAGTCTTGGCAAGTCGTCCACGTGGTTCTGTTTTAGAGGCATTAGTGATGCAAGAGGGAGGAGATCATGGAGTCCTCCTCCAAGATTTCAAAAATTGGCAGAATCCAGGCATCTGATGCAAGAGCCTGCGTTTAGAGGCCCAAGAAGGGCGTTTATGCTGTGGAGTTAAAGCCTGGTGTGCCATTGAGAAGTAAAGACGTTAGAGATTCCAGAGACAGTGGGACACCTACCAGGGAGCCATATAGTGTGGGAGAAGTCAGCTCAAGACAGCAACGTATTCTATGTCGAGCTGCATTGGAGGGGTGGAACAAAGCCTTTTGTAACTGAGTGATTTCAACAAGAGGCACACCTGTTGGACTTGGAGCTACAAGATTTGGAGTTTGTCCTGCTGTTTTCAGTCTTGTTATTGGTGACTTTTCTGGATATGCCCCCATTCCTATCTTTTGGAATGGGAATATTTAATCTGTGCCATTGTAGGTTGGAGTATGTAACTTGCATTTTGATTTTACAGGAAGCTTTAGACTTTGGATTTTGGACTGTGTTGAGACTACTGATCTAGTCTATGAAGACTTTTAAAGTTGGACTGAGTATGGTTTGCATAATTAGATGGCAATGAGCCTGTGGGTAGCAGGGGGGGGATGTTATGGTTTGAAATGTGTTCCCCCACAGTCTCATGTGTTTGGCAAGGTCATGGCATCTTGGAGGTGGAGCCTTGCTGGAGGAGGCAGTACAAGGGTTGGGCTTGAGGTGGATTAGTCCCACCCTACCTCCAGGACAAGCCTGCCTTTACTGCAAGCAGTCTGCAGCTCTCAGCTTCAAGGTGTCTGCAGTGACTTAACCTCCTCCAGCTTTGGCCAGCCTGCTATCTCCATTATGAGAAACATTTTGAGAAACCTTTCTCTTTAACATAAGCTGAATCAATTCCTTTTCTCCTTTAAGGTGCTTGATTTGGGTGTTCTCTCACAGTAATAGGTAAGAGTAACTGTTACAGCATCCTTTCCTTCAATGTCCATCTTTTGTTGCTCCTCATGTAGTCAAGGTGGCTCAAAGATTCTAGGCATTCCTAGTCCCTGTTTACTTCTGAAAATTGTAAAAGCAGTTCCTTGAACAGAGCTGAATCTCCACTCACAGTTGTCCTCAGAATTCATCGCACAGTTCTCACATCTCCAACAGCACTCAGGGTTTACCTCTGCACCTATAAGCTTCACCTTCTCTCACAGAAACTCTATGCCTGCCACTTGGTGCCAATATTTTGCTGTTTTCCACGAACACTTCAAGTTGTTCACCAAAACCAGAACCACCTGGGAGATGCTGCCAGACTCCAAAGTGAGTTTGAAATGCAGTTTGGTCCACTAGAGCCACAGCTGTACCAAATCTTGTGCTCTGATGCTAGAAAAGCCTCTTCTGGCAGTCAACTTCCAAAGGGCAAGAAACAGCTTTAACTTGGGCTGGCCCCTGAAGCATCTGAGTCGTCAACCCACGCACTTGCCATATGGTGGTTTTCATGTCTTCCACTGTCCCAATGCAGTCACTAAGTTTCCTTCACTGTATTCATTTCTCTAAAAGTAGCAGATATTCTGCTGCCTGCCCTTTCACACTCCTTTTACCTTCATACACAATTGGGCCCATAATTTCACAACCTGTCAGCATCGCTATTTTCCAAATGCCCCACCAAATCTGCAGAATGGTATTGGCAATCTGCAAAGTCAAAATCTTCAAACATTTCAGATTTTGTCCAACAAAACCATTCAAATGCCACAAAATCCACTTGGTCAGATTTTTCAGCAACACCCCTCTTCCCAGGTATCAAATTCTGTTGCAGGTCTTCTGCATAGTTGCTGATAAATGACATCAAATGGCTTAAGGGAAAAGGAATTTATTTTCTTACTGATAGTCCAGTTACATTCTGGGTCCAGCTTCATGGGAGAGAATGCACCAACACCAGAGCAAGAAACGGGCCACTCCATCACCATATAATGGCTGAGAGATGGACAATCTTTACTTGCCAAACCATCATGTCTGACCAAGTGAACAGAAGGATACCAATCTCTCAACTAGCTCTCTATGTTATTCCACGCCTATCCCACACACCATGGGCTGGAACTTTCCAATCAGTAGACAATCTCTTCAGGTTTCTTGGCTTAACTCAAACATCAACCCTCGACAAATGTGCCCAGAGTTCCACCCTCAACGTTCAAGTTGACACCTGTGCCTAACTATGACAACATCCAAAGCTTCATTGTTCTCCTCTATCAAGCAAACCAGTCCGCATCTCTAAATTTAATTCCCCCAAAGTTCCTGTGCCATGCTTCACAAGTGGGGCAAGACTATCCATAACTCTTCAGCACAGCATTATCCAATTGGCCTATTAAACTCTGCAGAATGGTATTTGCAATCACAAGCTCAAAAGCTTCA